>OX381710.1:8412216-8858216 GCA_947462335.1 Harmothoe impar
ACAAGGGCTCTACCCACCAGGCGAAATCAGGGCATACGTCTTATGGTACCAAGGTCATTAAAGCCAATTGTGATACGAAGTGTTTTATATAGAGGAATTTTAAGGTGGAATGATCTAAAACCAATGTACACGGAGCTGGAGACCCTTTGGAAGTTCAAATTAGCTATTAAAAAGGATTACCCACGCTGCTTTATGAATGTAAACTGATATATCATACGACATAACATGTACTCATCTCATCTCATCTCATCAGAAATATTATGCAATAACTGTAAGAAATATTCTTTTGTACATGCCATGTTAAGAGAAAAGAAATCATAAGGATGCCATTGCTATATATTTAATTAAAGACCGTCAAAGATGCTTGTATAGATAGGGGTGCTGGCGGCAGAAGGGCAATGCGCCCAAGCTAGTTTTTGCCCGAAAGGGTGATTAAATCCAATAAATCTACGTTAAAAAACCATGGTAACGTGACCTACTTACGTCACGTGACCTACTTAGGCTCAGCCAATCAGAAGCCGGCATTCTGGTAACTAGGGTAACGTGACCTACTTAGGGTTTGTTTGTAAACAACACCACGTGGCTCTCTTGTTTGTAAACAACACCACGTGACACGTGACTGTTTGTAAACAAACAATTCGACTTAGTCTGACATTTTCAGCTGTCGCATGCTGACCTGCTGCTATCATAAGAGAAACAAAAGCCCTAATCACGCTTTTCAGCTGGATCCTTCCACCCACCAGACATGGATCCAGATGGGAGGGTGGTTTAAAATTAATCCGTGTACCGACTGTCATACAATAGTGTAATTAGTTGAACACGTGTTACCTGTATAAAGGATTAGCAGGTCATGGGCTTAGAGTGTGTATAGAAAAACAACTACAGGTAGCGTGAACAAAGCGACCCCCTCCCTTTCTGTCACTCTGTCTGTGACTAGAGGGCGCGCGTGTGGTAAGCGGCTTAAATCTAAAGAAAAAAAATCACCCTCTCCTGTCGTCAGCAGTCAGCCGGCTGGCGGCTGGAAAATGCGATTAGAGGGATGATGAGCGCGGTTTTTTATATTCAATATATTAGAAGTGTGCTTTGTTGCTTATATAGTTCATTATGCGTTTAAAATGTTCGCGAGTATCGTAGAAATGTACAAAAATCCTATTGTGGCGCCATCTGACGAAAAGAGCGGAGAACTATACTAGGGTATGGCGAGCTAGACTAGAGCATGTAATCACCAGGCGGCAGAGTGGTCAAAAGACAATCTCGTAGTAGTAGGTCTACTTGGATCTTGAGTAGCCACCCTTGTGGTTGCAATTACCTAGACTAGTTGACCCTGCCAGCCTGGTCAAGTGAAATTAGTAAGGAGACCGCACATTAACGCGCTCCACAGTCTTTAGACAGTTAAGACTATAGTACCGTAGATTCTACTGTGTACTCACACTAACTATTTACAGTGCTACATATTCATACCCGTGTTCTAAGTGTTTTTTTAGAAAAAAGCGATCTACTCACCCATTTTTTTTTAGACAAACTCCTATTAGCAGGTAACCCCTGTATAAACCATACTGCAAAGATCTGCTACTTCGAGCGTCTGCCTCGTGACTGATAGTGTACAACAAGACGAAGTGGGCAGAGGTGAAGTACTGTTCCAAGAAAAATTGAGGCTCTTTATATAGCTGAGAGAGCGGCTAATCCGGATGTTCTAAGCTTGTTTTCACCTAGAGCCCCACCCTCTTCCAGAGAGGAATCAAATTGCTTTTCACCTGGACCCTTCCACCCCTCATCCATCAGCATGAAAAGAGGGATAACAAGTGTAACGTGCGCTACATGTATATGGGATTATAGCTGGTGAAGAGATAAAGCCAGGTCAACTGTGTATACAAAGACTACAGGAGGTGATTAACGACAGGTGTGACGCGCCAGCCCGTGGACGGATTATCTTCTAAGCTGACGCTTATTCAACTAGCCAGCTGCCGTCCGCTCCACTCACCACGGCAAGAGGAGGTGCTTTTGTTTTACACTTAAGTCGCTTACCACATGTACTCGTCTCTACCTCACAGACAGACACCCTCTCGCTTGCTTCACGACCCCTGTAGCTTTTTTTGTATACACACTCTAATCTCATAACCCCCTGATCCGTTATACAGGTAACGGGTATTCTCTTTTAAATAGCTGCCAGTCAGCCTGCGGCAGCTGAAAACGACGGTAAGTAGCTTAGCTCTAGAAGCAAGAAGGCGTATATAAGGAGGCTGACAAGTGTATAGGCGCCTTATAAGTCGGCAGGGGGTAAATACTAGTGAAAAAGGAAGGCAGGTGTGCAGGTAGCTTTCTAACAGACACGTGTGTGCACTAAGCTGCTTAAGTCTAAACCCACCTGCAGTAGTCAGGTAGCATGTGAAAACTTACTTAACAGATCTCTTAATTGAGTAGAGACTCTGTACTGAGAGAGTCTTTTCAGCCGTTTAAGAGGATTATCTAGGACAGGGTACATAAGGAGTGAAACGACGCTCTCACCCATCACACTTTCTCGACCCGCCCTTCATCATCGTAGCATCGTCCACTCTACGCTCGCTCAGAATGTTATGATGGTTAGTTCTGCTATTTTCAGCTACTTTTCTTATCGAAGTGTTGACGCTACAGAGCATCGAAACTCTTTCCAAATGAGTCCAAGAAAGAAAAAGCAACTTCCACTTGAAGCAGGAAGAGAAACAGTGCCCTATGATGCATGTGAGGTAAAGAAACATTGGAAGGACGTCACCAAGGAGCAATGGATAGAAGCATGCTTCAACTTCATCGGAACGGAAGTAGTTTCATTTGGACAGAGGGAGAAGATTTTGTTGGAGCTATTTTTCTTAGCTCCGTATACTTGGCCTGACTGTGGTGAAATTCCTTCAGGTATTTGTTCAGTCTTCGCCATAGAAGTTATCAGGTCTTTGAAGGAGCTTCGATATATGCAAGGCACTCACGAGGAGATTGTTCAGAAAATGACGGAATTCGAAACAGGAGAAGACACAATATGGTGCGAGGAGACGACATATACGGACGATGATCTGGAGTACATCATTTGTAGCCCGTTGGAACATTATGTTAAAGACTTTGAGGACATGCTAGACAGCACTGAGATGAACCCGAAAGAGAGATCCCTTACTGCACAGAAAGAGGCCAAAGCTGTGTTGGAAAAGCTCAAGTTTGGTCTAGGATTCACTCTTCAAAGCAGCTGTGTGAGTGTGATAAAAGGCCTTGTGTTGAAACATCCAGACATGAAGTTTTCGCGTGCTGTCGACACACTTCCTTTGCCTGAACTGATGATGAACATGATCGATCCCATCGTACCAACATGTTTCGACTCTGCCAATTGTCCCATGTATAAAATGGTTTCAAGTTTTGCCCGTGGCCGATGGCTAAACGATCCACTGAAGTCAGAAAACCTCCTTGATTTAATCAACTGACTAAATGTATTTTCTCATACTAGTATTAGTAGCATTAGTAATAGCAGCTACTCAGTCTCGTGCAGCACAAGCAGCAGCATCTGTCAGCAGCATCCGTGACATCGTCAGCAGCAGCAGCAGCTGCACGAGCAGCACAAGCAGCAGCATCTGTCAACAGCATCCGTGACATCGTCAGCAACTGCAGCAGCTGCACGAGCAGCACAAGCAGCAGCAGCTGTCAGCAGCTGCAGCAGCTGCACGAGCAGCACAAGCAGCAGCACCAACAGCAGCAACAACAGCAAATCAGCAGCAGCAGCAGCAGCAGCAGCAGCAGCAGCGGCGGTGTGGACCACTAAATTCGAGATGGCGACATGTCTGTTTCTTAGAATCGACATTCGACATGAGGCCTAGTGACATTTGACATGAAGCTCGTGCAGCTGCTGCAGCTGACACTAGTGTCAGCTGCTGCTTGTGCTGCTCGTGCAGCGGCTATTTGTAAACTAATTAATACGACTTCCTCATTAAATTTGTCATCTACAACTGTTTCAATCTTAAGGCTTTTTTTTTGAGTTTATTCTTTTTTCAAATTTGGTCCCACCTCAAAAGAGGAATAGGACTCTGTAACAATGTAGCTCTCTTGATCAATTAACAGCCCCATTTTTCTTAGATGTCATCTGACAGCTTCTTGCTAGGCCAGGATATTGTTAAATAAACAACTTGGAAAGCTAATTACATTTTTCTGGGCTTGAAATATGAGTATCTTGACTGTAACAGCAGCCTTTTTACCGTATAGTCCTTCAACGGACTCTTGCTGGCCAGACTTTCAAGCAAGTTTGCCAAAGTCCAGCCTGTTATTGAATGTCCAGCCTAGCCTGACCCTCAGTAGAATGGTCCTTGACCCATCTATTATAGTCCAGCAGTGCCTGACCCTTGTATGAGAGTAGTATTGGCGACATTGGCTGACTCTGATATTTACCTGTGTGTACGGGGGGAGGAGAGGGTTCACAGCCACAGCTCTCTTAAGGCAAAGCTTGCGCTTATAGAGCACTACTAGTGGGGGTTTGAATGAGGAGTCTATGGCGTTTGTCTTAAAAAAAAATAGCCATGGCACATGTCGATGTCGCTTAATTATGCTCATATCTCATGTCGATTTTAAGAATTGCTCATGTCACCTGTCACTATGTTTTTCAAGCTTCATGTCAAATGTCACTAGGCCTCATGTCGAATGTCGATTCTAAGAAACAGACATGTCGCCATCTCGAATTTAGTGGTCCACACCGCCGCTGCTGCTGCTGCTGCTGCTGCTGCTGCTGATTTGCTGTTGCTGCTGCTGTTGGTGCTGCTGCTTGTGCTGCTCGTGCAGCTGCTGCAGCTGCTGACAGCTGCTGCTGCTTGTGCTGCTCGTGCAGCTGCTGCAGTTGCTGACGATGTCACGGATGCTGTTGACAGATGCTGCTGCTTGTGCTGCTCGTGCAGCTGCTGCTGCTGCTGACGATGTCACGGATGCTGCTGACAGATGCTGCTGCTTGTGCTGCACGAGACTGAGTAGCTGCTATTACTAATGCTACTAATACTAGTATGAGAAAATACATTTAGTCAGTTGATTAAATCAAGGAGGTTTTCTGACTTCAGTGGATCGTTTAGCCATCGGCCACGGGCAAAACTTGAAACCATTTTATACATGGGACAATTGGCAGAGTCGAAACATGTTGGTACGATGGGATCGATCATGTTCATCATCAGTTCAGGCAAAGGAAGTGTGTCGACAGCACGCGAAAACTTCATGTCTGGATGTTTCAACACAAGGCCTTTTATCACACTCACACAGCTGCTTTGAAGAGTGAATCCTTGACCAAACTTGAGCTTTTCCAACACAGCTTTGGCCTCTTTCTGTGCAGTAAGGGATCTCTCTTTCGGGTTCATCTCAGTGCTGTCTAGCATGTCCTCAAAGTCTTTAACATAATGTTCCAACGGGCTACAAATGATGTACTCCAGATCATCGTCCGTATATGTCGTCTCCTCGCACCATATTGTGTCTTCTCCTGTTTCGAATTCCGTCATTTTCTGAACAATCTCCTCGTGAGTGCCTTGCATATATCGAAGCTCCTTCAAAGACCTGATAACTTCTATGGCGAAGACTGAACAAATACCTGAAGGAATTTCACCACAGTCAGGCCAAGTATACGGAGCTAAGAAAAATAGCTCCAACAAAATCTTCTCCCTCTGTCCAAATGAAACTACTTCCGTTCCGATGAAGTTGAAGCATGCTTCTATCCATTGCTCCTTGGTGACGTCCTTCCAATGTTTCTTTACCTCACATGCATCATAGGGCACTGTTTCTCTTCCTGCTTCAAGTGGAAGTTGCTTTTTCTTTCTTGGACTCATTTGGAGAGAGTTTCGATGCTCTGTAGCGTCAACACTTCGATAAGAAAAGTAGCTGAAAATAGCAGAACTAACCATCATAACATTCTGAGCGAGCGTAGAGTGGACGATGCTACGATGATGAAGGGCGGGTCGAGAAAGTGTGATGGGTGAGAGCGTCGTTTCACTCCTTATGTACCCTGTCCTAGATAATCCTCTTAAACGGCTGAAAAGACTCTCTCAGTACAGAGTCTCTACTCAATTAAGAGATCTGTTAAGTAAGTTTTCACATGCTACCTGACTACTGCAGGTGGGTTTAGACTTAAGCAGCTTAGTGCACACACGTGTCTGTTAGAAAGCTACCTGCACACCTGCCTTCCTTTTTCACTAGTATTTACCCCCTGCCGACTTATAAGGCGCCTATACACGTGTCAGCCTCCTTATATACGCCTTCTTGCTTCTAGAGCTAAGCTACTTACCGTCGTTTTCAGCTGCCGCAGGCTGACTGGCAGCTATTTAAAAGAGAATACCCGTTACCTGTATAACGGATCAGGGGGTTATGAGATTAGAGTGTGTATACAAAAAAAGCTACAGGGGTCGTGAAGCAAGCGAGAGGGTGTCTGTCTGTGAGGTAGAGACGAGTACATGTGGTAAGCGACTTAAGTGTAAAACAAAAGCACCTCCTCTTGCCGTGGTGAGTGGAGCGGACGGCAGCTGGCTAGTTGAATAAGCGTCAGCTTAGAAGATAATCCGTCCACGGGCTGGCGCGTCACACCTGTCGTTAATCACCTCCTGTAGTCTTTGTATACACAGTTGACCTGGCTTTATCTCTTCACCAGCTATAATCCCATATACATGTAGCGCACGTTACACTTGTTATCCCTCTTTTCATGCTGATGGATGAGGGGTGGAAGGGTCCAGGTGAAAAGCAATTTGATTCCTCTCTGGAAGAGGGTGGGGCTCTAGGTGAAAACAAGCTTAGAACATCCGGATTAGCCGCTCTCTCAGCTATATAAAGAGCCTCAATTTTTCTTGGAACAGTACTTCACCTCTGCCCACTTCGTCTTGTTGTACACTATCAGTCACGAGGCAGACGCTCGAAGTAGCAGATCTTTGCAGTATGGTTTATACAGGGGTTACCTGCTAATAGGAGTTTGTCTAAAAAAAAATGGGTGAGTAGATCGCTTTTTTCTAAAAAAACACTTAGAACACGGGTATGAATATGTAGCACTGTAAATAGTTAGTGTGAGTACACAGTAGAATCTACGGTACTATAGTCTTAACTGTCTAAAGACTGTGGAGCGCGTTAATGTGCGGTCTCCTTACTAATTTCACTTGACCAGGCTGGCAGGGTCAACTAGTCTAGGTAATTGCAACCACAAGGGTGGCTACTCAAGATCCAAGTAGACCTACTACTACGAGATTGTCTTTTGACCACTCTGCCGCCTGGTGATTACATGCTCTAGTCTAGCTCGCCATACCCTAGTATAGTTCTCCGCTCTTTTCGTCAGATGGCGCCACAATAGGATTTTTGTACATTTCTACGATACTCGCGAACATTTTAAACGCATAATGAACTATATAAGCAACAAAGCACACTTCTAATATATTGAATATAAAAAACCGCGCTCATCATCCCTCTAATCGCATTTTCCAGCCGCCGGCCGGCTGACTGCTGACGACAGGAGAGGGTGATTTTTTTTCTTTAGATTTAAGCCGCTTACCACACGCGCGCCCTCTAGTCACAGACAGAGTGACAGAAAGGGAGGGGGTCGCTTTGTTCACGCTACCTGTAGTTGTTTTTCTATACACACTCTAAGCCCATGACCTGCTAATCCTTTATACAGGTAACACGTGTTCAACTAATTACACTATTGTATGACAGTCGGTACACGGATTAATTTTAAACCACCCTCCCATCTGGATCCATGTCTGGTGGGTGGAAGGATCCAGCTGAAAAGCGTGATTAGGGCTTTTGTTTCTCTTATGATAGCAGCAGGTCAGCATGCGACAGCTGAAAATGTCAGACTAAGTCGAATTGTTTGTTTACAAACAGTCACGTGTCACGTGGTGTTGTTTATAAACAAGAGAGCCACGTGGTGTTGTTTACAAACAAACCCTAAGTAGGTCACGTTACCCTAGTTACCAGAATGCCGGCTTCTGATTGGCTGAGCCTAAGTAGGTCACGTGACGTAAGTAGGTCACGTTACCATGGTTACCAGAATGCCGGCCTCTGATTGGCTGAGAGCTTCTAAGTAGGTCAGTAGGTTACCCAGAATGCACCACTAATCCCCTAAGTAGGTCACTTCCGGTCACGTGACCAAATGGAGGCCTCTGATTGGCTGCAGGGTTACCCAGAATGCACCACTAATCCCCTAAGTAGGTCACTTCCGGTCACGTGACCAAATGGAGGCCTCTGATTGGCTGCAGGTCGATTGAGTAATAAACAGTACTTAACTATAGTCCCGTTCAGATACATACTATACTACTGTGCAAAGTGTGGATGTTAGAGAGAACTGCCTGCCTACTGCGTGCATACTATCATATCATTTGTGGCCATGCCAACCCTATCAGGCATGAAGAGTATACAGAGGGGACATTTGTGTTTCATATTTAAGTCAGAAAGGCTCAGACCTGGTAAATACTTTTGATTTTAATTCTATTCAGCATCTTTGAACTTTGATACAGATTTATACAGATTTGATGAAAATACTTTACCTAAAAAATCTAAGGAAGAAATTGTGAAAGGCTCTATAATGTTTTGGAGAGCTCATTTGGATGATCAGAAAAGGGCATCCTTATTTGCCTTGGCCACTAAGCATTGACAGAAGATACCAACAATCAGCAGTTCTCAGCATATCACATTAGGCCTGAATCATAAATTGATGCATCATTTGTACTAATTGACCTGGGTGACATTCATGCACGGGGATACTAGACCCCAAATGATTGAAGTGCTGCACCTTAAAGTAACTCACTGACACTGTGTTGATGGCTCTTTATGGCAACTGGACATGAACCTAGAAGCATGTAGCTATCAATAAAGGGTTGGTGACCCCAATGATGCCATATTGTGCATTGAGGGACATAGGCAGGTAGTGACACAACCAGACAGTGGAGGAGTGAATACGAGGATATAGTAAGGAGATTGAGCTGGCAGAGATAACGAGATGAAATGATAAGCCATGAGTGAGAGTGAGATGGCAATAAATACAGCTAAATAGATGGATGGAAGTAATGAGAGAGAGAGACATGCAACATTTATAAGACCAAACAAATTGGACAACTTTAGTGTCTCTCAAGGAAACTGGTTTTCATTAGCTGCTAACCAGTGAGGAGAGAAAATAAGGATTACCATTATATCACACATTTTTATCCAACCAGGAATGAAGTCAGGTAACAGGAGATGTAGGTAGATGGACTATACTCACAGCCCTCCCCTCTCCCTCTTATCCCCTATAGCTATTGGCAGCAGCTCAAAGTGCTCATTGCCGGCACACTATATGTACTCTGCGACCACCAGAAACACTGCCATACTCTGTGGAAAGCCGACCACCTTCAGCAATAGACACTGGTCTGATTGATATCTAATATTTCTGTCACAGTGTCTCTGTAGGTGCAAAGTGGCAACTTCTGTGGAAGGGGATCAGAAATCACAATGAATACCATCGTAACCTTCTTCATTCTAGCATAGCCATCTATAAGGACAGATTTTGTAACTGACACCAAGTCCCATTCCATGAAAAAAGCTGAATCAGCTGATTCCATGATATCAATAAACCAAGTTTTATTGGGACTCTAACTTCCTCAAAACTAGTCTGGTTCATGGATCGTCATGTAAAGTACCATATTGTATTTGAAACAAGTTGGTCTCTGCAACATGAAGGCTGAGGTTGTAGTCTTGACATGGCGTGTCTACTGACTGGACCTTATATGAGAGCAGTCAGTGCAGGTCATCTGAGGTTTCTGCTGTGTGAAGTTGGGAATCTAGTTGGGGTCTTAAAGTGAGCGAATCCCACTCACAATTCTAGTACTGGTCTAGTCTACTATGTGGTTAAGTGTGAGTGGTGAGAATGCCCCTTTAAAGTACCCATGGGATTGCAGGTCTAAATACATGTTATTGGTGGCCAACACCAGTGCTTTCTGGTGAGCCACACCCCATAGGCCTGTGGTGGTGGCTTGGTATTGTGTTGGTGTGTGGGGCGGGTAATAGTTAGTGTGGGTGCTAATGTACTGGTAGCATAGGATGTAAGGAGAACAGTAAAAAGAGAAATAGAGGATATGGGTTAGTAGGGCATAAATAAGATTGAAAATGTTGCTCTTTATTTAAAGGTGAATACAGGTGTCCCAATTACTTAACAAATCTTATGCTAAAGACAAAGTTAATGATCAACACAATGCCATATTAATAAGTGCCTCTAAAGTAGACAGTAATCAGCTAGTGAGATAATTGCAATGGGATTTGAGTCTTTGCTTTGAAAACTGCTTTTCTCTCTCCACATTAAACATGCGGTTAAACAAAGTCACCAAATTTCTAATACAGCTCGATATTTAAGACTTGATGTTGATTAACTTATTCGAAATAACCTCTCTCCTCAAAACAAGTCATAAAATGCTTCTCAAAAGAGAATCATCACATATTTGGGACTTGCAACTGGGTGAATTATCTTTTTGAGTTAGTTTTCCTATCATTCAAATCAGTACTAATCTCTGTAGTTATTTATTTCCCTCAAACAACTTCCAAAAAAGATAACTGTTTTATTGACAAATCATAAGAGCCCTGTCTTCTGAGAATTAGAAATTGAGGAAGCTAATCATTAAACAAATTGATCAGGGTGTGTCCAACACTCTGTCATACTCAGTGGTGATTTCACCAGATTGGTAATTATCTACATTGAATCAATTTGTCTGGTAAACGAAAGCTGCAATGGATTCTATAGAAATAGAATGTTGTCACAATTGTCCATGTCAATTCTGTCTGGACGGCATTGATTTTTCAACCAGAAAACCTTTGCTAATGACAACTGCCTTTCTTCTCCAAAGAATCTTTAGAGGTTAAATGTTCAGAGAATAATTCTTCACTTATGAAGACAATTTGGCATGATGGGCAAATTTTGAAGGTAAGGTATTCTATGACATATCGGAAATGGCTTCGCACATCATAGGCCTTACATGACAGTAGCATGACTATGGTCGGTGGAAACCCAGTCAAACAATGGCAGCCATGAATAAGTAAGCTGTCCAAGATGTCATGTAGCAGGCATTCATGTTTGTCCTTATCTGAGTGATCACCTGGACTGTTCAGTACACACATGTTTGCCAAACACTGCCATGATGACTAAACTGCACTGGTTGCATTTGCAGTAAACCCAGAACAGTGTGCCTGGCTCCTAGACTACTCTAGACTACTCAGACAGTACTGTAGTTTTGTAGGTTGATGGCACTTCTATAGATGCTATCTGCTTCTCGTTCATGTTTACCTGAGCTGATTGATCACTGAGGTCGACCACACCCACCTGTTTACCATCACCACTTAGGACCTTTGGGACATTTGCTGCAGCAAATCAACCTTAATTTCAGATTCAGAATTAGCTAGTTCCATGCAGCTTTTAAATAGCTTCATTATTCATAATTGAGGTCTAGATTCTATCATGATATGAATATAAACACAACATTTGAAAATTTTAGAATATGAAAAATACACCTGCTTTAAAAGCAGAGAACATAGTCATTAATCAACTAACGAAGCACCCTTTTAAAACGTACATGCTGAAGTGATTTACTTTATACCCTGTTTTTCTATGGATTTTTGATTTTCAAATTTGTCATTTTCAAGGGGGCCTAATTTCAACTATGAGGGTCATTCCTAACTTCAAAGCTCACTATTGTTGCCCTACCATTATAATATTATGTGCATATATTACTATATAAATCTGCCAGAGGCAGGTACCTCCTGTCAAACTCATTTGTTGATAGGAATTGATAGGAACCCAAAGACTAGAAATAGCAGAGTGATGGTATCGCTAAACATTATGCTGCCCCTGCATGAATAAGTAAGCTGACTAAGTTGCATGTAGCAGGCATTCATGTTTGTCCTTATCTGAGTGATCACCTGGACTGATCAGTACACAACTGTTTGCCAAACACTACCATGATGACTAACCCACACTGCTTGCATTTCTGAAAACCCCAGAAAGGTGTCACCAGAGCTGCAGACGGTCCCCTGATACACCAAATAAACCCCTGACTTGTTCAGCATTCCAAAAACCCTACATACAAAGCTATAGATATATGGAATAATCTGCCTCCACGGATCAGAATCATCATAGAAAGAGACCCATTTAAACTTCAAGTAAAAACTCACCTGAAAATCAGATTCCCTCTGCACGTTCTGGATGAGGATGGCTTAATTGTTGATCAATAAGAAGTCACTCCTTATCTAAGGTATTACATATTCAGGGGCTACATTTGTCATTTGACACCTTGCTATTATTGTTTATATGTTTATATGCAACTGAAGAACTGTTTCAAGTATTATCTAACTATGTACTGCTTAGAGACTATTTCATGGATTAAGATGCAACATTGACTTTATTGTCACATGACATGGTGCTAACATTGTGCATATGTAACTGATCAACTGTATGAAACATGCTTAGAGATTATTTTTGTGATTTAAGATACAACACTCATCTCAACTCATTTCATCATGCTCAAAGGGGGATAACAGTTATTGTTCATTATTGTTCTTCACATGATGCATACTTATAATAAGCCCTGTGTGAGGTACCCATCATACTGACAATGAGGACTATGAACTGAAAATACTCTGGTACTTGTACCGATAAATTGATCTATACCATTCTGGACAGTATGCACCTCTCAGCCCACCTGGTGAACACAGGAGACCAGCGAATCTTAGCCTTAAGATGATGTTTGTACCAGGTTACCAAATATAATTCAATCAATCAATCAAAAAATTATGACTTCAGGATACATCACCTGAGCATAGAGGAGGAGGCCGCTCTCCTCACTGTTCAGGGAGGATAACCTGCCCCTGACCTGAATGCAGCGTCATCTCAATATTTCACCCCGGGGGTGACTTTTATGATACAACGTCTGAGGCAATTTGCCTTCAAACCACCTCCTGTCAATCTCATGTGCCCTAGTTTACAGCCATCAGTGGTTAATGTACCATACACTGTTGGCAACATAACCTACGTATCTCCAAGGAAGTGCCGGGGTAGTAGGGCTTCAGATAAAGACTTCTGATAAAGTGTAGGAGGTCTCTTTGTAGTGAGTGAGGACAGGAGTGGGTAAACGTGGGGCATTAAGGCACATGTTGGAGGATTTGGGCAAATACATGTTTTATTCAGTGTTTTGTCAAGGAGAGTAATGCTCAAGATTTGATGCTTCAACCAAGTGTAAACTGGGTCAATCTATAAATAATAATAATATCAAATAAGTAGTATCACCCATGTGTGTCAACATTCTACATTCAGTTGGAAGTAGCTGCTCCCCTGTTCTACCCAACACTAGTCATGGACTTTGGACATAGATTGTAAGAATGCTTTAATTTCTTATCGGATTTTTCCTCAGAAGCATTACAATATAAACAAACACCGGTCAAAGACTACACCCGGTCAAAGACTACACCGGTCAAAGACTACACCCGGTCAAAGATGTTTCAATTGTTACAAACTCAGGAGACATAGCCTAAGGTGTACATCATAATAAGGGCATAAAGGTTACATTAAATAGCAAATTAACTATTAAGAAAGAAACTGCTGGTCAAATAAATTACACCATTATATTTTGTTGCTTTTGCACCAGAACCCTTTAATCTATGGCATTACTTTGATGCTATTGCAGTTATCTGTGCAACTGGCATCAGTAGAGTTTTGAACTCATAATCTATTACATTCAGTAGAGCCTGATTAGCATACCACATTATGCAGATTATGATAACATTCTGGGGCCATATTTATTGCTAGGCAGGTGCTATGGATGCAAGCTTCCCTTGAAGGTGCCAGTATCTACTGGTACTAGTGTTGTCTTTTCAATTGAGAGGTTATTCCTCAAAGGTAAATTTGGCAGGTCAGGGAAAAAGTGTAGTATAATATTATGATAAAAAGGGACACTGATGATATATCTGAACTGAGTCTGGACAGGGAACAGAATGTAGTGCTGACATAATATAGGGAAATACTCATGTGACAAACGCCTGGCTACATCTAGATATGTTTACTTGGTACTAAAGAAGAAAGGAGCATGAGAGGGGCCTCAAATATGAATGGAAGATACTGGGTAGGGAGATGAGGGATAACTAGCAGTATTTTGAGGTTGATTTCAGGTGCAGAACTAAACCCAGTTATACCCACAGTGTTTGCTCTGCCTGTGCTGGATTTGTCTGCACCATCAGAGGCTTCAGTCAATGTGTGCAGTGTACGGCTCAGGATGCCTGTTACAGTCTATTTATAGTCAGTGTCTTGTCAATACGTTTATACCATGGGCTATCAATACAGTTTTGGGGAAACAAACATTAAAGCCAGTATTACTGTGTTACATACCAAAATTATAAATATGGATACATGCTTGTTCCATTTGACACTACTATAGCTTGAGGTGGGGATGGCAAAAACAGAGAGAGATGTGAGCAGTTAAATACAAAGGATGTGCCGTACAGAGCATTTGGAACTGCCTTATGCCTCGAGGCTCACAGTGACATGCCCCAGTAGTCTTACATTGTTACATTGTTTATGCAAGCATGCAGCATGATAGTAAGAACATAGAACATTAAAGCACAATATATCTAGCACATTTTCATAGATGTATCCATTGCTTCCAGGTAAAACTGATTTAAATCTGTACCAACCAAACCAACCAGAGGACAAAATACTACAGTTCAAGGTTGAACCATCACTAGCCTACACGACCATATTGGGACTCGCGGTGAGTTAAACACTGGGCAGCCTTAAGTAGGCAGATCGACAGGAGGTCTAATCATCCCATCCACGAGCAGCTCCCTGAGCAGCTCCCAGCAGTTGGTGATTGGTGACAGCAGTTTCTACTTCTCTAATCACAGGCCAAGACACTTGAGCAATTTATCCTATTGGATGGGTAGTATGGTATGGGAAAAAAGCAGAGGAGGATTGGCACTAGTTTGCAGCTCAATGCATAGTTATTTATAAGGGAGAGACTTTTTTTGATTCTCATGTTCCTATTTGAATGTTTGATGTAGTTACAACCTTGCCCTACAGTGATAGTATGCTTTGTGTGGTACCAAACTTTCTTGCATTATCTTCAGGGCATTTAAACTCTATCCAATTCCTAACTGAGTATATGGAGGGTAATGCTTTCATGCAATCAGCCATTAGAGATATTGTTCTCTGAATTTCCTAATACTGCATATCTTAGTATGAGCCTCCCTTAGAAATAAACATGTATCTCACATTGCTTGCACTATTTGAGGACAATTTCCTGCATCATTGAGGACGCTAAGATTGCACCAAAGATGAAGAATCTGACAGATTGTGATCTTCTTCTGATGGTCGTTAATTCCATGCCTGGAATAGAAGCAATAATCTGTTAGTTGTCATTAAATCCACAAAGGACGAGACAGGGCTAAAGGGCTAAAGGTAAGTGTGCATTCACAACACAACTAGGGTTATCAAAGGAAATAAATCATGTTGCAGAGAGAAAGACTACTTTTTAAAATAGAATCGTCGTCTAAAGGAAGTGAGGCAATACCTAGATTATTCTGATTTTTAATCACAAAACAGCATCAACTCATTATAATTATGTTGTAACACACCATTTGGGCCTTTTCTACGACATTTTTGTTTTGGTAACAGTGTTCTGTGAGCCTATATGACCATTTGGAAATTCTCCTCTACAAAAGACAAAGCTGACGCAAGAAAATTATTTTCCTGGCACCTATTTATTGTGCTAATCTAACTTGACAAATTGACAATAGGTCAAACATGTACTGCTATAGTAGCAGTTATGGCTAGAATAGTTAACAAAGAATTGGGTCAATGAGGCTTGAACAGTAGAATACTGACTTTAAGCAAAGTTATGTTAGAGGGGGACACAATGGTTTATATACAGGCCCTGATACATGCCTCAATTGATCCATACAGCTACTGAAGAGGCACTATTCTACTGGAACTTAATGTACCCTTGTAAAGCTTTCCATTGTGACAACCAATGCACCTTGTTTCTTCCCATATACCTTGTGCTGGGTAACTATCATTACCAATTAGCTATACTGAGGGAGCTGGTAGGGTTTGAGGCAGACAATACAGCTAATTGTATACATACCTGATTTTAGCACAATTCTGGGTTTCTAGGATTTCTTTCCTCTTCTGTTTTGATAAAAGTTTAAAAGGATCACAGATCTCCTGTGGTAATGTAAGGAAGGACAAGCAAATATAGCCACAGACCACCAGAAGTGCATCCCATTCCAGTTTTAAAAGGGTGAAAAGGGACCGGTGTTTTTTTTTTAAAAGAGCGTTTGACGGTGTGTAAAAAGTGGAGCTGGTTGGCCACAAGCAGTTAGTCCCTAATTAGGAATAGCCTTCTCAGTCTTGGAGAGCCACTTAGAATACCTGATGAGGCAAATTATTCAAAAACTACCAATCCAGGTGAGGACTGGACAGGGTTATTCAAAACAGGAAAATAGCTTGGGTCTGTTCGGGACTGGGCAGTAGCATCAGCATCTCAGAAGTGGAGTAAATAAGACAAGGTTTATTTGCTGGGAATTAGCTGAACTTCTTAATTGCCCCTTCTGAATTATTGTGATTGTCAACTCAAAAGAGATCTGGGAAGGAAGAGGCTCCTATCTAACCATCAGGATGTCTGCCCTCAAATAAATGATTTTGTATGAAATTGTTAATTTGTCTGTGTTTGTTACCAATAGTTGGATGATTCTACTTCCAAATAGTACTTGGGGAACTCGGGACCGTTGGGATCATGGGTTAAGAGCAGAGGCTGATGTCTCAGATTTTGAGGCCTGCAGCCTGAGTGGGAGCCAGCTGGTGTGTCTGTACAGTTATACTCCGCTCAGGTGTTAGTCCTATTGTTCTCACTGTAGGTTTATTCTCATATTCTTTTTCTGGCACCCTAAGCAGAGTTTTTGTAGCTGCTGTCCGGAGGTTTTGTGAGTGCTGTCCGGAGGTTTTGCCACATAACCTCCTGGGGAGGTTTTGTAGATTCTCTCCTATTTAAAACCCTGCTTCTTTGGGGCTCGAACCCAGTTTGGTAAATTCTCCGAACCTAAAGTCCTATACTCTAACAGGTCTGCCACTTGGGTAGACCTGTATGCTGCATGGTGGAACACCTACTGTTTTGTTAATTGCATGCATTACCCATGTGATCCCGAGCTTTCCATTTGTATTGATGCACAATAAATGATATTAGAATAGTACAGAATAGTAGTGTACTTGGTAAATGGTTTTCACAAGGAGGGGGGGGGGGATGTGAGAATATAAAAAGGAATTTTTGTTGGCTACTTCCTTCTTAAAACCCTGCTATGAGTAGGTAGGTCAATCAGAGACCGGAATCCCGGGACTGTATGTGTCCCAATGCTAAACAACCCCAATGAAATTAGGTTTTCAGATACCAGATAGCATGGTACCATAAAAACTGCCATAATCACATCCTGTTTTATTTCTAGTTTTCCCATGATAAAATGATGAGATATTCTTTGTTAAGATATATACAAAGGCAGTGTTGATGAGCCTATTGGAACAGTTTTTGTAAGGTAGGTGTTGGTGCTACCTGCCCAGAAAGGGGGGTCAATCACATGAAATTTTATTTGTGTGTATGAGATCTCATACATATAGTCTCATTACATAGTAAAGTTTGTAGATATCTTACTCAAATTTCTGTCACAATAATTAATATACATGTGTGTAGCGCTAAAAAGATTTATGAGCTATTTGGTCTGAAAGGGAAAACAAAACGATATGACTTGACAGGGAACCCAACTGAGCTGATCAGAACCTGAATGCCTACGCTGTTTCCATTTGGTCACAGAGCTTGCCATACCTGAGCCTATTGTGCATGTCGTTTTGTTCTATTTGAAGCATTCAATCTTGCTGTAGTAGGTTCGAATTCCAAACGAAATTCAAAAAGAATTTCACAAAAAAATCTCGAATTTTCCATAGGAAAGACACCTTGCTATTAGGAAATTCATGCAGGATGGAGTATAAGCTAGAAAACCTCCGCGGTGCTGTAGTATTTGCTGTACAGCAAATACTACAGCACCGCAGAGGTTTTCCATCACAAAGACACAGGAAGCTTGAGGATCCTTCTGCTTAAAAAAAGGAAGTTTTGTCTCCCACACCTTTTTTCATGGCCAGTTTGGTTGGGAGTACATGATGTTTGAAAAATAATAGAAAGGATATCCACAGGTTTTAAGATGCCCTCATTTCTCACACCTGAGGTGATCAGATACACTCTGTGCACTGCTGACACATTCTGACACAGGCAGTAATACATACATGAAGTCTTCCTCTCATCACAGGCAGCAATCCCGTAGCTCTGTCCTAGGCACGGCATTCTAGCCTTGCCTCTTATCACCTCACTTATATGAATTTAGCTTTAGGTAGAGGTGTACAGTGTGTGAGAGCATAGCTGTACACTCCCCCTCCCACCCTACCTGAGAAGGCCCATAAGTGTCTCTAAGCATGGTCTACAACAAAGGGAGTTGGTCGAGGCCTGTCTCCTTTAGAATTTAATCAATCTCAATTCATTAGGGCTATAAATGCCACCCCTCCAACGTGCTGACATCACTGTTTTTCTCTCTGGTGTGGTGCTCTTGGTGTTATCATGCTGGATATGAAAATGAAGTGGATTGGTTCCTCAAACTAGACCCTGTGTTGCCATGATGCAGTCATACCTCTCTACCCTGATGCCAAGGCTAGAGCACTGCTCCTTACCATATCTGGTCATACGGTATTTGCTAGTTACCTTGGCTTCATCTTGGAGTATTGTGATCTCTGAAGGCATTAACGGTTAAACACTCCATGGTGACAGATATGCTGCAGAACCCTAACCTATCTTTTAGGATGACAATAAAACATACCTAAAGATTGTGGTTTATGAAGCATGGGTAAGTGGAGATTGTATGTTGCTTGATGAGGGACATGAGAGACACAATGGTTTCTATACTCCCCGGGTTCATCCATCATTGATCTTTTGAGACGCTGATAGAGCTTTGTACTGCTATGACTTTATTATCTGTTGTAGAGGTATTCATTGGGACACTTATCCACTGCCCCCAACCCTCCCATACTATGGTCCTTTCAGCAGTACTATACCTACCACGCCTTTCCTGTCCTACATGCTGCTACAACTTGAGTTCCCTCGATCACAAAGACCTCTTACCTAACTCTATTCAAGCACACATCATTAGCCTCACTTTATTATCCTTTAGGATTCTATCGCTTACATATATAGCACGTCTGTCAGTCATTGCTATGCATGACCAATAATTAAGCATCTAGTAGTGACTGATGCAGCTTACAATGCAGCTTATTTCCTCTACCTGACTAAGTCAGCCTCTGTGGTGAAAGTGTGATCAGTGAGAGGCTGATATGCATGAACACAATTTCCAAGCCAATTTTTTGAAACAAGAAGTGGCGCTAATCTCTGCCTAATATTTAGTTTCTGCTATATTTTAGCATATTCTAGCTGATAAAAAATAACATCTCACAATATTTATTTTTTTGTAAATGAAAATTATAGCTAACATTCATACAAAGTAGCTATATATAATGTTTGTATGTTCACACTGGGCATATTATTCTCTTTATTGTACATCCATACTCCAATGGTGGAAACAGGCACATTGTGGTGAAGAAATTAAGACAATGAAGGCACAGGGTACTGTAAGTGCATTCCACTCTCTCAGAGAGTACAAAACACTTCTCATGACGGGCAATAAGTGGAGCAGGTTGACCACAGGCAGTAAGTCCCTTATTAGGAATAGCCTCTCAGTCTTGGAGAGCCACCTGATTAGGCTAATTAGCCCAGTACTACCAATCCATGATGTAGACTGAGGAGAAACTCTTTCAAATCAAGGAAAGTGACTTGGTCTGTCAGGGACTAAGACCTTGCAGCACCATCTTAGAATGGCACGCAAACACAATCAGGTTGCTATTAACCAGCAGCTCTCATGCCATTATCGTTAATGTCAGATACAATGAATAAACAAATTGAGGGACTCCAACGTCACCATAAAAACTTAATGTCCAAAACTATGAATCAATTTAATGAGATTTCAATACTGCAATATTTAATCAAATGTAAATTTCATTTTCCAAGTTTACGGAAAATGTAAAAAAAAGAGGAAAAGATCTTTGATATTCAATTGTGGATAACATATTTCGGAATTATAAGCCTTTTAGGGAATGGGCAGTCCTCTAAAAAAAAACTTATTACTATCTTTTCAAAACTTCTTTCTTTTAGGCACAGACTTGTTAGAACATTGTTGACACACTAATTTACAACCACTGCATACCCATCAGCCTGCCCTACTGCTGGCCTCATTCCATCTAGATTATAAACTCTACATAACGAAGCTCCGGGGGGTAGTTGGGTGGCATCTAATAGCCATCCGGGAAAACATTCAAATGAGAAAAAAGCTCTTTGAGAGTAATGGCTTTAGTCTCATATGACCCAGTTCTCAACACTATACATGTTCCATGCATATTCAATGCTGCACACAGGCTTGTTGTTAGAACATTACTTGTCAACACACTGTTTGCTTTATGACCACTGCATACCCATAATCACCGACCCCTGCTGCAGGCCTCACTCCATCTAGATTATAAACTCTACATAAGGAAGCCCCAGGGGGGAGTAGGGTGGCAATTTATGTGATTCATGATAATGTTAGCTATGCAAGGGGATAAGTTGTGTCAAACATCTTCCATGTGTTTTGTGCATCTTTCTTTGTCAAGAATATTGAAAATATGTCACATTATAATTTTCCCATTGACAAATCATGCATTGGCCCTTTCGCATCATTTGTCACTATAATCTTTATACTATAACTAGGCTTCATCTATGGTTTTCTGTTAGTTATTTGTCAATAAGCAGTTTATTGAAGTAACAAATATTTATTTATAGATAGATATTTATAGAGTTTATTGATATAACAGAGTGATGGCCCTACAAAAGATATATGTTGCCCCAGCTTAAAGAGTGTCCATCACAACTATGACTCCAGGGGACATTACCTTAGGGTATAAGAGTGGACAGCTCCTCTCACTGTGCTGGAAGGATAACCTGCACCCTGACCTGACTGCAGCCTCATCTCAATATTCCACCCTGGGGGTGTCTCACAGGATACAAAGGGGGCAATTTGTCCCCCCACCCCCGCCAATCGCCCCAAGGGCCTGTTTCTTAACCCATATTTGATAGAACAATATTTTTTGGTGTTTCTAAAGGTGATATATTAGTAATTATGCTACACTCGTACTCTATTAGTGTTCGTTCTACTAATAGAACTCAGTTTCACTAATACAATGATTTCGTAACATGTTTCTTAACCTATTTTTGGCATTACACTAGCGTTATATTAAGGCTGTTAATATATCGTTTAGCCTGTTTTAGTATAGCTGTTTAGGACCATGTCAAGGTGTGGGCATAAACTATATAGAATTGGTTAAAAAAAATATTCCACTGACCTTTTGTACATGTATACAGGATATGTGAAAAAAGAAATTGAACAAAAAATATTTATATTGCAGTACTTATATAGCTGATAAGATGCAATTTGGACTTTTTAGCGATCTATCTAAATCTTCATGGGTATATTAAGGATTCCAGTAATATTAATTATTATTGTTGTGTTAAGCGGGAGACCAATATGCAACCAGCAAGCCCTTTATCATCCACTGAGAAAGTATGGGGAGAGGGCATTTCGTTATATTAATTATTATTCTTGGTGAATGTGGTATTTATCATTGCTGGTGGGGCGAGAAACACAGTTTTCATCGTTCTATTAAGATCCTGATCGCCCTGTTGATTCTTCGCGTTATATTATTATTATTGTTATTGTATGTGGTATTTATGCTGGTGGGGCCTTACTGACTGATCTGTGTGTTAGTACTATGCAGGAGAGATGGCGCCACCAACATCAGGGAGAATTTCTGCTGCTATATACCTAGATTGCAGCACCGTTCTGCGCCTGCAGCTATTCCTGGACTGGGGAACCCCCTCCGTCTAACGGGGATTCCACACTATACTCTGTCTCTAATCTTTCTTAGTATATCGGTAGCACTAATATAGCTTGATATATTGAATGGTAATATATCTAGAAATGTCCTGATATAACTACTTTAAAGGTAACCAACAGCCGAAAAATTGTTGTTATACTTATATTTTTGTTAATATATCTAAAATAGAAATTTTAATTTTTCGCCTTTTGCAACAACAGGCTCCTTTTCGTTACCTCTTGTTATATTATCTCTGATCTATTAAGACATGAATATAACGGTCTAAGAAACAGGCCCCAAGTGTCAGCTGCCATAGCCCCAAACCCGGGGCTCTCTTTGTTTGTAAACAACACCACGCGGCTCTCTTGTTTGTAAATAACACCTACTAAGTTTAGTCATAGGTGTCTAGAGCAGCAGCAGCAGCAGCAGCATCTTCAGCAGCAGCAGCAGCAGCAGCCGCGTCATAGGTGTCTAGAGCAGCAGCCACGTCATAGATGACTAGTGCAGCAGCAGCAGCAGCATCTTCAGCAGCAGCAGCGTCATAGGTGTCTAGAGCAGCAGCCGCAGTAGCAGCAGCGTCATAGGTGTCTAGAGCAGCAGCCGCAGCAGCAGCAGCATCTTCAGCAGCAGCAGCGGCAGCAGCAGTAGCATCTTCAGCAGCAGTAGCAGCAGCAGCGGCAACATCTTCAGCATCAACAGCATCTTCAGCAAAAGCAGCAGCAGCCGGGTCATAGGTGTCTAGAGCAGCGGCAGCAGCATCTTCAGCAGCAGCAGTAGCAGCAGCAGTAGCAGCAGCGTCATAGGTGTCTAGAGCAGCAGCCGCAGTAGCAGTAGCGTCATAGGCGTCTAGAGCAGCAGCCGCAGCAGCAGCAGCATCTTCAGCAGCAGCAGCAGCAGCAGTAGCATCTTCAGCAGCAGTAGCAGCAGCAGCAACATCTTCAGCATCAACAGCATCTTCAGCAAAAGCAACAGCCCGTAACTTAGTATCATGTGCATCAGCCATAGCCGCAACAGCTACATTGCGACTAGCATAAGCGAAACAGGCTATTTCTTTAGCAGCTGTACAAGCATTAATAGCATTAGCCCTAGCAGCAGCCGCAACAGCGGCACCTTTAGCAGACGCTGCAGCATCAGTAGCAGCAGCATCGGTAGCAAGAGCGGTAACAGTAGCAAGAACATTAGCAGCACGAGCAGCAGCGGCGAGAGTAACAGCAGCGTTGTTAGCAGCATTGGCGACTTCGAATGCAGCATGTGTAGCACGAACAGCGATACGAGCTTCACGTCTTGCACGAGCAGCAGCAATAGCTGCAGAAGTAGCCCTCACACTTTCCAGCCACCCGTACGAATCTTGATAAAAATGAACCTCCACGTTGCTACTTGTTAACTCATCAGTAAACATGGACGTCTCCTCGTGTGGTGTTGTCGCGGCTCTGTAGTAGTGTTGGGATTGCTCACATTCGGTAGAACGTAGAGTGATTCCTGATGACGCCATGCTGAAGGTGGTAGAAGAAGTGTGTGGGACCCATGTTTCACTCTCGCTTATGTACTAGGCTCCGAGATAAGCTTCTTAACTCAAGAGAAAAACTCTCACTAGGAAGGCGACCAGCTGTCTACCTGTGTAGGTGCGGGTTCGTTACATCTTTAATCCTGTTCGACTCCCCGAGGAAATAGATGAAAAAAACAAAAGACCATCTTTCAAGCACTCGAATCCCCAGTCAGTAGGAAGCTATAAGGAGCTTAACTTGTGTTTGATTTAAGCTGTCTACCACACGCACGCGCTTGTAGTCACAGCTAGAGCGGCAGACTTCCGTCCGCCCGCTGGCGCATGACAATCGACCTTAGACACCCCCTGTAGTTTTTTTTTTTTGCATACACAGTTGACTAGCGTCTTTATCTCTTACCCAGCTATAAGCCCATATACATGTAACGCGCATTACTCCTCTTTATGGCAATTATCAGATTGATTTAAGGGTGGAAAGGGCTTAGGTGATTTAGGTCCCTCTCTAGCTGAAAACAGGCTTAGACCATAACATGTAGGCAGCCGGCCGCGTTAAACACCCCCTGTAGGTTTTTTTTTTGTATACACTCTCGATCCCCTCTCTAGGTGAAAACAAAAGCTTAGAAGATGCGGTGATCCGTCCACCGGCTGGCGCGTCACACCTGTCGTTAATCACCCCCTGTAGGCTTTGTATACACTCTCGATCCCCTCTCTAGGTGAAAACAAAAGCTCCGTCCACGGGCTGGCGCGTCACACCTGTCGTTAAAACGCCCCCTGTAGTCTTTGTATACACAGTTGTCCCGCCTTATCTATTCACCAGCTATAAGCCCATATACGTGTACATGTGATTTTTGATACCCTCTCTGGAATAGGGTGGGGCTCAAGGTGAAAACAAGATTAGGACATTCGCTCTCTCAGCTATATAAAGAGCCTCAATTGTTCTTGCAACAGCACTTCACCACCGGTACACTATCAGTCACGAGGCAGATGTTTGCGGTATGGGTCATACAGGTTACCTACTAATAGCGGTTTGGGTGAGTAGATCACTTTTTTTTCCTAAAAAAAACAACAAAAACCCCCCACTTATGACTCGGGTATGTATATGTAGCACTGTTAGTGTAAGTACACAGTAGAATCTACTGTACTATAGACTTAACCCTCAGCAGACGGTGGAGCGCGTTAATGCGCAGGTCTGTGTTGGCGTCACTGTTTTTTTTTGTTTTTTATTCTAACTAAAAAAGAAAAAAAAGTCAGAAGTCAATCTACGACCTATCAAAGACAAATTTGTGATAAGTTCAAACTAAATAAGAGACAGTTTGAGCGTCTCTTAGTCGCTGTCAAAGATGCGAATAACGAACGCGCTAGTATAGTTCCCCGCTCTTTCATCAGATGGCGCCACAATAGGGGTTTTGTACATTCCTACGATGCTCGCGAACATTTCAATGCATAATGAGCTATATAGGCAACAAAGTGCGCTTCTAATATATTAAAATATAAAAAACAATTCAATATTGTGTATTTCTGATAGAAATGAGGCAGTTTCTTTAAATACCAACTAAACCATAGCGAGATGAAAAATACCACACCATATCTAAGGCTTTCTAAAAGATAGACATAGTCAGAAACTCTCGCCGAGTCGGTAATCTGAAAAACAGATCAACTCGTTTTGACTCATTGTGCCACAAGGGCCCCCATCCAACGGGGGCCCTTTGAGGTCAGTCTGTCAAACCACAGTGATCCATGCTGCTTAACACCAGGCGTAATTAATTACGCCCATGTTGTGCAGCATATAACCAACTGACAGCGTCAGTTGGTTGGCCCCTCTTTAGGGGCCACACAATAAATAAAGAATAGAGGCCTAAGGGAACGTTCACAAGCGTCTCCCCTTCCTACGGGATGGGTGGGTCTTTGGGTTTAGTGACAAAACAGCGACATGTGAGTAGGAGGGGGGGGAGAGTCGGAGTTTGCGTGTCAGCTCTCTTTTTTTTTCTTTTTTTTTTTTTCCCAAGTCTACATATTATTTATGATTAAAAATTTTTAAAAAACCAAGATAATATAGTGCGCTGATCAAAAACTGAATAGAAAAATAACCAAAATAGGTTGGGGAAATCTCTGCTATCTAGCTGATCGGTCGTTGTCACACGGTGCAGAAAATTTACTTTTTAGAAAATCTATATTAGTACCACAGACGGGGCACATGTGTCACTTGTCGAATATAAGCGATGCCAATGGTCCTTGTCGAATTTAAGAACTAGGTCTTGTCCATTGTAATTGTCTATTTTGAGAAGTAGTCTTGCCCGTCTTGCCCTTTGTCGCCAACTCCCAGCACCCCCGTGTCTCTTTGTCCATATTGGCTAAAAACAGGACATTGTTGACTTGGCTATTTTACCCCCCGTCTGGGGATCTTATTACTTAATCACCTCGTCTTGACCCTGTGGGGCAGTGGGTATATGGAATAACCGTGTCCAGGTGTACTCTATCTGACACATAACCGAAGGTTACTGAGTTATGTTATAATAACTGACCTATGAGGCCACCAGTCAGTTTGCCGTGATTATTTTGACACACTCTCAGTTACTCGTAGGGAATCTAATACATAATTAGACTCAGCATCATATAAGACAGTCTCGGCCACGCCGGCTGCATATCGGACCAGGGGGATAGTCTGGCAGCGACCCGCCATCCCGTCCACAAGCTGTGTACAGCACCCCGTGTCTCTTTGTCCATATTGGCTAAAAACAGGTCATTGTTGACTTGGCTATTTTACCCGTCTGGGTCTTATTATTTAATCACCTCGTCTTGACCCTGTGGGGCAGTGGGTATATGGAATAACCGTGTCCAAGTGTACTCTATCTAACACATAACCGAAGGTTACTGAGTTATGTAATAATAACTGCCCTATGGTCCTATGAAGTCGCCAGTCAGTTTGCCGTGATTATTTTGACATACTCTCAGTTACTCGTAGGGTATCTAATACATAATTAGACTCAGCATCATATAAGACAGTCTCGGCCACGCCAGCTGCATATCGTACCAGGGGGATAGTCTGGCAGCAACCCGCCATCCCGTCCACAATCTGTGTACAGCAGTCTGGACCAGACCACCAACTCTGGGTATAGCATTCGGGATGACTGGAGCAAGACTGGATCTAACCCTTTAATAGTCGCATAGCGCTTTAATGTGCAGTGCCCGTTGTCTTCATAAGCCATGAATACAGCACTCAGAGTTCCTCACCAGGGCTGCATGCATGCATACACTGTCATATCGACAAAGGGCGTAGCGCATTAAAGCACTATGCTACCTTTAGCATTAAAGCGCTGAGTGGTTATTTTTTGATAGTGTAGAACCAATATCTGTCTAATTAAAAACCCTTATCAGTGCTGTTTTTTACATACAAAAGAATTAAGTAATGGCACTCCGCCATGTATTGGATAACCACTGCAGCACGACTCTGAAAAGCGGTGGCGGTGAATTTCCATTAGATCCTGAAAAGGGGGGCGGTCAGATGTCGTCAAGGCCCTGATAAGTAGGGCGGTTAAAATCATATGATTACATTGAGCTAATTTTCTTGCTGAAAGGAATGAATAATTGTATTTGTATAAAATTCACACACACACACACACACACACACACACACACAGACACAGACAGACACAGACAGACACAGACAGACAGACAGACAGGCAGACAGCACACAGGACACCTGATGACCTCCACACGATGACCTGATTGCCCTTCCTAAAAAAACAAACCCAACCCGATCTACCTACTCAACAGGGTTTCAGTGTAGAGCCTATTAGGGGTTTTTCTGATGCATATATTATATTGAGATTGATTTTCAACTTTTGTGATCAGTGGTTGGTCCTTAAAAGGACCGTTTAGTAGAGAGGGTCGCAGGGACCTTGCTGCTGAAGCGGAGGGCGTGGTCATAACGCGTGGTAGTCCTTCAGCAGCTCCTCCAGCACGGCGGGCGGTAGACCTTCCTCCATGCAGACTTGCTGCTTGACTTGTTCGACGCACTGTCGGATGAGTTGATCAGTGACCTTTGTGATCAGCTCATCGGCCACACCCTCTGCTTCAGCAGCAGTCCGCTGTCTCTCCGTCTCCTCTCTCTGTAGCGCGGCTACGAATTCCTTCTCCACGGCCGCATCGATCATAGTTCGAGAAACGGCCACGAAGTTCTGTCTCTCCGCCTCCTCTCTCTGTAGCGCGGCTACGAATTCCTTCTCCACGGCCGCATCGATCATAGATCGAGAAACGGGCACAAAGTTAACTCGGTGAGCCATTTTGTCGAACTGACTTCCTAGCCGCCTGAGAGATGCTGACGTCACACTATTTTCGACGACGCTATGACGCGCACGAGGTAGACAGGTGACGTCGTTTCACTTCCTTATTTGGAGTTTGGGACCTTGTGACACCGAAGTCATACCGTACGGTCGCGATAAAGCAACTAGTGTTGAAAGCGCGCCGGTCTTGTATAAGCGCCGGAGTATAAGAGCCTCCAAATGTTTTTTCTTAAGCACTAAAATCGCGACTTTGAATAAGCACCAGCGCCTGGCTTGTATATAGCTCCTGAGTAAGAACTTCACCGAATTGAAAAGCACTCCCTCAGAGCCCTTAATCGCGACAGTACGGTACAAATCTGATGTCAACCCGCGCCAAAACCAAAAAGGGTGTTCCGGTCACAGGTACCTACGACGAGTGACCTTCAGCTATCACCACGTGAAGAGTGGGAAATAAATTTTGTACGGCAAGAAAAACTGAAAACTGATAACGATTCCATTAGATAAGTATTTGGTTCCAATCTATGGCGAGATATTTCCGACACTTGTCTCCACCAGAGCGATTGATTTATATGTCTGTAAGGTTCAGCTCTCCAACACTCTCCAATATCCGCCGGTGCACGATGGTCGCCGCCCATAATTAGTGACAACTAAACTTCTGCTGGAGAGTGAAAGCTACGTTGAGTCTTGAGGTGCGCAGAGATACTATCTGCCGCAGCCTGATTTTAGTTCCACGCTATTTAGATAACCGCCCCATTTAAAATCTCTCTCTCGATCCTAGAAAAGAAAAAAAAAGGCTAGAGTTTATCATGGACGCGTCTCAGTTTTAGTCAAGCCGTAAAGTGAAGAACCTGAGCTTGTACATATACCCACGTGAGAGGTGACCTCGGGGGGCGTTCAGTTAGTACTGAGTCTATAGTCAAGGTCAAGTTCCACTCTCTAAACAGAGCTTTAGCGACTCCGTCATCTAGACGGCGCGCGATTTTTTTTGCTGAAGCAGCTAATCGATGGAAACGTAGAGAAGATGTACTCGATCAAAAACTGCTTCAGAGGCTTTTTGTCAGGTATTATCAGTTAAATCAAAATATTTCAAAACATCCAGAAAAGCAGAATGACATGTCCTACGGGCTACAGCCGGGCACTGACGAGCAGATGCCGCTGACGTCATTTCAATCAGGTCACAGCGCTTTTTAGACACCTTTTCTGTAGGACCTGTCTCATACCTTAGTATATAATACCGTAAACGCCGGGTGAATAGTATATGATCACATTGGCAGTCGCGGATCCACGAAGAGGCTGGATAAGCCACGAGCGGACCCGCGACTGCAATGTGACATAATCTTACCATGTGCTTTGTTTTGTTTGTGTTTCTATTTACAACAGCAAACATTTCAACAGCCTATTGTTTTTTTTAAATGATGAAAAATCGGCCCAAAAAAAAGTAAACATTTTAGAGCTAAATTTGTGGAGGATAGCCGGACATGCTGATGTCACTAGACCCCTAAATTCGATATGGTGACATGGTCATTTTCTTAAAATTCAATACGACGACACGGGCACGGACATCTAAGTGACATGGGACATGTGGCATTTCTTGAGTCTGACATGTGACATGGACCATAGTGACATGAGGAAAAAAAAAAGTTCGAAGAGTGCATCAGAAAAGTACCATTTCAAGCCTAAACATTTCGCCAAATTTTTATTTTTTTTTCTTGGATGGTACTCGGCTTTGCAGTGTCTGGGTCCTTAAAAATGTACCAGAATGCTCAAATTCGGGTTCTAAATATTTTCAAAAAACGTTTTCTCCCTTAGTGACGTGTGACATGGGCATTTCTTAAATTCGACATACGGCTGCATGGGGAGGACCCACCCGTCAAGGGCCCCATGATGACTCATACCCGCCGCGTTCAAACTAGCGTGGTGGTTATAGGTAGACCTTCTTTCAGTATCCACGTGACCAGATCCATCGCCGTCTCTTGAGCGACCGCAACATAACCTGCTCCGGTCATTTTGACAAAAAAAACTGTCTGGCTAGCCGACTGCTGACGTCAGCTTAATTTTGACGACGTTGCTCATTACGCGTCATCAACAGTAACCGAGGTAACTAGGGTTATTGTTATCCGGTCCGTAAGACGACAGTCTAAGACGGCGTGTAGTCGCGTTTTGCTCTCCCTAATACTCTAATTCAAGTCGAGTTACAGCTAACCCCTACAAAAAGAGGGTAGTCACATTTGTGTAATTCAAAAGTCGTTCCTTTGTTAGCAATAAGGGGGTCGTTCTATTCATTGATTTTTTTTTTTTTGTTTACAACAACAAGTCAAAGTACAGTCAATCAACCGAGATCCTTTCTACTCCGTGGGGGTGTAGAAGGATCTCCCCCCTGAGGTTACAAAGTCACCTCTTTATTTAAGGGGCTACGGGTCGCAAAGTCGCTTTCGCTTTCGCCTACAAGTCGTCAAGTCGCAAGAAATATTCAAGTCAAAAAGTCAAATTTATCAACTATCAGTACGGTCGTTTGAAAGTCATCAAGTCACCAAAAAACTCCTCTACAGTCACCTCCGACTCGCCTCCTCCCTACCCCCCTAAAGGGGGGTAGGGAGGAGGCGGTTCCCTAGAGATCAGATAATTTTTTTTTTTTCTCTCGAGCAGACCCCAAAAGCCCCCCCCCAAGTGCCCACCATCCCCATAAATAGTGCCCCCCTCCCCCCCTCCCCTCCCCATGCATCTTAAAGTGCCCCCCTCCCCCCCCTGCCCCTCCCCCCCATAGAAGCCTCCCATTGGCTAGTCCAAGTCATGTGACCAAAAGGGGGGCATGGTCTGTCTATTATCTATATTATGCAAATGAGGGAGGGGTTCAGGTCACGTGACCAAGGGGGTGTGGTCTATTTTCCAAATAAAGAGCGCTTCCGGTCACGTGACCATGGTGGTGTGGTCCTATTATGCAAATGAGGGGGTCACGTGATCCATTATTATGCAAATGAGGGAGTCACGTGACCAAATGGAAGCCTCTGATTGGCTGGTGATCAAAGGGGTGTAGTCTATTATGCAAATGAGGGGGTCACGTGATCAATGGGGCATGGCCTATTATGCAAATGAGGGGGTCACGTGACCAAATGGCGGCCTCTGATTGGCCGGTGATCAAGGGGGCGTGGCCTATTACGTAATTATGCAAATGAGGGGGCGTTGCCTATTACGTAATTATGCAAATGAGGGGGTCATGTGACCAAATGGAGGCCTCTGATTGGCTGCAGGTCGATTGAGTAATAAACAGTAGTTAACTATAGTCCCGTTCCGATACATACTATACTACTTTTATTGTTGAGCCCCTACCATCGAATAAACTTTAAAGGGTTAAGGTTAAAGGCAGTAAAGTTACTGCTCTAACTGCAGGATCAGGCATGCATCAGGTGACTCCTTTGAAATATATGTCTCTTCTGCCTGCCTGAAGGAAACAAATGGTATCTACATCTAATCTCTGAAGTAGAAATAACAGCAAAAGTTGAAAAAGTTGAGAGGTGAGAAAATGGGAGGCATGTAAGTTCTGAAAAGGGGGAGCCATGTCTGAAGTGGGATGTCACCGCTGGCACCCTCTTCCATCTTACTGTGAGTGACAGCCATGAGGTGCTCCGATGCACTCTATGAGCAGCGCATTCTTTATGACTAAAGATTGATGTATAAATGTAGTCATATTTATAGGCAGTAATCTTTTACCGCAGGCTTTGTCATTGACAAGACTACAAAGTGAACTCTCATCCAGCAGAGCCTTGGTTCTGTTTCATCACCTTACTCACTTAATTTATGTAGAAGGTCAGCTTGGCCAGTTGTAATGAATGTATATAAGGAGCATGAGCCAGAGCATAACTGTATGAAAAGGGCTTGTCATTCTCCTCCGCCATATCCCGCCAGCCACCATCACCTCAGAGTGTGATGGCTGTCTGCCATCACTTTCTTCCATAGAGGGAGTTGGACAAAGCTGTCTCCTTTAGAATTTAATCAATCTCAATTCATTAGCGCTCCAAAGGCCATGTTCCTCATGTGCTGACATTACCTGTTTTTCTCTCATTCTGCCTGGTGTGTTCCTTTCAGCACTTGGTTCCCAGTGCCTCCATCATAACTACTGCTATCCTGGGATTCCTCATAGACATGAAATGCGACGTGTTGGAGAACAGGGTTTCTCTACTATGAAATAATTTTCAGGGAGCTGTTCTCAGTTTGACATTAGGCAATGCTGCAATGGGGTAACCTGTTGAAAGCAGAGTGCTCATCATGTGTTCATGTATCCATCCTTTTTTGAAGGCCTGCAGTGATGCGACGACACAGTTCTACAGCATATTCAAAAGGGGCATCATGATGCATTGAGGCACAATGTGTTTTGAAGATTACCACAATAATACATCAGGTATATGTTGATTATTGGAACTCATCAATATCTTGCTTTACTTGTGATTGACCTTCATTGTGCACACAAGATGCTAGAATATTGCAGTTTACTTATTCACTATAGATCTGTAAATGATCAAAATCCTCTTGTTATGGCTGATAGCACATTTGCCTAATAACTCTATCAGTCTACTCAATTGGCATTGTAACAAAGCTATATGAACAGTCAAAGACCATTTCACATCATCACCCCTGTCTTTTTATGCTTGCATCTGATAGAAACAGCAGTGATATTGCAGCACTGTGATTAACTATACCATTTCTAGCTCACTAGTTGCAGAACAAATATTCAGCTTTGATACATTTGGGACACCAGGTTGAATTTGTAGACGTGTATTTATTACATTAGATGAGTTTCAAAACACAGCATTATTCAAAATCAGATGACAGTGTCTAGTAAACTGCAGTTGTGTGAACACAGTGTCAGTATGTTCTGGTCAGAGCCTGACCCAGGTGTGACCATCTGACCACATGTGTCACCAATGGGAGCAGTGATGGTGGATTTGATGCTTAATTAAGTCTGGTATATATCAGCAGGGCCTAGGGCACTTTTGTAGTTGTGGTCCGAGGGGAACATACCTATCCTTGTTACTTACCGAAATGAAAAACATTATTTTTCTCTTACAATGTCAGTAGGCTTTGGATTTTATTGTGACTTCAAGGAATCACTTTGATATATGGTACAGAAGCACAAAACACTGTCAGTGCCACGGGAACTGTACAGAAGTGAGGGAAACATTATCCAATATAAAGTTTTTGATAATATCTAAAAGTATTATCATGCTTGGAGCGGCCAGGTTTATGTAAAAATGACACAACCACCTATGTTGCAGAGTAAATGCTTCTATCTCACTCTTTAAAAGCACATTTTTGTTTATGCATGCCTCGATCCATTTAGACTATTAAGTCTACATGTATAAGGAATACCTGCTAGGTGTGGAGACTTTTCTCAGTCTCTGGGCTTCAGAAATATGGGTAACAGCACATATATAACTTTTCTTAAACACAGATCAACCGTGCAAAGGATCCTTAATATTTTCCTTCTCAGGGCGTTGGTAATATACACAGTTAGGGAGACTGACAGATGAAGTATATGGCCAGGGAGTCAGGTTGGTTGTCCTGCAACATATTTTCCCCTTAATCTGTCATTATCATCGGACATAAAAGTGACTTACAAGAGATAAAACTGATGGCTTCATACTAATTTAATCAACTGTCAAATACTGCTCAGATCATTCTGTGACTCGAAATATTCAATATCTGACATGGCTGAGTCACTTTCCTGGTCATCATGTCTATGACGTTACGGTGTAAGAGCCTGGGTAGACATAAATCAAGATAGAGGAAAAGGCAGCTCACAAGTCGCTGTGCTAGGAGAATAACTGGTCCATGGGGCCGTCTGCTGCCACATCTTGATATTCCATCCTGGAGTGATCCCACAGGATGCAATGTCTAAGGAAATCTGTCCCTTGTCATTTCCCCAATGTTCAACTGCCAAAGTTTTACCTCACCACACTATCAAATGAAGCAAGAGAAGCTAAGAAGAGTTATTTTTTGTACATTCATTCTAGAGCAAATGGTGATTGTGAATTATTCCTGAATAGGTGGCATCCATCTTTCTGTAGATTGTTTTGGGCATATCTAGGATAATTTAGTTACCATAATCATAAGACAAGCCGCAGCTTGTTTGATGCAAATTTACTTTTCATTCTGCTTGACTTCTCTATCCCCTCCCTCACCCTAAAGCCCTTAGATATCGACATGCCTCTTAGAAGGTAGCATGGTGCGTTATACGTGTGATACATTGTTGTGATGCATGAATGCAGCCGTGGCTAGTAAATCACAATTACTGCATGCATGCATCATATGACAGTAAGGCTTGCATCCTCACCTTAGCAGTTATCCCCTCCTGGCTCCTGATAGTGTAGGAAGATTCTTTCTATAAAACATATCAGCAAGCTTGTGTCATATGGCCTATAATGTCCAGGTCCTTCTCTAACTTTATGTATTGCCATAGTCGGTGCTTCATTGCCTGTATATATGCATTTCCAGAGTTCCTAAAAAGAAAGTACAGTTTCTGATAATCCATTTCCAGGATTCATGAAGCAATTAAGGAAATATAAGGAATTCATTGTGAACAACGTGTAACTATGTTGATGCTATACTATGTAGAGTCATGAGTAAGGGGGAGTACAAGTAGGAGAGTCTGCCCATCATGAGTCGGTTTTGTCTAGGCAGGTCAGGTAGGCAGGTTTTCCGGCTGGGTTGGCTGGCCCTTGTCAGCAGGTCCCCAGAGGGTTGCCTCGGAGACACAGATGCTCTGTCTGACGGCCTACCATCTTGTAAAGCTTCCATTGGCCTTGCCTCCCCTGGGACCGATTCCTACTTCCCTATTCATCATTGGAACTGAGGTTTCTCAGAGTTGTAAGTTGAGAGAACTGTTGAGATGAAACCACTGTAGTCCATCGAGCTTAGTTGCTTATGCTACTCTTCCCTAATTACATGTATAACCTGTTATGTTGAACATTTGTTCATATACTTTTGATTGCAAACCCCGTAAATATATGGATAATTAATGATCCTTTATGGTAAGATGTAGAGGAATTCAGTATGTTCACAAGTATGTGTATGCATCTGTATGTTCACAAGTATAACAACCTCGAGTATTAAATTTCCATTTCTAGTAGCGTCTTCTTGATCCCTCTTGAGCTCTTTTGGTCTGTGTTTCAGTAGGACCTTTATTATTTTGAAAAAAATCAAGAGAGTAAGGTAATTCCCGCAGTGCATTATGACATCAGTAATGCAGTGCATTATGACATCAGTAATACAGTGCAGTATGACATCAGTAATACAGTGCAGTATGACATCAGTAATACAGTGCAGTATGACATCAGTGATACAGTGCAGTATGACATCAGTAATACAGTGCAGTATGACATCAGTAATACAGTGCAGTATGACATCAGTAATACAGTACAGTATGACATCAGTAATAAAGTGCAGTATGACATCAGTAATGCAGTGCAGTATGACATCAGTAATACATTGCAGTATGACATCAGTAATACAGTGCAGTATGACATCAGTAATACAGTGCAGTATGACATCAGTAATACAGTGCAGTATGACATCAGTAATACAGTGCAGTATGACATCATTATTACAGTGCAGTATGACATCAGTAATACAGTGCAGTATGACATCAGTGTTTCAGATTCTACAATCTGATACTACCCTGCTTCTTGTCAGCTTGTCATGCCAACTTCCCTCAGAGTCTCCCTGAGTCTTTAAGCAGGCAGCATGCTTCCTGTGTAGGGGTCAGCACAGTGTGTGTGTGAGTTACTTTGTAGTATAAAGGTGCTCCAGGCCTGCTTCCTGCCGGGTACTAAGCTGATTATAGCGTCTCATCTCTGCTGATAAACACGCTGCTTTATGGGGAAGATTTCTGACCTGGTCAGAGCCAATTACCTGCCAATTTATATGAACTCCCAGATAGTAGTACAGTGCATATGAAGAGGGTGGTCTAGCTGGGTCATCATCAAATATGTGAATGGATTTCTGCAAAAGTAACTATGCCAGCCTCTACCTATACTTATGGTATGCCCATCATTTATCACACATCTGAAGAGGGATTTGGCACGCTAAAAGCATTAGGATTTTGCCCTGTTTTTGTATCCTGTCTGCAAGTATAGATCTAAATCTATCATAAGGAGCTTCAAGCTAGTTAATATATAATGTATTCAACGTAATAAGCGCCCTCCCCCTGATAAGCGCCCCCCCCCCCTTTTTCAGATATTTTCCAGATTTAAAAAAAGTGTATTTCTCCGATCTTGTTACTGATTTTCACACCTGTGTGTAACATGGAGCACTTCACACTTATGCAGGTGTTAAGGTCAAGCCAAGTGTGAAGTAATAGGGGAGTGTAGAAGCCTTCCACTAGTTCTAGAGGTCCATCAGGCCTGTACAATCAGTGTATTTGAAAACCATGGGGGGCGCTTATTAGGATGAAAATTTGAGGCTAATTTTTCACCTTAAAATATTTTTTTAAGCGCCCAGGGCGCTTATTACGTCGAATACGGTATGGCCCCTTTGACAAATAATTCAATCAAAAACCTCATTCGCTGAGATAAAATATGTTTCTAAGACTTTTTTTTCATATAAGGTTATATATTCATTTGGTCACAGGACTGTGGCCTCGAGGGTAGTGCTCTGATGGCTTCTGAAAGTAAATTGGCTTGTATTTGCGAACGAACTGCCCTTGTTTGTCAGGGTGAAATTTATGTGCAATATCAGAATTGCTATACATATGTATCTATGAATGATACATAGTGAGATATTTAAGTTTTTCCTTCAAATGCAGAAAGGTAGGCTAAGAGGCTAAGAGAACTATGTGCAAGGAGGTTAGGGAGTGTTCATTTATTAATTAGAGGGGGGATGGTGAGATTTTGTGCGTAGGTGCGAACATTTCTCGTCCAGCCCCCTTTGAACTTTAGTGACGGGCTGGCTTTTTTGCCCCCCTGTAACTAATAAAGACCTTAGTTTGCATAAGCTGGGGTTCAGGTAGCCAAAGCTCCAATGTCACTGCAGACACATTTCTGCCTCATGTCATTCTCACCTATGGACAAGTCTCAGATGTATTTTTGACGCCTCTGGGGTGTAGTATAAAGTACTAAAATGCATGTATCACATTGTCTGAGCATTCTCAACATATTCTGAGCCCCCCACACACAGCAGCATTCACCCTGTCCTCCAGTCAAGTCAGTTTCTTCCCAAGACCTCCTCGGTCTTTAAGCAGGCAGTCTATTTCTTGGATAACCATATCTTCTGTGTCCCATAGGGAGATATTTGGCTTAATAAGATATCCATCTGCTATGGGTTGTGACATATTTTAGGTCCCCTGAGAAGGCAGGATCTCCAGTATTCTTTGTTGGGACCTACACCTATAGAAGCCCTCATCCTGTCCTCCTGTTAGGTCCGCTTCCTCCCAAGTCCTCTGGGTGTTATAAAGCAGGCAGTATGCTTCCTCCAGATGGGTCACCACATCTGTCACATTTCCTTTATTGGGAAAACATCTTCTTGCCAGAAACAAAGCAGCTTATGTTGTCTCATCTCTGCCGACCTAGGATACTATATACATACGGATGTTGAATAAAACTGTTCTGTACATATGTATTTCACGGTATGTCTAAGACAACTCTGGATTACGTTTAGTTTTTTTTTCTAATGAATGTATACAAATATATCCAATCTGTAGTATTGGAATATAATGATCAATATATAATCTAATATATATAACAAATATCATCTGGACCTATTCAGTGTCAGGACGAGAAGCTGCAGGACATCTACCCCCTGACATCTAGCCCCTAGGGATTAAACCCCTTTGGACACCCATGATGCTCTAGACATAATGGTATTAGGCTTATTTGGCTTATACCTTCTGTTTCATGCTAAAGCTCCCTAGATGTCACTCTTGCACACAACTGTGACATTACAAAATGAGGCCACTTACAAGGTTAATCGATGGAGGCTTTTTAAAATTTGCAGTTTTACTTGCAGGCTAAAATGTATAGATGATAAATTATATATTCAGTAACCAAAATTTACATTTATCTTTAAAAATTGGTGTTATTCAAGTTTGCTCTTTCTAGTAGCATTACGGACATTATAAATTTTTGATTTTATCACATTTTTCACGATTATTTGTATGTTTTATCATACTTTAAGAAGAGGTTTGCCATAAGAAATGTTTTTCTAAGTGTATATCTAAGGAAGAATTCTTTTTCCTGTTTTACAAAACATCAAGAAAATTGGGTAAAAGTTGGTATGGTACAGAGGGCAGCAGAATTACCCAAGTAGCACCCCTTTCGAGATTAACAACCAAGGCGCGGGTAATCCGAGCCCCTACAATAACATGCCCCATTTTCATGGCAACCATTTACCATACTTAACTTTCTATGTATCACAATTATTAAATAAGATGTTTCTCACACTACCCTGTCTCTTTATACTTTACTGACAAAGTCAAACACAATATCTGAAAACACTTCAGCTGAAGATAAAATATAAAAGTATCCAGTCTTGCAGTTCCAACACTACAACACTACACTTTTTGTAACCATTCCTGATTTAATACACAAACCTGGTGTTAAAGAAATAACCCTGTCTCCACAGTCTTTACTTTATAACCAGTCTGTTTACATTAAACACCCGTTATATCCTTCACCAATCTCCAGCCGTACTCCATCTAGATTATAAAGTCTAGACAAGAATGCTACAGGGAGTAGTTGGACGGCATCTGATAGCCATCTGCTATGACTTATGATCTTCCTCTAGGCCCCCTAAGTTCTGGGGACCTTGGATATACTCCTTTCTGCTAAGAATTGTTTGTCTTGATGAGTTACAATACTCTCTGACGGAAGTGTCATTTTCGCGACAGTGTCTTAACTCTTCCATGGGAGTCGCTGTTTCCTTGGTGATCCCCTTTGTTCTTTGGAAATACTGACGAACTAATGATATATTAATTATGTAAATCTAGCATTGGTTAAAGTTTCATCTGCAACAGTGTCCAGTGCTACATGCTTGGAGACTGCCGGTATTCAAGATCCAAGCCCAGACTTCTCACCCCTGGGTAAGCTAGAAGGATAAACAGTATGCAAACTGATCTCCACCAGCCTGAGCTGAATATTACATGCACAAGGAACCCCACAGAACACATGCCCATTTGTCTCCCCTTGTACTTGCAGGCATGTGGTCCCCTTACTCTATCTGAAGGGTTGAAACCAAAAGCTATCCTTATTTTCTCATTTAAGAAATGTTCTCATTTCACAAGTCATGACATGAGAAAATCTTTAGTTGTTCTCGAGAACTTGTTTGCAGGGTTATGGTGTCAGGCACTCAACCACACATACTTAAGGTTTGTCTCAGAGCAGTCAAATGCCATTGGTCCAGTAGATTCTGGACTGTAAGAGGACCGGATGTCCAGTCACATGTTGGGCATTTCCTGACTTGAAGAATTCAGTATAGTCTCTAAACCTGAAATATGTTTGTCAATATACTGTGTAAAATATTATCTCTATCCTGATTTGGCTATGCATGAATACAAATATAATGGTATTTTCAGTGGACAATACTGTCTTGTACTTAAATTGCATAAATTGTAAGATATATGTGGCTATCCAGTTCTTCAAAGTTGTAGCTGCTCTTACAACATTTCAAATTTCCAGGACCGAATGTCCTGTGGGATGAAATAGGGTATGCAAACGCTGGTCTCAGCAGCTTCCTGTCTGCAAAAACAATGTGATTCTAAGGAAAGTTGAAATTAAAGTTCTTATCTTCGAGGCTATTCAGTGTTTCTCCACAGACTATCTACTTTTGAAAATCACATAGAATTAATACTATTTAATTGTACTTTGTGAATGATCAAATAATGGCAACCCATATAGTCAATTTACTTATCAACTACTCAATATGAACCAAAAAAGGTATCAACTACTCGATATGAACCAACAAAGTTCAGCTTTTGAATGCAACAATATGGTTACATTAGTAACAGTTCAGATTGGATAGAGTCTACAGTAGGAGTATTGAGGAGAGTAATGCTGTGTTCGGTATTGTCCAGGCAGGTCAGGCAGGCTGGTTTTCCGGCTGAGTTGGCTGGCCCTTGTCACCAGGTCCCCTGAGGGTTGCCTCAGAGACACAGATGCTCTGTCAGACCGACTTCCACCTTGTAAAGCTTCACCCTCCTGTGCATCCCATGGGACAGATGCCACCCTATGAATCACTCTGTTGGGGTTTACTTCTAGAAACCACCACGGACATGTTTAGGGTATTAACCTATGCTCTTTGTAAGTGTTATTGGACTGGACCTCGTGAATGATAGTCTACTGTATAACATCCTAAACCTGTATGATTATTCTAGGTCACTTCAGTATCCAGCCTCAAAGGTTTTTGAAATTTGTAAACTTCATGCAATCCTTCTTGACCGAAGGTATATTTCGTCTTTATACAAATTAAAAAAATTATTGATTCCCTCATTCACACTTGATTGTGATTTATCTGAATTATTTTCTATTCTAACAGCAATTCTTCTACACAAAAATGTAAAAATTTAAAACCAACACAGCATTCAATTAAGTACAGAGGTAACCTTAAACACTAAAACAGTTGTGGCAGATGGTGAGGACAAACTGTGACATGACTCATTCAGCAACAAAACTGCACAAAGAGTATCCGGGTAGCTTCCTGTTTCCTTTGTAAGAAGCGAAACAGTCTTTCATCTCCTCCCCAGGCCACAAAGACAAAGTTTGAAAAAGAGGAACTAATACACTGTATCACATATCAGAAAGCTGTGGCTCTTTGAATAAAACAAGTAAGAAGAGGTGAGGAGGTGGTTTGCACAATGGATAACTCCAGGAGAGAGCAATAAGTGTATGCCGAACAAGGCCCTATCAGCAGCTATATACATCATTTGAGGCATGTATCAGTCTCTGTATAGAAACCATTGTGTCCCTCATGTCCTTCTCCCCTACTAGTCACGCCTCATTTACCTCGTAATACATAAACTGTTCCTGCCAGCTTCCATGGCTAATCCTATACTCCTAGAGCATATTGGAAACAAACGTTGAATATAGGAATAATTGGAAACCACCATTGCTATTATGAAGTTGACAAACAGAATGAATTTTTTCACATAAGTTACAAGAGTTGATGTGTTGTTCAGTTTTTTTCAAAGGAGAATGTTGTTATCATTATACAGAAGCTGCATAAATGAAGAAGGGGAAAAAGATGTTTTGCATAGCGTCAGTCCAAACTTCACAGTACTGTAAAGTAATTTTTGAATCCATAATATATAAAAGCATCTCTCCGACTGCAGCTTTCCCATTGCACCTATGGCCCTCTGTGCTGAGCCATCAGATGTTTCTTCATGACAAAGGCCACATTTCAATATGTAGTTGGAAATAATATAAACTTTGGACACAAGGCTGTACCTCAGCGGGAATGTGTTGTGTCAATTTATGTTTTCAAAATTGCACGATATCTGATCATTAAGGAAATATGAAGTCAATGAATATTCTATTTAGCTAAATTTTACTTTATGAAATACCAATTTTAATGCCAACCATCAGTAGCCCATCGACATTATTAGCTTTTGGTGTATCACAAAGTCATTTCTTTTTATAATTTACTGTCTTGATCTACATATTTTACGAATGGCAAAGTCCTAAATATAAGAGGAGAAAGCATCTGTTGTTGTAATTAGTAGGATAGCCTTAATAACTAAAGGTTCCTTGCATAAAACAAAAGTGTTTTACAAGCTGAATACTATTTGTACTTATCATTGATTGTATACACAGGACGGTTATAAAATGGAATCTCCTGTCTACACTGTCTTTGCATTATGACCAGTCTGTATGCATTGGATACCCATTAATACCTTCACCCACGTGCAGCCTCACTTCATCTAGATTATAAAGCCTACACAAGGATGCTTTAGGGAGTATTTGGAAGGCATCTGATAGCCATCTGCTATGAATTATGATATCTTCCTCTAGGCCTCCTCTGCCAGCCTACTCAAATTCATGTCTCTTGGTTAGTGTCAGTATCCTCTGACAGAAATGCCTTTTCTGTGACAGTTTCTTAACCTTTCCCATGAGAATTGCTGGTTCACTGGCGGGTTTCTTCATTATTTGAAAATCCTGAATAGCTAGTGATATGTTTGTTTGTTTGATTAATTCCCTGTATGAACAGTATGGTGCCTCAATGAAATATCCAGTAGTGTTATCATGATATATGAATGGAGCACACCAAATAACCACACACAAAAACATTTCCGGACTGCTCCGTAGCCATCAGGAAAATGAGCCATCACTTTTCAAGAAAAGAATCAGTTTGCAAAATCAGTTTAGAATTGATCCTAATAGTTTCTTAATATTATCATTGATTTGTCAAATCCATTCACTTTCCAGCAACAGTGTCTCGTGGCTTCATGCTTGGAGAGCGCCTATATCCAAGATCTAAGCCCAGACTTCTCACTCCCAAGACAGCAGGAGGATAAGCATTATGAGAATAGCTTCTGAATCATGCAGACTGATCTCTTCTAGTCTGTACTGAATATTACACCCAGTAGGGCACCTTACAGGGTACATGCTAATTTATCTGCCCCTGTTCTTGCAAGACGTGGGCCACCTTACTACAACCTATATCCTAACTCAATGCTAAAAATCTACGAGTGCTACTGCATGTATAGTGATCTCAGATTCAGAATCTTCTTGATAACTCAACATTAGTGCATTTATGCAATTTTCCTCTATGGGCTTTTAGAATAAATTTGATATTTTGGTTTATGCCCCTTTGCCCAGCCGTTACCCCAGCCTTTGGCAGACTAAAAGAAATTCAGTTCAGTCCACCCCCTCCCCCCGAAAGTGATGGCAGGATCAATGTTTACCCAGTGACTGCAGAAGCGTAAAAGGTTAGATATAGACCTTTGAGATGAGTCATGTTATATGGGGAAAAAATATATTCTGTTTTGAAGGTGATGAATTTGTTCATTAATGTTTAGGTTGTTCAATGTTGGTCTATAGAACAGTAGGGTATGCAATATAAAATGCTGCTTCTTATTTTAAAATCCCTGTTGATTACACCCTCTCCAATTCTTTGGGTCAGATGAATATTACCATCATAATTATATGTATGGTATTCCTCAACATGTATCCACTATAAGAATTTGGTATCACCTCATATTCACCTCCCCTCCCCTCCCCCTCCCCTTGTCCCCAAGTAATATCACCGTAACTGACTTTTTTGTAAGTTCTCATGCAGTAATAACGAAATGGAGGTGCTGTAGCCAAAAATGCAAATGTAATTAATCATTCATTGTATGTATCAACCTTCTCTGTAATTCAATTGAAACAAATATAATTGTATGTACTTTTATATTTTTCATGATTGCAGAATAAAAAACCTTGCAAATTGAAATTGAATCGAAATTGAATTGTTATTGCCTAACTAAATGCTGCGACACCACATTTATCCCTTTAATATACAGAATTTACCTTTACCCAATAAGTCTATACAAATATGGGAAGTATGTAATTAACCTTAATTAGGTCAGAGATATCTTACCAAAAATGTTCATGTTCATTAGCAGAGATAATAAAACATAGGAAAAATTGCACTTATAGGTATGTAGTTTATTCCTCTATAGAGGAAATATTAAAGACACATACAATGAGGTGACCCTCAAGAGGAAGCATACAAGATGACAAATGATGGATGACATTACTGCAGGTCTCATAGTAGAGGAATACTGGATATCCTGCCTTCCCAGGGGACCTAATAGGAGATGTCATAACCCATATCAGATGGCTATCCATGGAATACCATAAAATGTGAAAATAAATCATAAGATACTGCTTTACTTTCATATTGCATTTTTGCACCTTTTATGATACAGAGCCTTTGTCTTATGAATAAAGGGCTTCTCTTATTAGAATCACTGGTCTATTAGGAAAAACTTCAGTTATGATTCCGATTGGTTGTAGTCTTTGTAGAGTCCTTAGTACTGAGAAGCATTATGGAGAGTGATGGTCTAATAGGCATTGTCCAGCCAAGTCATGCAAGCTCATTGTCCAGCCATATCGGGCAGGCTGGTTTTTAATCTCAGTCGGCTAGCCCTTGTCAAAAGGTCCCAAATGGATTGCCTCAGAGACACAGATGCTCGGTCTTACTGCCTCCCACCTTGTAAAGCCTCATGTTGCCTTGCCTCCCAAGGGACAGATGCCAGCAACCCTATCAATCACTCTGCTCAGTCTTACTACTAGATACCACAACCTATCGGGTAAGAGTATTCCCTTTGCTGTTTGTAACCACTGTATGCTTGATTGGTCCGCATGAATGATCCCATACTGTATAACACCTCTGATATGCATGAATATGCTAGACCACTTTAGTGTCCTATTTCCAAAGTTCTTGTTACTTCTAAAGATACAATTCTCACATCCCTTCCTAACCATCAATTTGTTTCTTCTATGTAAGTATGTCGGACACATATTTTACTGCATTATTGCATCTCGACTGGGCTTTATCTAATTTCTTATAATTTATGAAGTACCTTTTGCACAAAGTACATTGACAACACAAGAACAAAGTAAAATATATATGGAAATAGCTGGGCATTCAATTAGGTTCTCACGTTATTGTAAACACAAAAACTGTAAGGGAAAGACGGTTAAGACAAATATTGCTCACGCTTCAACAAAAACTGCTCAAAGAGTATCCGGGTAGCTTCCTGTTTCCATTGTGAGACACAAAGCAGTCTTTCATCTCCTCCCAGGCCACAAACATAAAATCAGAGGAAAGAGGAAATGAATTACTGTATCAAATATCAGAAAGCCGTGTGCCCATGTGAAAACTAACTCTAAAGGTGATTATTTTGGCCTCTTTAGTGTTTTTATCTGACGGATTATCAATGTCCTCTATCAGTGTGGGAAAAGAAGCGAGAATCTCAGAAAACAGTTTTTTCCAAAAACACAATGGCAGGTCATAGCACCTGTATGAGATATATTTGAATTTCTAGGTGCATATAGTGTCTGAGACACATATTGCTGGTCTTTGATAGGTATCTTGTAATTTTAAGTAAACTCATGGTAGATTATCAAAAGGTTTATCAAATTCTAATTCTAATAATGTCAGAGACTTGAACTACAAATAGCTGTATGTTGCCCCTGCTTAAATGTAGGCATCACAACTATGACTTCATGATACATAACCTGTTGGTAGAGAAGGAAGCAGCTCTCCTAACTGCAGCCTCATCTGAATATTCCACCCTGGGGATGTCTCGTAGGATACAGTGTCTAAGGCAATTTGTCCCAGACTGACCTCCATCTCACCTAGTGTCAGCCACCTCAGTCACTCCCAACTGCATTCGAGGGTGTAAGAAGATATGTAACAACTTCACATATATTTAACTATTCAATGCAGGGTAGTGCCTTCAGTATTCTGCTGTCCCTATACTATGTGAAGTCATGGGTGGAGGGAGTAGATGTGGGTGGGTCTGGCTACCATATGGAGGTATTGTCCAGGCAGGTCAGGCAGGCTGGTTTTCCAGCTGAGTTGGCTGGCCCTTGTCACCAGGCCCCTGAGGGTTGCCTCAGAGACACAGATGCTCTATTCAAATGCCGCCCACCTTGTAAAGGTTCCGGCCGCCTTTCCTCCCTTGGGATGAATGCCCACAGCCAGGTCAGCAATATCAATCATCCCACTACCAAACACTATTACAAGGGTCACTTGGAGTTGAAATTTCGTACACTTTTAGGATGAGGTTGTACTTAAGGGAGTGGTCATTTTTGTCCAACAGGAGGGGTAAATTGAGCGTGGCCGACCCATTTGAGCTATATCAATGCGTGGGCTTTTTAGCTAAAAAGGGGTGTAATTTTTTTGGTCCCCCCCTTCAAGGGGTCCAAATATTTTTAGTCCCCCCCTTCAAGGGGCTCAAATTTGTTTGGTCACCCCCCCCCCCCCCCAAATCCATCAACCCCTCCTGTTGGAAAAAAATGACCACTCCCTTAAGTACAACCTCATCCTAAAAGTGTACAAAATTTCATTCCAAGAGACCCTTGTAATAATGTTCATAACGGTAAAATTCTAACCACCAGGTGGTTTTTGGGGGACCAATCTGAGGCAGAGATAGATTTACAAAAGTAGTCTCAGTTTTTCTCAGAGGCAAATATGAGCAGATATGACATACACAAATTTGCGGGTTTGGGGGTTCTGCCCCCGATTTGTCTAATAAACCTATTAAATTAACTAGCACTATGCTTAGAGAATTCAAGTGGAACACAAACAGAGATTATTCCCATCACCGGCGCCACCTCATGTCACATGACAGAATGATGTATACCGCTGGTTAGAATCGTAGCTCAACCCCTCCCACAGGGGGACCTAAAAAATGTCAACCCCCTTGCGCGAAAATGCACCGACCCCCCTGTTGTTTAAAAATGAACACTCCCTAAGATCAATATTAATATTATGTATTTATTGTAGTCTCTTTTCTCATGTTACTTGTACTTTTTCAATTAGTTAGTTCCAACCTGACCAGACTAAAATTTAGTAGTTGTTTATTTGATTTTGATTAAGATTGAATAGCAAAGGCCCAGAACCGATAAACCATGGTATTTTAATCAAAAATATATCTCAATATTCTCTCCTTGTTACTGGAGCAAAAATTTGTCCTCTGTATGGTAGATAGAGATATAATGAGGTTCTCCCATCTCTGAATGGTGCCAAAAAGTTGTCCTGTGTTGTACTATGTCCTTTGCTTAATCGGTGTAAAACATAGAATGTATCATAAATAGCCTAGAATGTCTAAATCCTACCCATAATCTGTAATCCAATTGTCATTGCTAACTAGGCCGACCATTATCTATGTTTGGACTCTTAAACCTTTAAATTCACACCTGTAAGCTTCACCCTACATCCCCACCAGTAGTATCTAATATGCTTTATTCTCATACCATACATAATTATGTTGATGACCTTATTGCAAGGACTAATGCATTGTTTCATCATTTAATGTGGCGATGTGGTGAGTTGGTCACATGACAAGGCAGTGTTTGTACCCAGTACACCCCGTCTTACATAGAGTGTTCTGTATGCCGCACATGCAGACTGCTGTCACAGCACAAAGTGACCTCACCCACCTCACAGCTCCTCATCCTTACTTCAAAGGGAACTGTCACTCAGGACTCTGGCCTCGGGGGTAGTGGAAGGATAGCTACTGATGGTATATGAATAGGAATTGGCTGATTTGCTATTGAATGTAACTTGTTTGTGAGGGTGACCTTTCCCCAGTGCCCTGTTCTAGAGGATATCTAGATAGATTGAAAATTGTACCCGGGAAATGAACATTTATGCTGGAATCTATGTACCTCTCTCTTTCTCCATTTCAATCAGCCATTCTATTTTCTTCTTGAACATAACATGTCAGCCTAGTTAATTCAATCAGATTTCTTGCTCTCTACTTTTGTACTACACAACTTAAATCACCAGTAGTATAGCATCTGTGTCTTAGATGAAGACAACATACAACCTGATATCACCCATCACCTCGACTTTGTATCATGCCAATTTCCTCCAGCATCCCCTGAGGCTTTAAGCAGGCAGCATGCTTCCTCACCAGGGGTCAGCACAGTGTGTGTGTTGCTTTGTAGTATAAAGGTGCTCCAGGCCTGCTTCCTGCCGGGTACAACGCTGTCTACGTTGTCTCATCTCTGATGCTTTACAGTGTAGGTCTCTGAGCTGATCAAAGTAAATTACCTCTCACCCAATTTGTATGAATATCATGCACAGAAGTGTGTTGGCATAGTTCAGTCATCATCAAAGATGAAAAGGATATATGAAAAATGATTATACTAGGCTCAATAGCAGAAACGATAGTTTATGCTTTTGACATTGTGTGCAAAAAGAGCTGACACTCAGAAGAAGCAGTTACAAGTGCATTGATACAAGTTCACATTATTGCTGGTTTTGATAAAGTGAACTAACATCATTTGCACAAAGGGCATCTGAAAATGGTCTCATCTGAATACATTCTTAAACCAAAAATGGTATATTATAGCTCATCCCACTTCCAGTTTAGCTTTAGCCAACTTGCTTGTTGCCCTTAAACCTCACTGGTATTACTGCTTAGAGGCTTCTATGTTGGGCAAATTGGCATCTTTACCCAGGATAAGTTTGTTTATTAGTTTGGTGTTAATTGCAGCTTCCAACCCTGACCTCAATAGAGTAGGGACATGTCCAGAATACATTATAGCTACTAGCTCTTAATACCAAACTGCAGGGGTATTAACAAGGTATCACAATAGAGAGAAAGAGAGAGTTATAGGTTTACTCTGTGCCTACTTTAATGCTGTTGTTAACAAAGATATGGTGTATTTTGATGAGCTAGTCTGTGCACCATGTGGAAATACATATTTTGACTGATTAACGATCTGCACCTGACTGATTTGGCAAATTTACATAGTTATGAAGTTTGAGATGTTTGAGAGACATCGGGAGGCGTGCACAATTTGAGAAGGAGTCATGTCTGAAGTGGGACGGCACCACTGGCACCTCATCCATCTTACTGTGAGTGACAGCGTGAGGTGCTCTGATGCAGCCTATGAGTATCTCATATATATTCTGGTGGAGAAATTGATGTATGAATGAAATCTCTCATTGATTTATCATACCAAAATCTCAGGCATGGACTAGACAACAGAAGCAAAACTCTATACCTAAAGTCTTGGTGGTGGAGAAGGAGCTTGTGTCCTGTTTTATCACCTGCCTCATAATATTGGGAATGTCACATTGGGCAAAGATATAACGGATATCTATCATGAGCATAAGCTAGGGCATAACTGTATAATGGGTGTCTGTCACTCTAATCAGTCTAACTCTCCGCCCCCATGGAGATGTTATTACTGTCCCCCAGCATCTTCCAATGCAGAGGGAGTTGACTCCTCTCTTCTTTAGAATGTAATCAATGTCAATTCATTAGCACTCCAAATGCCACCATCCTCCTGTGCCGAAATCATTGTTTTACCTCTAGGTGTTGCCTCTCCATCATGACTCCTGCTGGCTGGGGTTCCCTATTCACATAATACACTAGACATTGCAGGACAGTAAGCCAGAACCATGCAACAACATATATATACAGGGAACTGCTCTCAGTTTAATGCTATTCGTCTGTTGGGGGCAGTAGAGTGCTCTCATGCATGTCTTTTGCTACATTTATTTTAAAGCTTGGCAAGACATAACATCACAGTGCTATAGCATATATGAAAAGAACATTGTAAAGCAATAAGGCATAATGTATTTTGCTGTTTAATCAACTATTTGCATTAGATGAAAATCAAAGTGTAAAAAAAAAATTACATTATTTAGAGGGAAATCATGTCCCTTGTATTGCACTGTGATTTACTATAGCACGTCTGGCACGAAGCTAAGCTCTTTCGGCAGCTCATGTTGTTCAAGGTAAAGCAAAACACATATTTGGCCTTGATAACGTTGGACCAGCAGGTTATTTGCCAAAATGTGCAGCACAGAGATTAGAAACAGGTCCAATCCAAAATGACATGTCAAACATTATCAGTAGAATTTGAAACACATCTCCAATAAAATGAGTAAGTTTTATTGTACGGTATGTAAGAACAAAAACCTGACAGTGCCTTAAATTCCCTTAATCAATGAGTGATTAGGAAACATGAACTACTTATATAAAAAGTCTCCAGTAGATATTGCCTAGAAGAGAGTGGTGGCCATTATACACTGGTGCATATTGCGGCCATCATGCACCCATGGATATTGGAGATTGGGAGAGCTGAAGTGGACAGAGAATTCAAACACACATGTGGAGACATCCATGGGTAGTATCTCACGATAGATTGCCACTGAGAGTCTATATCCCGGTAGCTCATATTCATATCCCCTACACCACACATGATTACCCTTTCGACTTCATAAGCTGAGATTAAACCTTTGACCTGTCTTATAGGGCCATACAATCAGCTGGCCATATGACTGAGTCCTGTATGCCACACATGGACACTACTGTCACACCAAAAGTCACCTCACCAACCTTACAGCTCCCCATCTTACCTTCAAAGGCCCCAGCACCTCAGGACTGTGACCTCTGGGTAGGGGTGGGATGGCTGGTGCAGCTTTATGAATGTAAATTGGCTTATTTTGCTCTGGGACCGTGTCCTACATCTACCTAGCTGCCTGTTTCATAGATAGAGTGAGATATTATCTCACAAAAAGAGTATATATTTATCAATTCTACTATTTTAATCAATCTTACATATGTCTCCATCCCTCCCTTCATCATTTGTATGATTTGAGATTTGAATTTAACATCATTACTTCAATCCATTACACCTCTTTCCCCCCTTTCTATATAACTGGTTACCTTGAATTTCTCCAAGCCCTGAGCAATGTCTGAATGATACTCAAAATTTACCTTGACATTTATGTCATTTTCTTCTTATGTGTGCCATGACCTGATATTATCTTCTGAAAGAAACTGTTTCCTGGGCTGGATAAGAACAGCAAAGAAGCCAAATGAGTGGCTTTCTGATATCTGATATACTGTTTTTGGTCTCTCTTTCCTCTAGCGCAAAAGTGTAGAAAAAAACACAAAGGACACAGCAAGCCACCCTAAGAGTCTTTTGACGCTGTGGGTAATACCATACTTTGTCTCAATGGTCTCTATTGTGTCTTTCATCCATTTCAACACCAGAGGGCATCCTGTTCTGTGCTAAGTGGGTTTGGGTTTAAGACTCTCTTAGGACCTTCTCTTGATGATCCAGGCATCTGTTACATCTGTTAAATGTACAGTTTCCTTCATCTGAACTCCCATAGGATAAGGATCAAGCCAGATTTATGCTCTTCAAAGTTAAGTTTTGCAATAGCATTTTAGTTTTGCCACATCACATTTTGAATGAAAAAAAATTGTCAGGAAGGAATGATGGATAGGATAGGCAAGGTGACAAGGCAGCCTAAAGCTTTACAAGCAGTGAGACAGTCTGACAGAGCTTCTGTTTCTCTGAGGCAGCCATCGGGGGACCAGGTGACAAGAGCCAGCTAGTAGCCATATGCTATGAATAATAACATTGTCTTTCAGATCTCCTGAGAAGCACGGACCTCCAATATTCACATTTCCTAATTGAAGTATGATCTGCCTCAGAAACCTAACTATGCCGTCTCTCTGTAAGAAACTGTTGACTTTTTTGCGACGACTCTGTCCTGTCTTGAAACAATTACCTGCTGTCAAACTTTATATACACCAGGAGATCCTTATCATAAATCTAGAGAGAGAGAGATTTGCACATATTACGCTCTTTGCTCAGCCATCAGGGGAGATTATGTTTATGTACGAAGAAGGCAACATTTCAATATCAGGTTGGAAAGTAATATAATCTTTGGACATCATTACTTCATAAAATACCAACTTTAACAACCATAGGACATCAACATAATTAACTTTCTGTGTATCAAAAAGTCATTTTTGTTTTCAATTTACAGTCTCTATCTACGAATTTTACTAATGGCAATGTCCTTGAAGTAAGAGAAGATGGCATCTGTTGTTGCAATTAGTACCATAGCCATAAAACAAAAGTGTTTTACAAGCTAAATACTATTTGTACTTATTATTGAATGTATACACAGAACAGTTATGAAATGGAATCTCTTGTCTCCACTGTATTCGCTTTATGACCAGTATGTATGCATTGAATACCCATTAACACCTTCACCGACTTGCAGCCTCACTTCCTCTAGATGCTTTAGGGAGTATTTGGATGGCATCTCACAGCCACCTCCTATAAATTATGATATTTTCCTTTAGGCCTCCTGAATGCTGGGAACCTTGGTCATCTGCCATCCTCACAATTGTATGTCTCGATGGATGACAATTTCCTCATACAGAAGTGACATTTTCCTAACTTTTGTTATTTGAAAATCTGAAATGGCTAGTGACATGTTTGTTTGATTGATTCCCTTTGGAGGACATTATGGTGGTTCAAGGAAATATCCAATAGTGTTATCATGATATATATGAATGTAGCACACCCAAAAACCCACACACAAAAACATTTCTTCACATCTTAGTAGCCATCGAGCAAATGAGCCATCACTTTTCAAGTAAAGTATTATTGCAAAATCAGCTTAAAATTGATCCAAATAGTTTCTTCATAGCATAATTGATGAGTCACATCCTTTCAATTTCCAGCAACAGTGTAGAGTGGCCTTATGCTTGGAGAGTGCCTATATCCAAAATCAAAGCCCAGACTTCGCACTCCCAAGACGGCAGGAGGATAAACATCATGAGAATAGCTTCTGATCCGTGGAAACTGATCCCCTCCAATCTGAACTGCATATCACACCCAGTAGGGCATCTTACAGGGCACATGCCAATGTATGTACCCCTGTTCTTGCAAGGCCTCTTTACTACTGTGAGGGACAAGGCTTTTCCAAAAATGACGTTTACAGAGACACTGTGACTCGAACCCGGGGCCTTCCACTTGCCAAGCGATTGCTCTACCACTGAGCTACATCCCCTATTAGATAGACCCTGTCTCAAGTTGCTGGATTGATATGGTTCAGAGGGGAGCGGGATCACCCAAGTGATACCCCCAGGAGTAAAATATTTCCAGTGACTGCAGAACTGTTCAAGCGAAGGAGGTAGTATGGAGGTGTGAGATGAATTATGATATACAATGGCCAATGGAATAAATGTATCAAAGTCATGATTTTGTTCACTAATGTTTACTTAGTTTGAAATGAACTTAACTTAATTAACTTCGATTTTGTACACCATATATATATTATATGAAATATCTAATGTACGGAATATATCAGGTCAGATACATCAGTCATACACCTTCATATTCATCAGCAAAGATAAAACAACATAGTGGGCATTGAACTTGTAGGTATGATGGTCGTTGCTCCATAGAGGAAATATGATAATGTTAAATCATGTATACTTTGTCAGAATGTTGCCTAGTTAACTGCTACATGGACTTGATGAGTTGTATATAGAATATACCCCAAAAATACAGATTCAATAGATATTGGAGTAGTAAGTAATGATCTGTGATCAGGTCAGGAACCTTAGCGATCAAGTAGCAGGTTTATTAGCCAAGATGAAATAACATTAGAGGTTGTATGAAGGTTGTTCCTCTATAGAGGATATATGACTGACACTCACGATGTGATGACCCCTCAAGAGGAAGCATACTGCCTCTTTTAAGACTTGGAAGGAGTATGGAGCTGACAAAATGACAAATGATGGATGACATTACTGCAGGTATCAAGGAAGAATACTGGAAATGTTGGCTTGTAAGGGGACCTAAAACAAAATGTCATAGCAGATGGCTATCTGATTAAGTGGAACGACTCCCTATGTGATATAAAAGATGAGGTGACCCGTGGGTTGGTGGTGGGGGGGGGGCATACTGTCTGGTTAAAGACCCGGAGGACCCAGAAAGAAGGTGCCTTGACAGGAGGACAGGGTGAGGTTTGTGTCTCACAATATATGTAGGAAATCCTGAGGCAAACCGATTAATGATAGTCACACTGCCGCGGGACATTTCATAAACATGAACCACTGGGTCTGCTGTACACACTGTGGGAAGTCAATTCAGCTGCATTTGCCAGGTTTACATTGGGTCTAGAGAGGGAAAATGTGTTATAAAACAGGAGCAGTATACTGCTTCACCTTCAGATCACATTTTTTGTGTCTTTGGTAATATAGAGCCTTTGTTTTATAAAAAAGGAGCTTCTCTTTTTAGAGTTCCACATCTCCAGTGCTGTTGTCAATTTGGAACTACTTCAGTTACAGTTCAGATTGTTTGTAGTCTTGGTAGAGTCTATAGTAGAAGTATTATGGAGAGGGATAGTCTGGTAGGCATTGTCCAGCAAGTCAGGCAGGCTGGTTTTCCGGCTACGTTGGCTGGCCCTTGTCACCAGGTCCCCTAAGGGTTGCCTCAGAGACACAGATGCTCTGTCTGACTGCCTTCCACCTTGCAAGGCTTCAGGATGCCTTGCCTCCCCTGGGTCAGATGCCAGCAACCCGTCAATCACTCTGCTCAGTTCTAATACTAAGGACTTCCACAAATCGGGTAAGGGTATTTTCTTTGCTCTTTGTTAGTACTGTACTCTTCATTTGACCTCATGAATGGGCTTGTACTGTATAAAAACATGTATGAATATTTTAAAATACTTCATTACCCTGCTTGCAACGTTCTTGATACTTCTTAAGATGCAATCTTTACACCTTTTTTCTAACCAATGCATTATTCTTTCTATCTGAGTATGTAGGACAAAGTAACTGCATTATTGCATCTTGACTGTGCTTCATCTAATTTCAGATAAACTATGATAAAATCTTTGGGATTGACATTAAAAAAACTTAGTAGAAATATATTGAATTAACACAGCATCCAATTAGGTTCTGAGATTATCTTAAACACAAAAAAAAGTAAGAGCAGAAGGTTAAGACAAGCTATGGTATTGCTCACTTAGCAACAAAAACTGCACAAATAGTATTTGGGTAGCTTCCTGTTTCCTGTGTGAGACACAAAGCAGTCATTCATCTCCTCCCAAGCCGCAAACATAAAATCAGAGGAAAGAGGAAATGAATCACTGTATCAAATATCAGAAAGCCGTCTGCCCATGTGAAAACTAACTCTAAAGGTGATTATTTTGGCCTCTTTAGTGTTTATCAGTGTCCTTTATCAGTCTGGGAAAACAAGTGAATCTCTGAAGAATTGTCTTTTCCAAGCAACAATAGCAGTTCATGGCATCTGTTTAAGACCATACAGAATTAGATTTCTAAGTGTCTGAGGCACAGATTGCCGGTCTTGATGGAGGGCCTGGATCATACCTGTGGTTCAGAGATGCAAATAGTTGCATTAACCTGACAAACTAATCAAACAATGTAAATATCTGGCTGTATCTATTATGTAGGGGGACTTTAAATAGATGGGAGTGGTAATATATGAGATAAGGCAGTTTGTTTAAGAGGGATTCAGAAGTAAATATCAAATAAAAAATATATAGCATTGCAGAAGAGAAATATCAGAGTGCAGACGGACCCTGAAATACATATATACATATCGACCATTTTCATTCACATTCATTACATACACATAATATTTTTTATGTTTAAGTGCATATTTGCAGGTGATTGCTTCAAGACAAGACAGAGGCCATCCAAATAAATCAACAGTTTCCTAAGGAGATATTAGACAACATAGTCAGCCTTCCAACAGGAGGATCATACTTCAAAAATGGAAAGGTGAGTATTGGAGCCCTTTCTTCTCAGGGGACATAACATAATATATCAGAATTCATAGCATAATACTATCCCTAGTTTGAGCCAAAATACTCCCCATGTAACACTCATGTTGTAATGTCCTCCAAGTGAGGAAGCACACTGCTTGATTATGAACCCAAGGACCCTGGAAAGCTGACGTAACAAAAGAAAAGCATAAAGATGGCTACTTATGTAGACAGCACAAGTTGGAATAGTCCAGGCAGGTTGGGCAGGCTGGTTTTCCAGCTGAGTTGACTGGCTCTTGTCACCAGGTCCCCTGAGGGTTGCCTCAGAGACACAGATGCTCTGTCTGCCTGCCGCGCACCTTGTAGATGATCTGGGAGCCTCTCCTCTCATGGGGTACATACCTTCTGTCCATTCCACCCTATCCATCATCCCACTATTGGAGTCTACTACAAGGGTCTCTAGATATGAAGTTTAGTGGATTATCAGAATCAGCCTGTACTATAGTCCGACTGAAACATTATGTATTAATTGTAGTACCAATTATTATGCTGCTTTTCACCAACCCACCATATCCATCATCCCACTACTGAAGATAAATACAAAGGTCTATAAGAGATGAAGTTTAGACGCCTATTAGGATAAGCCTGTAGTATAGTCCAAATTCATCATAATGTGTTCAATGTAGTCCCATTGCTTTTAATAATATCATTTATTTTTCCCACTCCAAATAGACTAGGAATAAGTGTTTGTTCTCAACTCTTGCTACTACATAACTGTACCAAGGAATTTATGGAGAATTTTGATACTTTGATATCAGAAGTAGGTTAATAAAATTAACTACACATATCTATATTCTCCCCTCATTAATTTTGACTGACTGGTGTATGTTAAGGGTGTGTAAGAAAGTTATTTTACAACGCATTGTGGTATGTGTTTTCATGAATCAGTGCAAAATGGAAACAATTTTCAATATTGAAAGTTGGGTATCAGCAGCAAACACATACACTGTCTTTAATTTGTAGAGCGTTAGGCCTGAAAAAAAAAGTTCCCGTGTCCAGACCGATCCTCCGTTTTGGGGCAAACCCTAATTTTTAAAGGCATTTTTTTAAATTGTTACAAAGGTTTATGACATTTTTGGCCTTTTAATCACTAAAATCAACCTATTTTTCAAAAGAAACAATTTAAATAAAATTGAAATTCGACCTACTGACCCTGTTATTTTTGGGCTATGTTACCAGAACACATTTTCTTTTTTTAGGCCTTATCTATACTTGGACCCTTCAGCCCTTATGAACACCTCCGTTGATGCATTATAGTTTAGGTGAAAAGTGTATTTCTATTGTTGATTATAAGTACTAACAATTTGAATAGGGTAATATTGGTAGTATTTTTTGTAGATATAATCAATAGTCATAGAGATAATCAACAGTTTTTATTCCTCCTGGATGTTGTTTGCAGTTTATTAGAGCAGTATAGCAACTGCCTGGTACCTGCGATGGCATCAATGTTTTTGTTTAAAGTTAGTACATCCGATGTTTGGGACCAAAAAATAGATTTTTTCCAAATCTGTACGGCTTGGTGTCAGGGCATCTTGTTGTTGGGAGAATTGATCTTCGATCTGTACAAGTTCCACTCTTGTCAAATCTAGACGACCTTGTTTCTCCATCCAATTCCTCATTCTTCATACAGAGTTGTGCTAATCGGTGACTCAAGGCTTCGAACAGTGCATTTATCCTGTCTTTTCTGCAATTCTTGCTTCTTCAGACCAACTCTTCTCTTCTGTGAAGTGACTATGTGTAACTTCCTGTCTTTGGTCTCTTTCAGCATGCAACATGCTCATGCCCTGTGTTGGCATTGGAGCTACTTGCCTCTTCGAGCCGTTTTGAACAATAAACCCTCTGGGTTGGACCCTAGATCTTTTTAAATAGAATCAGGATTGCCTCTCCTTGGTTCTGGTTTGGAACTCAAAGGACTTGGCCCATAGTGTTTCTCTAGGGCTGCAACTACCTCCTGATCTGGACTTGAAATGGGGTGAAGTGCAGCTCCACCCTTTGCCTGTTCAGCCATGTTCACTCAAACCAACTGTGCTACATTGGTGCCGTGACCCGAACTGGTCATGGCACCAATGTAGGGGTTGTGAAAGTATCACGCAAATACAGGTTCCAATTCGGTTTGAATGCAACAGGTTATTATTCAGTCTCACAATTACGGCCTTGAAGGTAATACTCAAGATTGTTCTGTTCAATCAATAACTCGAAGTGTACAGATAGCCTTCTAGCTTAGATCTGGTCCTGTACCAGCATAGCTGGTGGAAGAGCCAGAGAGTGGGAGGGGTGTAGATGCCCTGTAATCGAAAGGTATCAAAGGTATGGAAGGGTGTGGGTCTGAGCTCATCCTGGGACAAACTCCCAGAGATAGCCAACCTCAGCCTCTTATATACCCAGAGCTCGGACCAAAGAGGTGTCGACCAGGCACTCCATTGGAGCGCCATCTGGAGTGCCCTGCCTGGCTCCGCTACCAGATAACCAGAAGGACATGGCGTAGGTGTTGCCACCTAGTGTCTGAAGGAGGTACTTCCCGCCCTGACTCCACGAACCCATATTTACACGTATTACTCATGCCCCTACACTCCCTTTCTAACACTATTTGTTTGCACAGACTTGCTGATAAAAACATTACTTGTCAACACAGTGTTTGCTTTACGATTACTGCATAACCATAACGACCCTCCTATACTATCATTCTCACTCCATCTAGATTAAAAAGTCTACATACAGAATATCCAAGGGGTAGTTGAGCTGCAGCTAATGGGATTCATGATAACATCTGCTAGGCTATCTGCTATCTGCTGGAGAGAGGCAGAGGTAAACATCTTTAATATTCTCCTACTCAGTAAGCAGGTATTGCATATGGTGAGGGAAACTCTGATAGGCAGACTTTGTTCTCAGGGTCTGACCTGATACACATAATCTGCTCGAAATTGTATCGTCAGATATAGATGCTGCATCCAATACTGTTAGATGTGTTTTGAGCTATGTGAAGGATTTGAAGCGTTGTTTGACAAAAACTTTCATTGTTATGGCCTAAAAAATGTGGATCATTCATTTGTGACTGTGCTGAAATTGTCACCATACATTGTTTGGGATAGGGATCTTGTAGTTAACGGTAAATTACCAAAAGGTTTATCAATTCTAATTCTAATGATGGCAGAGACTTGAACCACGAATAGTTTTATGTTGCCCCTGCTTAAATACGGCCATCACAACTATGACTTCAGAAAACATCACCTGTTGGAGGAAAGGAGGTAGCTCTCCTCACTGCAGCCTCATCTAAATATTCCACCCTGGGGATGTCTCGTAGGATACAATGTCTATATTTGTCCCAGACTGAGCTCCAACTCACCTAGTGTCAGCCGCCTTAGTCACTCCCTACTGCATTTGCGGATGTAAGAAGATATGTAGCAACCTCACACATATTCAACTATTCAATGCAGGGTAGTCCTTCAGACAGTTCACTATTCCTATGTCCCTTTACTCATGGGTGAGGGGGAGTAGATGTGGGAGGGTCTGGCTACAATAAGGATGTATTTTCCAGGCAGGTCAGGTGGGCCGGTTTTCCAGCTGAGTTGGCTGGCCCTTGTCACCAGGTCCCTTGAGGGTTGCCCCAGAGACACAGATGCTCTGTTCAAATGCCGCCCACCTTGTAAAGGTTCTGGTAGCCTTTCCTCCCTTGGGGTGAATGCCTACAGCCAGAGCAGCCCTATCAATCATCCCACTACCAAACATTACTACAAGCGTCTCTTGGAGTTGAAGTTCTATCAGGATGAGGTTGTACTTAATTTTAATTTTAATATTATGTATTTATTGTAGTCCCTTTTCTCATGCTACTTGTACTTATTGAATTTGTTATTTCCAACCTGACTAGTCTAAAATTTAGTAGTTGTTCATTAAATTTTGATTGTGATTGAATAGCAAAAGCCAAGAACCGATGAACCATGGTAATTATCAAAAAAATATATCCCAATATTCTCTCCTTGGAACTGAAGCAAATATTTGTCCTATGTATGGTAGATAGAGATATAATGAGGTTTTTCCATCTCTGAATGGTGCCAAAAGTTCTACTGTGTTGTAGTATATTCTTCCCTTAATCAGTGTAAAACATAGAACTTATCATAAATAGCCTAGAATGTCTAAATCCTAACCTTAATCTGTAATCCAATTGTCATTGCTAACTAGGCCGACCATCATCTAAGTTTGGACTCCTAAACCTTTGGATTCACATATGTAAGCTACACCCTACCTCCCCGCCAGTAGTATCTAATATGCTTTACCCTCATACCATACATAATTATGTTGATGACCTTATCAATTATTTCATCATTTAATCTAGTGGGGTGATGTGATGAGTTGATCACATGCCAAGGTAGTGTTTGTTCCCAGTACGCTCCGTCTTACATGGAGTGTTCTGTATGCCAAACATGTACATTGCTGTCACAGCACAAAGTGACCTCACCCACCTCACAGCTCCTCATCCTGACTTCAAAGGCACCTGTCGACTCAGGACTGTGGCCTCAGGGGTAGTGGAAGGATGGCTGCTGATGCTATATGAATAGGAATTGACTGATTTGCTCGAGAATGTGACTTGTTTTTGAGGGTGACCTTTTCCCAGCTCCCTTTTCTAGTTAGAGGATACCTAGATATATTGTAACTTATACCCAGGAATTGAACATATACGCTAAAATCTATGTAGCTCTCTCTTTCTCCATTTCAATCAGCCATTCTATTTTCTTTTTGAACATCACATGTCAGCCTAGTATTTTCAACCAGATTTCTTGCTCTATACTTTTATACCAGACAACTAAACTCACCAGTAGTATAGCATCTGTTTCTTAGGTGAAGAGAACATACAACCTGATTTCACTTATCACCTCGTCTTTGTATCATGCCAATATCCCCCTGAGTCTTCATATAAAGCAGGCAGCATGCTTCCTCACCAGGGGTCAGCACAGTGTGTGTGTGTGAGTTACCTTGTAGTATTAAGGTGCCCCAGGCCTGCTTCCTGCCGGGTCCAAAGCTGATTTTGGTGTCTTATCTCTGATGCTTCACAGTATAGTGTCTCTGACCTGATCATATTAAATTACCACTCACCCAATTTGTATGAATATCATGCCTAGAAGTATGTTGGCATAGTTGAGTCATCATCAAAGATGAAAAGGATATATATATGAAAAACTACTATACTTGGCTCCATAGCAAATGACAGTTTCTGCTTGTGGCAATTGTCTGCAAAAAGCGCTGACGCTCATAATAAACAAGTGCATTGATGCAAGTTTACATCAGTGCGGGTTTTGATAAGGTGAATCAATTTTATTTGCACAAAGGGCATCTGAAAGTTTTCTCATCTGAATATATTCTCAAACCAAAAATGGTATATTATAGCTCATCCCACTTCTGGTCTAGCTTTAGCCAACCTGCTTGTATCCCTGATACCTCTCTGCTATTACTGCTTTTTACTGCTGTGTATTTTGATGAGCTAGTCTGTGCACCATGTGGAAATAAATATTTTGACTGATTAACGATCTGCACCTGACTGATTTGGCAAATTTACATAGTTATGAACTTTGAGATGTTTGAGAGACATCGGGAGGCGTGCACAATTTGAGAAGAAGGAGTCATGTCTGAGGTAGGATGGCACTACTGGCACCTCACCTTACTGTGAGTGACAGCGTGAGGTGCTTTGATGCAGCCTATGAGTATCTCATATATATTCTGGTGGAGAGATTGATGTATAAATGTAATCTCTCATTGATTTATCATACCAAAATCTCAGGCATGGACTAGACAACTCTGATACAAATCTGATGTCAACCCGCGCCAAAACCAAAAAGGGTGTTCCGGTCACACGTACCTACGACGAGTGACCTTCAGCTATCACCACGTGAAGAGTGGGAAATAAATTTTGTACGGCAAGAAAACTGAAAACTGATAACGCTTCCATTAGATAAGTATTTGGTTCCAATCTATGGCGAGATATTTCCGACACTTGTCTCCACCAGAGCGATTGATTTATATGTCTGTAAGGTTCAGCTCTCCAACACTCTCCAATATCCGCCGGTGCACGATGGTCGCCGCCCATAATTAGTGACAACTAAACTTCTGCTGGAGAGTGAAAGCTACGTTGAGTCTTAAGGTGCGCAGAGATACTATCTGCCGCAGCCTGATTTTAGTTCCACGCTATTTAGATAACCGCCCCATTTAAAATCTCTCTCTCGATCCTAGAAAAGAAAAAAAAAGGCTAGAGTTTATCATGGACGCGTCTCAGTTTTAGTCAAGCCGTAAAGTGAAGAACCTGAGCTTGTACATATACCCACGGGAGGGGTGACCTCGGGGGGCGTTCAGTTAGTACTGAGTCTATAGTCAAGGTCAAGTTCCACTCTCTAAACAGAGCTTTAGCGACTCCGTCATCTAGACCGCGCGTGCGCGATTTTTTTTGCTGAAGCAGCTAATCGATGGAAACGTAGAGAAGACGTACTCGATCAAAAACTGCTTCAGAGGCTTGTTATCAGGTATTATCAGTTAAATCAAAATATTTCAAAACATCCAGAAAAGCAGAATGACATGTCCTACGGGCTACAGCCGGGCACTGACGAGCAGATGCCGCTGACGTCATTTCAATCAGGTCACAGCGCTTTTTAGACACCTTTTCTGTAGGACCTGTCTCATACCTTAGTATATAATACCGTAAACGCCGGGTGATTAGTATATGATCACATTGGCAGTCGCGGATCCACGAAGAGGCTGGATAAGCCATGAGCGGACCCGCGACTGCAATGTGACATAATCTTACCATGCGCTTTGTTTTGTTTTTGTTTCTATTTACAACAGCAAACATTTCAACAGCCTATTGTTTTTTTAAAATGATGAAAAATCGGCCCAAAAAAAAGTAAACATTTTAGAGCTAAATTTGTGGAGGATAGCCGGACATGCTGATGTCACTAGACCCCTAAATTCGATATGGTGACATGGTCATTTTCTTAAAATTCGATACGACGACACAGGCACGGACATCTAAGTGACATGGGACATGTGGCATTTCTTGAGTCCGACATGTGACATGGACCATAGTGACATGAGGAAAAAAAAATGTTCGAAGAGTGCATCAGAAAAGTACCATTTCAAGCCTAAACATTTCGCCAAAAATTTCTTTTTTTTTTTCTTGGATGGTACTCGGCTTTGCAGTGTCTGGGTCCTTAAAAATGTACCAGAATGCTCAAATTCGGGTTCTAAATATTTTCAAAAAACGTTTTCTCCCTTAGTGACGTGTGACATGGGCATTTCTTAAATTCGACATACGGCTGCATGGGGAGGACCCACCCGTCAAGGGCCCCATGATGACTCATACCCGCCGCGTTCAAACTAGCGTGGTGGTTATAGGTAGACCTTCTTTCAGTATCCACGTGACCAGATCCATTGCCGTCTCTTGAGCGACCGCAACGTAACCTGCTCCGGTCATTTTGACAAAAAAAAAACTGTCTGGCTAGCCGACCCCTGACGTCAGCTTAATTTTGACGACGTTGCTCATTACGCGTCATCAACAGTAACCAAGGTAACTAGGGTTATTGTTATCCGGTCCGTAAGACGACAGTCTAAGACGGCGTGTAGTCGCGTTTTGCTCTCCCTAATACTCTAATTCAAGTCGAGTTACCGCTAACCCATACAAAAAGAGGGTAGTCACATTTGTGTAATTCAAAAGTCGTTCCTTTGTTAGCAATAAGGGGATCGTTCTATTCATTGAATTTTTTTTTTTTGTTTACAACAACAAGTCAAAGTACAGTCAATCGACCGAGATCCTTTCTACTCCATGGGGGTGTAGAAGGATCTCCCCCCTGAGGTTACAAAGTCACCTCTTTATTTAAGGGGCTACGGGTCGCAAAGTCGCTTTCGCTTTCGCTTACAAGTCGCAAAGTCGCAAGAAATATTCAAGTCAAAAAGTCAAATTTATCAACTATCAGTACAGTCGTTTGAAAGTCATCAAGTCACCGAAAAACTCCTCTACAGTCACCTCCGACTCGCCTCCTCCCTACCCCCCTAAAGGGGGGTAGGGAGGAGGTGATTCCCTAGAGATCAGATAATTTTTTTTTTTTTCTCCCGAGCAGACCCCAAAAGCCCCCCCCCAAGTGCCCGCTCACCCCATAAATAGTGCCCCCCTCCCCCCCTCCCCTCCCCATGCATCTTAAAGTGCCCCCCTCCCCCCCCTGCCCCTCCCCCCCATAGAGGCCTCCCATTAGCTAGTCCAAGTCATGTGACCAAAAGGGGAGCGTGGTCTGTCTATTATCTATATTATGCAAATGAGGGAGGGGTTCAGGTCACGTGACCAAGGGGGTGTGGTCTATTTTCCAAAAAAAGAGCGCTTCCGGTCACGTGACCAAAGGGGTGTGGTCCTATTATGCAAATGAGGGGGTCACGTGATCCATTATTATGCAAATGAGGGGGTCACGTGACCAAATGGCGGCCTCTGATTGGCTGGTGATCAAGGGGGCGTGGCCTATTACGTAATTATGCAAATGAGGGGGCGTGGCCTATTACGTAATTATGCAAATGAGGGGGTCACGTGACCAAATGGAGGCCTCTGATTGGCTGCAGGTCGATTGAGTAATAAACAGTAGTTAACTATAGTCCCGTTCCGATACATACTATACTACTTATGTTCCTAAGAAGAATGTACAGTTTGGGATCGTCCACTTCTAGATTTATTCTTGTAGTAAGAGAGGGTACTGTTAGGTATTCCCTCCAGACAGTATACTTTGCTTTTGTTGCATTAGGTCAAAAAAAAGACGTTTGTTGTCACCCGAAAGACCCTATCTAAACAGGGCCGACCCTAAGTTTTGTTATGCAATTTTAAAGAAATTTTTATATTTTTTGCACTTTTTTTGGGAAAATTGTTAGCTTTACAAAAGTTTTGAAAAAAATTTCCCATTATTACAATTTGTTGGATCAATTTTTGGGTATGTAAGAAGAAAACAAGTAAAACAAGTGTCATGTTACCTGATACCTTTTTTTTTCTTTATTTGGCCTTACTATGTGAAGGGGTAGTAGAAGTTGAAGGGCCTGGCTATCATGCCTAGGCATTGTCCAGGCAGGTCAGGCAGGCTGGTTTTCTGGCTGGGTTGGCTAGCCCTTGTCACCAAGTCCCAGAGGGTTGCCTCAGATGCTCTGACAGACTGCATCCCATCTTGTAAAGCTTCCTGCGGCATTGTCTCCCCTGGGGGCAATGTCCACCACCCTATCATTCACTGGACTTCTTAGAGCTGAAACTTTAGTGCACTCTAGGAATGGGACTTTTCTAGTCCAATATCAATACATTGTTATTTTGAGCTGCTTGACCTAGTTCCGTATTTCTTATCATTGCCACAAGTACAATTATATACAAAATAACACAAAATATGGATTATGTTGCCCCATGGTGTGCAATCATAATAGCTGGCCCTCAAAGTTGCCACCAAAAGTATTGTTAGTGACGAGAAATACATCCTCAAAGGCATGTGTGTAGAAAAGAAAGGGATGTGTGATAATGTTAAAGGATAGTAGAAAGGGAGTTGCACGAAAAGTTGTATGGCACTAAAAGGTATGCAGAAAGGGAGGTAAAATACTGTGGGATTTAAGTGCAATGTCGGTTGGGCAAAGATAAGCATTGAAACTGGTTATTTTCTAACAGAGTTGCATAACTGAAGAAAACTGAAAGAGAATCCTGCAGAAGATTCGAAAGTTCATAAGAGACACTGATATCAACTAAACCACCCTCCTGTGGTGTTTTTCAGACATTTTTACAGTGCTTTATAATTTTCTTTGTAAGGTCCAACACTTTTTTCTAGATTGTGTTGGCAGTTGATAAAATCTGCAATCCTGGGAATTAACTGGGCTAATCAGGGTTTTCAGACAACCAAGATATGTCTTTCAATGTAATAAACTGTTATTAAGATGAATTGAGATTTTAAAATTTTCAATTTTATTCCCTTCCGTCCCTAGAAAGTGTCATTTTTCAAAATTCCCGACCATATGTGAGGGTGATGATACAACAATGTTTTTATTCAACAATAGCAGCCTCCATAAGTATGGTATGCCCATGATATACTACCTTTTTTCATGTTTAAGGCTCAGTCTCATGAGTTTGTAACAATTCAAACGTCTTTGACCGGGTGTAGTCTTTAGCTGGGTGTAGTCTTTGACCGGGTGTAGTCTTTGACCAGGCAGCATAAGAATGGCAGAAATAAGGCATATGTAGTAAGAATAGTGGGAAATAGTGCATCCATATATTGATAGACGTTTATAGCAAACATAAATCAATTTTGTTATATCCATATAGTGAGCATATTATACATAGTAGAACATACTATTATCATTTCCCTCTGCCCGGTCAAAGACGTCACTTTATATATAACCTTGAGTTTAAACAGCTTTACTGTGCATACACCCGGTCAAATACTACACCCGGTCAAAGACTACACCCGGTCAAAGACGTTTGAATTGTTACAAAGTCATGAGACTGACCCTTAAAGCATTAACATTTTGCAGATCCCCTTCACTGTATTAAGGTCAATGCGTCTTCATATGTACTTACATGTGTGATGATATTAGAGCCAAACTCATCTCGCAGACCTTAAATTCCCTTAATCAATGAGTGGTTTAGAAACATGACCTACCTTTATAAATAGTCTCCAGTAGATATTGCTCTCCTGGATGATTCCCTTCCTGAGCATTTTGTCTACTTCCTCTTTCTCGATCTTGCGCTGGACATCTGGAAAGCGTCTAGGGGGTCGCTTAACGGGTCTAGCTCGGTCAGTGTTGATGCGGTGTTTAACTCGGTCGGTTTTACCGAGGTTTCCATCCGCATCAACAAAGACGTCAAATTCCTCACGATCATCTCCGTAAAGAGGATCTCCTGTTCTGGCTCTAAGTCCTTGGTTGCGTCTTCAACCATTGGCTGAAGGTGTTCTGGTATAGAGCCTGGTCTATCAGACTCTTCTTGTAGGCTGTGAACACGTACCTCGCGGAGGTGAACCTCGGTCACCGCTGACACTGTTCCCACCATTGTTCCAATGCCAAGATCCACAGGCTCCGAACTGAAGTTGGAAAGGGTCACAGCAACTATCGTTCCTTTGGGATTAACCAGGCACTTAGGGATAAGCAATCCTGTAGCCTCTGTAAAACTGAATGCTGATTCCAGCAGTCCGCAGTCACTGTCACATTCCCAGTCTCCACTCAGCAGTCCGGGTACCTGGATCTCATGGTCTGGTGGGACCGTCACGTCCTCCATAAGGCGGACGTTGCGGTCTGGTCTCTTGGATTTGTCAAACAGAATAAGGGTCTCCCGGGCCATCTTCATCACACCAGTGCACAGGTTAAGACGGCACTCTGGTTGGCTCTTGAAAAATTGCATCCCAAGAATACCTTCAGAAGATCCGATATCTGCCACAACAACTGGGATTTCGAAAATTCTACTCCCCAGCTGCACTGGTAGGATTGCCTGACCGTAAACCCTTATTCAGCTGCTGGTCACACCACGTAAATCAATGTTGATAGGCTCTAGGTCAGGTGGATGGGTCTCTGCATCTCGGTGGATAGCACACAACTTCCCGAATGTTCTGAAAGACAGAACATTGGGAGCTGCACCCGAATCTATCAACCATTCAATGTCAGAGCCGGACACCTTTCCTGTCACGTTTCAACTCTCCTCGCACATAGCCTGTATCCGTACAATAGGCCCTAAGTCGTCATCGGTCGGTAAGGGGGCTGAGCGTTTGGGCACCGGCTCAGCCTCTAGGCGTTTAAAGGTGGGGCAACAACAGGTGCCGCACTCTGTGCCGAAGAACTGGTTGGCGCCTCAGTGGTCCGTGCTGAACTTGGCGGTGGAGGGGCGGAACCAGTCCTTGCATAGTCGTCGCATTCGTTGGCATAATGCCCAAAGTTCCCGCACTTATAGCACTTAACTTCTGACTTCGGTCGCTGGCGTCTCCTGTTGTTGGAGATACCCCGAGGTCGGCTCTGATCTTCCACATGCTGTACTGTTCCTGCTTCGGTGGTTACAGCTCTTGAAGATCCGGTTGTTCTCTTTGGTTTTTCAGCTTTATTGAAGGTTTGGTAGTCACCGGCGATGTCTATCGCATCATTCACGTCCTTCGCCTTGCTCACGTGCACGTGCCGCCTCAACTCCTTGGTCGGAAGTCCTCGGATGAAATGGTCAATCAGGGCCCTCTCAGCCAAGGGTGTGTCCGGGTATGCACGAAGGGCCAAACGACGGACAGCAGCGCCATATGCGGAGACCGACTCGTTTGGGCTCATCTATCGGTTGTGGAGTTGTAGGGAGTACGATGACTCCCTCCCGGCTGGGTAGAACCGCTGCCTAAGTGCAGTTTCAAGGGTTGCTCGGTCATTCTGGCGCTCTTCTGAGATGGAGGAAAGGACTTCACGAGCGTCCTTGACAAGGGCACAGGCAAGCTGGAGACCATACTCGTCATCGTCCCAGCTGTTCCAGGTAGCGATGCTCCGGAAGTGGCTGAGCCAGTCAAGCAAGTCCGTCTTGCCATTGTACTGCATCGGTTCCTTCGACTTCCTCCTGGAGGGACCTCTCGGTGCCGGCACTGGACGGCCAGGGTACGGGGTATCTGCTTGCGTCTTGTCCTCCGTCTTGGGGTTCAGTTCACCTTGTCTTTGGCCAGGGGTGAGTAGTGAGAGGGCAGGGCTGCTATGAGACACGGCCGCTCGGGGCCACTGGCTCTCAGGGGTCTCTGGCACAAAGTCTTCCGCGTTCTGGAAATTCAAGGACCGTCTCGTCTGCTGAGCCTCAGTCCAGTTGGACTGAGGTGAGAACATGTTCTTGAAAGCTGTGAAGCTTTTGCCAAGGAAATTCATGTTGTTTGTGTACTGTGTGTGCAAAGTGTGTGTAAAATGTGTCTGTACCTACACCTCAGACCTGAATCCTTACCCACAAAAGAAATTGAACTACTTAATGTTACTCAAATGTCCTCAATCAGTGTGACTTAACCATCCTGGTCACGGCACCATAAATGTAGCGGTTATCGCGACTTCTCGTTGTGTTCTCGCTCGAAAATAGGTTACTGTTCGGACCGCTAGGATGGTGTTAACACTGAGTTAAGGACAGATGACAACAAATAGAATTACAGTTCAATATTCTTTATTGCAGGTAATAAAAATGTAACAGTTACACACAGAATAAATGAATAGAGGCAATAGCACCATGTAAAATATGACTATCTGTCAAAATTTATATAGCCGCTTGGGTAGGCTATGTATAAGTAACTAAACAGCCACTTGGGAGGGCTCACAAGATGTATTAATTTCAAAGTAATGTCTATGGACTTATAAAAATAGCCGCTCTGGTAGGCTATGAGTATGAATATAAATATAGTAGGCCTATCATAAGATAGCCTGAACGGTTGTCTGTCCCAGGAAGGGAGGTCTGATGGCCAGGAGGAAACTGTCAGGATAGTTACCTTACTGTTGTAGTTTGGATTGTAGTCTGAAGGCCAGGAAGTCGTTGGGTTGTTGGCAGCAGGGCAGAAGTTTGAAGACCAGGAAGTTGTTGGGTTGGCAGCAGGGCTGGAGTCTGAAGACCAGGGCTCTAAGTCCAGAGGCACTGCAGGGCTAGAGTCTGATGACCAGGGATCCAAGTCCAGGGACACTGCAGGGCTGGAGTCTGATGACCAAGTCTGGAGGCACTGCTGGGCAGGGAGTCTGAAGGCCAAGTCTGGAGTCCTGGAGATACTGCTGGGCTGGTAGTCTGAAGGCCAAGGTCCTGGAGGTGTTGCTGCATTGAGATCCTGAGCAGGTCTGCCTGAGTTGCTCCTCAGCTGGCTTATATAGGAGGGGCCGAGGGAGGAGCTGGGCCCTGATTGGCTGAGGGGGAGTGGAGGCTATTTTGCAATTGCAATACATAAAATGGCTAAATTTATGATAAAATAAGTTGTTGCATTAGAATCTATGGGGTCAAAAACGGGGAAAATAAATGTTGAATGGACCAAATCTGTGCTCTAAAGGCCAAAATAAGGCACTATCACTGAGAGGGGCAAGCATGGCCAAAATCCCAAATTCCCACACTTTCTCTGGAAAAATGGTGCTCCCACTCCAGCTCAAAATACACTCAACAAAATAAACTGTGGAATATGAATTTAGTATGGTTCGATTTATAAAGGTAAGATCTAACCAGTCAGATATATGAATTTACATGGCTTGGTGACTGACAGCTGTAGTTTGATGAAACTGGGTTTGTTATGATAAGGGAAAGTAAACCATGCCAGTAGGCCAAAAGTTCACTAGGTCACTGTGTTCAACTACTCTAATTATCAGAAAAGTTAACCACTGACTTTAAACTTTCTCAAAAGTGGTGCCAAGAAAACATGTTTGGCTCTTGGCCTATTATAATGACAATTTTGGATGATTCATATTTAATGAGTTATTTGGGGACGAAGTTGGGGTTTGCACTTTCAAAACAATATAAAATGCGCCGATTTTCTCGGGTGCACGTAGCGTGCCTCCGACGGCCGGAAGTAGGTCAGACTGCTGGCTGAGGCACCTATGGGAGATTTCAAAACCTGCTAAGTATCTACCATCACAACAAAGGCCGAAAAGTGCAGTACTAGTCCGAATTGAGCCCTGATTTCGACAGTGAATCGAGATAAGGGCCTTATCTAACTGCCATCCAAAGCTGGATGCTCAGTACTTTTGGCTACAGAAGCGCCAGTACCGCCGGTCGGGTGCGTCGGCGATAATAGGTGAAAGTGCCCATACGCTTTGTACAGCACCCTCGCCGGGTACATCTCCCGCGCTGAACGCGACAGTAGCAAGGGAAATTGCACATATAACTAGCTCGGCAACAGTTTTAGGAAAACATTATTTTCATCACAGAAGATATCAGGATACATAATGAAAATTTTATATCCATGTGTAACCTTCAGCTAAAATTCATTAGACAATACTGCAATACAACTCTCGATGGGTTCCTGTGCAATATCATCTTCATTAAATATCTGATCCAGAAATCATGGTTAATGTACTTTTTTACGACTATTATGCAGTTGTCTGTTTTATCAGCTAATTCCTATATATGTACCTCTAGGTGATATAAACATCATCAAATTTTCGCTCGGTTAAAACTTAAGCTAACCTCTTCACTGTTTACATATGGCATGTCTCTCTCACTTTAACCCCCCAAAAAAAATAACACTCCATATTACCCCACTACAGTTTGAACTACACTCACGTTTGCAGCCCCCCTTGAAATGGCATGTTACCGGTTTCATGTCACTATAGCAGCTTTCACAGGTGCCATAAGTCCTCCATTGTTAACCGGCTTGTAACAGAAAACTGGTGCAAGCACGGTTGTGGTGCAGAACACTGATTGTCTTGATGATGTTGGCCAACTGTTTTTCTCTGATATTCTAAAGAAGAGATTACTATCTCTTATCGTGTTGTATATCATAAAATACTATATTTAGTTAATCACTGACATATATATGCCCGTTTGGTGGTAGATCTGTGGTTTAGGTGTACAAAATAAAAATGCAAGTGGCATCATCTCTTGTTCAGGATAAGGTAGTCCCCACAACCAGCCCTGATATGCCTACTCTATGTGACTAATGGTCATCACATCCTGTCCGAGCACCTATACATCCAGCAGCCTGGGGCTGCCCCTTAGTATAAACTACCCCTTATACAGCCCCTGCTGTCTATAGATAATAACACCGGCATACATTCTTCTAGTTCCTGTATGTCTCCAGGCACTGAAACTTATATATGTACATTGTATACACACAACCCTCACCTATCTTTATCCTACAAATATAATATACTACTTGTAGTATAGCAATTGCCCAAAATGTAGTTCTTATTGGAAGTACAATAGAAAAAACACAACTTGGTAGCCAGAGAAGTTACATTTCATTAAATAAAATGATACTTTTATTTGGCTGTGTAACAATGTATCATGATATGTGAGACAATACCAGTAGTAACTCATATGTAGAAAGTAACTCGTTCACCAATTTAAGCGTTTATTTAAGGTTAAATTATATTTTAGTTTTGTGGTGTTATGGGGGAGGAGGATTTTGTTGGTGGTAGTACCACCAACAACCTTGTCCCTACACTGTGTACATCATTAGGCCTAGCTGCTGTAAAACAATTCTTAGTGTGGATTTAGCCAGGGCGTCGTATACATATTGAAATATTTTTAAAACAAGGTGATGAAATACTGGAATTGTCTTATTTAATAATGCATGTTTTGAAATGAAATTAAACCTCGGTTATCTATAATGTTGCACTATTATTATGTTAAACCAGGTGCATGAGAACACATTACTGCTGTTGCAGTACCATGCTGGCTGAGCACTTGAGCAGGTTGGGGAAATCCTACCTTTAATCCTATGCCAGGAGAAAAGACAATGAGTGTTTTTTTCCCCTTGATACTTGGTCAATATACATGTAACTTTAGGTTCAATCAGGAAATCCAATTTGCGAATATCTAAACATTATTTGCTGAAAAAGATTAACCTTCATACAGGTAGAGAACATGATAAGCTAGGTATATGTGACTGGGCTTGTATAACGGCCTTGTATTTCGTGAAATTTAATGATTTGAATGAGAAAATTTAGCGGAAAGAGCAGCATAACTAAGCTTCTGGATATTGAGTAGGGCTGTTATCATGTATTAATGTAAGGTTCGACACTTTAATGTAAGGTCCAACACTTTTATATTTGTCACCTTAATGCAGCTACAGGATTAAAGTGCCTGCACCAGTAGTGCTCTTTGTTATTTCATATAAAAGGTAATACTGTATGCCTTCAAGAAAATGTAAATTATCACAAGTCCAATCACAATTCTTTGATTTCTGACTTTCCAAAGTCTGAAAATTCCACTCAAAACATGATTCCCAACCACTAGTCATATTTCATTATTCCCCCATGTCCACTGAGACAACCACAAACTTCATGTCTTTTTAGCTAAAGGTGTTCCTTCACAGATACAAGAGTTTTTACCAGGTTATTGATGACAACATTTTCTCCATAGCGCTTCTCATAAAAAGAAATGGCACTTGTGTAAGGTCCGACACTTTTATCATTTGAACCTCAATTACATGATTAATATATGAAGAATAATCTCTACACATGAAAAATGATACATGAAATTAAAAGTATGCATAGTGAAGATAACATGCAGTGAGCTAGATGATAAGCAAGGCACTTTTAAGCTATGTAGAGTAAAGTTGGTGATGTTTGGTAAAGGTTTCAGCATTTTCAAGGGTTTTACAAAGTACGCTGATCCACAAAATGAAAAGTTTTTGAACTGTGATAATCAAACCTGGTATGCATGATTATACAATACTGTGGCTACTTGAAAACGCAATAAGGAGTTACTGTGGTGTTTTCCAGACATTTTTACACAGCTTTGTGATTTTTGTTGTAAGGTCCGGCACTTTTATTCTAGATTGTGTTCGCTGGTCGATAACAACTGCAATCCTAGGAATTGATTGTGCCAATCAGGGTTTTCAGACATCCAAGATATATGTCTTTCAATATAACAAACTTATTTTAAGATGAATTGAGTTTTTTAAATTTTCATTTTTTTTCCCTTTTGGCCCCAGAAAGTGACATTTTTCAAAATTCTGACTCATATATAGTAGCAGATATGCCAAATATGGGCATTGAAAAACCGAAAAGTAAACTACCGTAAAACCTCGCATATCAGCCGCGGCTAGTACGCGAGTCAGATCGGCGGTGCGGCTTATAGGATCGGCCCAGGGTCAGGCAGTGGCTTATACAAGAGTTTTTGCTCCCATAGTGCAGTACAAAAGTCACCATAACTAGATGGCCAGTGCGGCTTATAGGATAGGCCCAAACTCGGGATGCAGCTTATACGCGAGTTAGGCTTATACGCGAGGTTTTACGATAATGATATGGACTAATCAATTAGTACAACTATTAATCAACAGGGGGTGTTACCAGCTCTCCCGCCAGTGACGCCGTGACGTCACTGCCGGCCTGCTACACTTCAATCATGGACACTTAGAAAATTTCTGGTGAACATTGCCTCTATATCGCCTCTATATCGCCTCTATATCGCCTCAAGATGACGATATGTTTTTGTGGCCATGAATACCATGGCAATCGGGCCAGTTGTCCGAAATGCCAAGCCCCAAATCCGGATAAGGGCACGCCTAAGAAGACCGTGCCGGCAGCACAAGACGACAATGGCGGCCCCCAGGGCCGGCAGGAGACCGGCAAAGATCCCCCAGCCCCGTCGGCACCCCCGAGCGGTACGGCCCGCCAACAACATGGTCAACCCAGGCGGGAGAGCGGGCAGCCCGGGAAGGAGACCGCAGATCCGGATTTACTCCTCAAACAACAATTAGCTAGGTTAGAAGAGCTTACCTTGCAAGAGAGAGAGAGGGAAGCCGTACTAAAACGGCAACAACGGCTGAAGGAAGCTGAGATAGAGCTGGCCGGCCTACGGGCGGCGAACAATCTGATTGAAAGAGACACAAATACGGCTGTGTCCGCCTTCCGGGGCGCCATGGCCGGCGTGGGAGCGTTCGAGGGTGAAAAATCGACCGCGGTGAGCTACCAGAGCGCGGATTCACGGCTGGTACCCGGCGGGCGACACGCGGACACGCGGGGACCAGCGCTGACTTCTGCTCACCGGGGTGGAGACTCGAACGCGGCCGCGGACATCAACAATCATGGCGGCGCCCACTCCCACCCTTCCGGTGCGGCCGTCTACAACGATATGCAAGGCGATTTTGATCGTTTTAGAGACGATCAGCAATGGCAGAGGGGTGGAGAGACCTCAAAAGGCTTCAGATCAGCTCCCTTCACCACCGACGACCGCGCAGAGCGAGAGGTGGGCCGCGGAGAGCGAGGAGATACCCGTGAAGAGCGAGGTCAGGTTGGTGGTGTAGGCCCAAAAGGCAATGCCGACACTTCTTATCAATCTTACCTGCTCTGGGTGCAACAGCAGCAGCAACCCCAGCGCGAAGAAGCCCATCAACAGCAGCAACAGCAGTATCAACAGTGGCAACAGCCACCTCAACAGCAGCAACAACAGCAGAGGCCACAGCCTCTGTACCCATCCTCTGCTTCAGCCACCATCCAGGCAGGGCTACAGAGGGCTGGGCTGTCACACCAGTCTCTGGGACTACTCTCCCCAGACTTTGATGCTGCTCTCCTGGGACCCCGTCAACCTCAAGGTTTGTCTGAGATTCTGTGTGATGAGCTGAGGGGTTATACTAGGGATAACAGGAGGAAGAGGTCTAGGGAAAAGATTAGGCCTGATTACCATCTGGAGGTGGACAAGGATTACAAGCAAATGTCCTACCGAGAACTTGTCTATGGCATGACATGTGTACACGAGTGTATCATTAAAGGTGAATTTCCCAGCCGCATAACGGCCAGGGGCTACTCTGCCCATATGAAGTTCATCACTATGAGGGGCTTGTCCAAGGCTTATGAGGCCGACACTCTTGCTAAGTATGAGTTCAAGGTCACCACCAAGGTCATAGAGGGTGACCTCACAGATTATGTACACTGCGATGAGGATGCCCGACACGACTGCCTGGGCGCGGATAACACTGGGCCAGTCCTCAGAGCGCTGGCCCGGGAGGCGGCGCGCAGTGAGAGTCGGGGGGCCAACAGCGGGGGGCGGGGCTCCGGCAACAAAGGAGGACTGTGCCCCCCGGATATCTGTGGGCAATGGAACTTCCGAGACCGATGCGACTATAACCCTTGCAACAAGAAACATATTTGCAGCAACTGTCGGGGGGCCCATAAAGGTAGATACTGCAGGAGCCAACCTAGCGGTTTCTATGGCAACCAGTCGCAAATGATGGGTAACCCCCCTCCAGGATATGGGGGTGGTTTCCCACCCCAAGGTCCCCCTCATGCCCAACAGGGCAACCCAGGTCATCATATGTGACCACATGATCTAGTCGTCAGCGCGGAGCCGAGCCGAGTGCACGCGCAGACATTAGCCGTCAGTGCGGAGCCGAGCCGAGAGCACGCGCAGACATGGGACATCAGTGTGGATTGTGATGCTATTTGTGTATGTGCGAGTGTAGATGATTTGTGTAGCATGTACGCAGACTACCTCCCATTATGGGATGTCAAGGAGACCCACTTGGTGGGGGGTGTTCGATCACAGATGAATTTATGTGCATGGAGGGATATGCTGTCGGGACATGGTGTAGCCGCCCCCGACCCAGACGCACACTTTTTGTTGGACGGTTTAACCCACGGCTTTAAATTGGTTGACCCAGGCTCTGTGATTCACCCTTATTTGTGTACAAACTATAAATCTGCGACCGTCTCAGCCAAGGATGAGATTAGCGAGATTATTCTCGAGGAGTTGAGTAGTGGCAAGTTGTCGTTGGTGCCGAGTACCCCCCATTGCATCCATGCCCTCGGTGCCGTCGAGAAAAAAGGGGGCTCGTATAGGCCTATCACGGATGCTAGCCGCCCGCTAGGGGCATCCATCAATTCCTTTATGGAATCAACCTTCCAAACTTTCAAGTATAAAACCGTAGATATGGTTTCTGCAGCCATACAACCGTACTGCTTTATGGCAGTCACAGACATTACCAGTGCGTATAGGTCAATTTTGATAAGAGAGAGTGACAGGAAGTTTCAAGGTTTGCAGTGGGACATAGACGGTACCCCGTGCTTCATAGAGGACAACTTCTTGGCCTTCGGGACCAGGATGTCTCCTAGCGTGTTCACTCGCATCACCGACGCGGTCTCGCGTCATATGGAGGGACAAGGTTTCTTTTGTGCCAATTACCTTGATGACTTTCTAGTGATGGGTCGCAATTTCAGCGAATGCCAGACAGCCCAACTTTACCTCCATAGTGTATTGAGGAGGTTGGGTTTCTATATTTCATATAAAAAGGTCAAGTCGCCGGCCCAAATCCAGACCTATCTGGGAGTGGAGTTAGACTCCATCGAAATGAAGCTCCGTCTGCCCGACGAGAAAATAGCCAGCCTACACGAGGAAATAGCCTTCTTCTCAGGTCGCCTGCGGGCGACGAGGAAGCAGCTGCAACGCCTATGTGGGGTCCTAGCCCACTGCAGCACGCTAGTTAGGGGCGGCAGGACTTTCAGTCATCGAGTCATCGAAATGCTTTCGCATTTTACCCCCGGCAAGCGATATGTTTCGCTATCGAAGTCATTCCGCCAGGACCTCCTGTGGTGGTCAGACTTCGCAGCGTGGTTTAACGGGGAGGCAAAGATCATCAAACCGGGCCCAATGAACACGGCAATCATTCACACCGATGCGGCAACCACGGTCGGTTGGGGGGCTGTGTACGGCGACGACTGGGCCGCCGGCTCGTGGTCTAAGAGTTGGAGGGACCCGAGAGATCTTCACAATCATTGTACTCCTAAACCGGATATGCACATTCCCTCTAACATTAACGTCCAGGAGCTATATCCTATCCTCATGGCGTTGAGGAGATGGGGGGACGAGTGGCGCGACACACGTGTAGAATGCGTGACGGACAACACCCAGGTGGTGGCCGCGTTGAATACGGGCAAGAGTGACAATAGCAGGTCTATGGACACCAGCTGCACTGTATAGCCTCTTCCTGTAACAGGTAACAGCATTGAGCAGTCTATAATGGTAAACCATTACCACTATATGACACACAATGCTTACTAGTTTTCCACCGACTTACTTGATCTCAAGATTGTCCGCTATTATATGTCCAATATGTTCAGATCTTTAGTTTATACCACATTGAGGGTGTTTTCAAAACAAGTACCATGGCTCAAATATTTTATCACTTCATATATGATTAATTTTATAATCAGCAGGTAGACAAGGGTACAAGTCTAAGGATACTCTCTGGACAGTCAAATTATTAACAATAAAAAAAGAAATGTTTGCCCTACTAGCAGTGTCTGGCTTTCTGTGATGTTGGCATAAACTGTTCAATGTTCTTTTTGCGGAAAGCCATTATGTTATATATAGTGTGAGCTCGATCTGTGACGTCCTCAGTATTTGAATACCATGGGAAGAAGACAGACATAAGGCTTGGAAGAGTGAGAAATTTTAACCAAAAAAGTGATTCCCAATAAATTGTTTGGTAGATTTTGAATATGTCTTTTGCTTCAAAAATTGGCTGTGAAATCACTGTAACAGACCCTTAGTGTGATAAGCCTGGATGAAGGAGAGCACTGCCGAGCCTAGTAGGTGCATTGTGGTATATCAGTCGTGCCTGTGCCAACCCTATCAGACATGAGGGATGTGGGCTATAAGTAAATTACAAAGGAAAAGAGAGAAAACAAAGACAAACACTTATTCCATATTTTTCAAATTCCTTTGGTCCTGTAGACTGCAACGGTCCGGTCCTGTGGAGGCGTCAACATTTTGTGTCTAAGTACTTATTGGCTGAAATAACAATGAATTTGACAAAAACGCAAATAGAAAAGCTTTAAACATGGAATTATCGGTAGGAAGTGAATGAGGCATTGTCAGTTTAAACAATCAGTCAGCAGTGCCTCCCCCCTCCAAGCTGCATACCATTTCTCACAGTTCATCTTTTGCTCTGCATGAATGAGTGAAGTACTGATTAATAGTTGTCTTGGGCTGCATTCATACAAAAAACACACTGAGACTCTTAAAGGTTGATAGACACCGTGATAATTGACATGATTTACCAAAGCAGAACCCACAAATCTGTATTGCATTTGTGCAGTCTGATATCAACTGGACATGAAGCTTAAACTAAATGTCATCAATAGGTGGTAATAGGTCACAAAGAGATCCAATGTCCCCAAACCATGGGCTTTTTTGTGTGTTTATTCAATGGGGGAAATAAAAGGATGCAGGCTTTTATTCCAAAATCAGCATATTTTGGGTAACAAAATCAAATTAAAGCAAAATCGAAGGGAATAAGGGGGAATGGAACAGATAGGAAGTCAAATATATTAGTTGTGAACATTCTGACTCATTTAAAAAAAAAACATATTTTTTATTCTCACACATCTAATGTATAAACTTTAAATCATAATACTGCCCTATAAGGGTTATTTACAGCAATGATACCTTAAAGGTGCACTAAGGTACATAGGCAGAACTTGAGACAAAAGCCAGCAGGGGAAGAGCAAAGAAAAAATAGAGTTGGCAAAGAGATAGAGCTGGAACAGATACTTCAATCAAATGTGACATATGAGGGAAGCCATGCAGATGGCACTGGCAAACCTTGTGTATATGAGAGGACACTTAGCAATTATATTGAAGGTATAAACCAGGGTTCGGTCAATTCTGATCTACCAACAATTTCTCTAAATCACTTTTGATTATATTTGATATGTGATAATGTAATAAAAGCAAAGAAATCAATACCTTCTGGTGCTAGATCATGATAATTATATTGACATTTGAAGATAGGGCATCCTTAACTATGACAGCGTATGGATTTTGACAGATTGACCCAAAATATCTCGACCAAACTTCTCAGATATTTAGAAGAGATTATATGCAACATAATTGATCCATAAAAATGAGTGCTCATGGATGAAATAAAGAGCTGTGACTGATTAAAAAAACAAAATCTAAAAATATCTATTTTCTCTACATTTTGCAACACAGAAAATAAATAAAACTTTTTGTGATCAAAACCTTAGCCATCTCTACATAAAATCAAAAGATACATTTTATAATGTAGGGGTTTCAGATGCGTATAACTCGAACACAGGTTCCAAATTCGGTTTGAATGCAACAGGTTTTTATTCGATCACAGCCTCAAAAGTACACGAAGGTTTATACACGGTTCACTTGGTCTTTCAACCATTCGAAGACACACAGGATTCTATCGATAGTTCGGAGCATTAGCAATACCGGACAGTCAAGCCCTGTGCCAGCATGGCTGGTGCAGGAGCCATGATGTGGGAGGGGTGTAGGTGCCCCTGTCAAAGCGAAGGTACGCAAGGTGTGGGTCAGAGCTCGTCCTGGGACGAACTCTCTGAGGTAGCCAACCTCGGCCTCTTGTATACCCTGAGCGCGGACCAAGCAGTGTCGACGTGGCACTCCTCCGTAGCGCCGTCTGGAGTGCCCTGCTTGGCTCCGCTACCGGATAACCGAAAGGACATGGCTTAGGTGTTGCCACCTAGTGTCCGTTGGAGGCACTTGCCGCTCTGACTCCACGGACCTTATATGTACACGTATTATTCGTGCCCCTACATCACCCCCACCAGATTATAACAAGGGTCGAAATACATCTGATATAATATAATATACTCGAATATAGGAGAATAATATCAGTGTACATGATGACAATACCGGGGTACATTTAAAGGTACGAAATACGTTTTATACATACATGTAGAAAGTACAATTTTAGATTTAGACTGACCTGTTACACCAAACAACACTTACATTTCTATGTACATAACAGGGATCTTACAGATCCAACACTATAACGACAAGATAGATACGTAAGTATCCATCTCTAATAAAGATATGAATATACGAATATATATGTTCTATACTATTTCTAACTACAGTGATCACAGATCTGTATGGTTTTTGTTGAGATACAATATTGATTACTACATTAATCATATTAAGGTAGGTTAAGAGTGCACAATATGTGACTTTCTAGGACGGAATGACACAGAAGTAATGGCTCGAAAATATTTAAGTGGGCGAACCGTCCCTGGAGAGGTAATTACGTGAACTATTAGAATTATGAAATACTTGGAACCAACATAGATGTGACATTAACTCTTATAATCAAGGAATGTAGTAATATTGGCCTCTACCTGAGGCAACCGATATATGGCTTTATAGATATACTCTCGAAATCCTAATACCAGTTGTTATGTCCAAAAAGAAAATTTTTGGAGATAAAGGTAGGTATCGAACATTATGTACAGTTTTGGTTCTAATCATAGTATATAGCATAAGTGATACTCCTTAAAGTATGAACAACGAAGACATTTCTTGACAATTATGCATTTTACACCTGGCTTATGGTTCTTCTTCGAATCATGACCTTAATCATGGACGTTTTTTTTTATAATAACAACACAATTTTTACAATCTCATCGAAACATCATATGCACAAGTCATCAAACACACAACTGAACAGTCGAACACACAAGTTATCTAAGAGTCCTTTACCAAGCTCAAGAGCTCTTCGAGGGACCCACTCCATTGGATGAATGAATGAACTTAACGTTCAGCGCCTTCATAGTGTTGGCCTGATCGTTCAAAGTGTCTTCCGCAGCTTTTTGGAAGGCACAAGCTGTTGAGAGTTCCTTCTTCGATTGTGCCAGCTGCTTGGTGAGTTCGGTCACCTTATCTGGCTCTGATTGTTCGTCAATCCGTTGTCGTTCGAAGATATTCCTCAGCCTCTCGACCTCCTTGCCCTGCATGGTGATGGCGTAGTCGGCTGATGCCCTTGCCACACCGGCGGCATATTGCTGCATGCCAGCTAAGTGCTCCTGCAACCATCGTTCGTATAGCTCCTTATGCAACACTGCATCCGGAGCCTTCACAGGCTCGAAGTAGTCTTTTGGGAACTGTACCCTCGGCCGAATGTTCTCACCACTTATCATCAAGTCATACCACCTGTCAGGATCAACTGCCGATTCCTCACGAACGTTCGGCTTATAGGGCACGGTGGCTGCGGTGGTAGTGGTGGTGAACAGGGTGGCAGCAACAGTTGCTGCTTTCCCTCCTCCAGTGGTTGTCGTTGGTGTGGTGGTAACTGGGTTCGAAGTGGTCACTGGAACCGGGTCCACCACAGGCTCAGTCTTCACGGATGATGAATTCGCACTAGTGGCAGGGGTTTTATGCCCCACCGACTTTGTAGAACTGTCAGCCTTTGGTTTCATCTCATCTACTGCCCGAGGAGTGAGGATGGTGGTCGTCACCACCAAGTCCTTCTACCCAGGCAGCACAAAGTGATCCGAATCCCCCATCTCCACGTTCCGGGAGTCCGGTTGGCGAAGGGCATCCCCTACAGAGACACCAGTGGGAAGATTTCTGTACGGATCCTTCTCAGTCTGTACTTCCGGACCAGGAAAGGCCATCGAAGGGTACTCAGCCCTGCTAGCCAGGTTACCAGGGGTCAGTGGACAAAGGGTTTGTAGTTGGGAACGACCCTTGGGGGCTGAGAAGTCCGGACCATAGTCAGGAGGCAAGTCCTGTAGTGGGGACCGGTGCTCAATCGTTGTCGCACGACCTCGAGCTGCAGATGGAGCTCTCGGAGCCGGAACCGCCGATTTGACCTTTTTACAGTCAGGTTCGGAAGTGGCTGGACTCCTGGTTTCACTTCGTTTCCCCGGAAGGGGGTTGGCCGCTCTCCAGTCGTACAACTCCTTGTACAAGGTGCTGTTCAAGTCCAGTCGACCACGTCGATCAGTACGCTGGAAGACAGCTGACTGCTTCAAATTCCTGCTCAACTGGACCTTTCCGAATTGGAGGGTCTCAATCGTGATGGTGTCGAACTTTACTTTGTCCAAGCCGGCCACCAGCGATGCATGTAGGTCTCCCACGTTCTTTCTGGCCAACATCATGGCTTGGCCATGACATTGTATCAGGTGTTCGATCATTCTGCCCCTTCGGGTGGTCCACTCTCCCGAACACTTTTTGTTCGATTTGCCAGTATCAGCGCAGACGTACATCGCACGGTGGTGCATGTGGCATTCAACCAAATGCCGCATAAATCGAAGACGAGTAGGCATGGGGTGGACCTCCCCGGGTTTGGGGTAGCTGCGACAGGAATCGAATGGACACTCCTCCCTTACCCCTTTCTTGTACCGGGCCATCGCCCATCTAATTTTGGGGCGTCCCTCATGGTTGTAGTAGGTTTCGGGGAACTGTTTTCGGTCCAGCAGCCGATTGAACCAGTTTTCCGTCCATGTCCAGGAACTGGGTGAAGTCATATTGGACCTCATCCATTCTTCGTCATCCGACAACCCTTCATAGTCCGTTTCTTTGGGACACGAATACATCTCCCTCGAACGTTTGCAGTGTTCCATGCACTTGGGCCTAAATTTCTTGAAGCCCCCGCTGGCATTGCGCCAGATCATCTCTTCCACTCGAGAACTCGGAACATCTGCGGAGGCGTTTGCCCCTGTAGCTGGAGGGGGCGGAGAAACCACAGGTGGTGTGTTCGAATGTCCCGACTCGGAGGATGTAGACATAGACGGAGATACAGGCATGGCAACCTGCACTGGAGTCTTGGTCGGAGTTGCTGGAGGGGTCGAAGGCGTCCTGGGGGGTGCCCTAGGAGGCGTCGAAGGAGTAGAGGCAGTACCGGATACTACGTCCACCAACCTTACAGTTGGGGACATATTAATCGCAGTAGTTTGGGGAGGTGAAGGGTGAGGGAGACAGGGCTGTCGTGCCTCACTCTTCTTTGCCTTCCGTTTCTGGCTTTTAGTCAGTTCGAATGGAACCTCCTCCACATCCGAAGCGTCGGACAAGGACCGTCCCTTTTGCTGTGGATTGGGGTTCTTACGGGACTGGGCTCGAGTCATTGGAGTTCTGGGGCTGGCTTGCATAGCTTCCAGAGTTATCCGTAACTGTTCATTGGCTGCCCTGAGTTCATCGGATTCTCTGACCACCTGAGCATAACGAGCTTCCTGCTCCACTGATCCTGAGGTATCCGAATGGATTTCCATCGGAGTCATCTCCAGGATAGCTGGTTCTTTTTCGAATGGGACTGGTGAAGGTCCCGGGGCTTTCGGAAGAGATTCGGATTGAGACTCAGTAATCCCGGTGGTAGTGGTCGAAGAGCACTCGGACTGAGCTGAGGCAGGTTCGGATACTTCGGACATAGCCGGAGCAGCTGGAGGAGTACTAGTTTTGGAAGTTTTACGACTACCTCTGGTTTTGGTGAGTTTCTTTTTCTTCCCCTTCGTACTGGTTGTGCTCCCATCACTTGAGGGCACTGATTCCTCCATTGATTTAGCTTGTTGGAGATTCCGAAAGTTCGTACCACACTCTAACAGAATGTCACTGAAGACTCCGTTCTTAAAAGCTCCTCGAATCGCCCCTCCGTAACTGTCTAACCAGGTGGGATCGTAACGATAGAAGCCCTCCTCTCCCAGACTGTCCAACATCATCAACATCAGTGTGGGATGTAGTTTCAGCGAGGAATCGAATGGCGAATCGCACGACAGCACTTCCATTAGTTGTTGCTGGGCCAGCGATGTTCACACAACGTCTTCCATCTCTTCGTCAGACACTGCGTGGATAGGCAATTTCTGACTTACCTCCTCCAACCCTGGCATCTCATCTTCCTCCTCATCACCGGCTGCGTTGAGCCGGGTTGGCGTCGAATTGTCTATGTCTTTCGAAGCAACTCGTTTTGGGACATTGCGCCACGGCAACGGCCCCAGGTTGACTGTAGCCGGGGGTGGCATGGCCATGAGGTCCCGTTCAGCCGTCGAATAGGAGCCAATCCCCGCCACACGGACGGTGACTGTACTCCCGGTGGTTTCAGAGGCGGATTCATAATCCGATTCCTGAACGTTGTCGAATTGGCCATCGTCCATTCCGAACAGATCTAACTCGTCGGACTGGAGGCCCTCACCGGGGGTGTACTGCTCCTCCATCGAAGTCGAATGTTCTCACCGAACGAAGTTTAAAAATCGAAGATTTGCGCAGTACGAAGCTCCGCGTGTCGTAATGACACTATGAGCGGGAACTAACCAGGTTGGCGCGTATTATGATGTGGTTTTGGAGACTTTTGGCCGATAACAAGACCCTTCTTCCTCCTCCTTTGCCCTGCAGCGTCCGCGCGTCTTCTTGGCACTGATCCAATATGGCGACCGCCCTTCTTGTCTCGCGATGCCACGCCCGCCGCGGGAGCAAAGGTCAACCAATCAGCGTTCACGCTTCACCGGATAGCCCTTTTCTGACGGATTACACGGCGGGAGACGCTCGCGTTTCCCGCCACTAATCGAACGGGTAGCTCACCGGAGTGTAATCCTTATTGAGTCAGTTCCACAGAACCAGGGGTAACGCTAATCATGAATTCTTCAGGAGTGTAGGCAAATGTCATTAAGGGTAACATAAGAATACCCGCCGGATAAATCTGTCTGCCACCCTCGGGGACGTTCATGATCAACACCCGCCCTAGTTCTGCTCGCTCGACAGCAATTAGGTCTGTACTACCATCATGGAATCGAAACTTCTTGTTGTGTATACAAATTAGGTCACAGCAGTCCCCCGGTTATGCCATGGACTGCGCCTTAACCCGACCTTGGGTTCTTTACACCTGGTCGTCCGGGAAGATTCGACAGGATGTCCAGTAGTCAATTGGACAGCCCTCCTCCCCTTCAGACCTTCATTTGCCGAGACTTTTTTTACGCACTTTTTATCCTTCTTGCTAGAAGCTCGAATTGGTAAATTTTTTTTAGGCCTACCCCGGCCCCGCTTTAATTTACCAATACCAGGAGGCATAGGTTTCTTCTCATCTGAGGGTATCACTAGTTTCCTAGGTCTACCAGGACCACGTCGTTCCGGGGTGGTCGCTCTCCGCTCAGTGTTATCTGACTGCAAATGCTCTCCTGACTTCGAATGCGCTGAAGCGTCACCCTGCCACCGACGTAGGCGAGCTACATTTGATTTATACAAGCGTCCCAACAAGGATTTGATCACCACTGTGGATTCTGAAACAATCCGAACCACAGTAAATGGACCGTCCCAGTTGTGTGACAACTTCAACTGCTGCAGGGGGTCGGGTAGACTAACTACCTCGTCCCCTACTCGAAAGGACCTAAGTTTCAAACCTACGTCATAGCCCACTTTTTGCCATGAAGCAGATTTGCTTAGCTCACATCGAACCATCTCGTATGCGGACTTGAATTGATCCCTCAATGCCTCCACGAACATCACCTGACAGGGTGTTTCAGCGTTTATCCCAGCTACGCCAAACACCAAGTCAGCAGGCATAATCAAGTCCTCTCCGAATACTAACAGATTGGGGGAACAACCGGTGGAAGCATGCACCGTACTATTATAAGCATGTACCACAAACTCGCATTGTTCGTCCCAATCATCAATCTGACTGTTGACCAGAGGCTTCAGGACTTGTATCAAGGTTCTGTTAAACCTTTCTACCTGACCATCAGACTGAGGCCTGTACGGATTCGTTCTGGTTTTGCATATAGCAAGGTTATGGCACATTGCTGCCCATAACTCGGATTCGAATTCTCTGCCTTGATCACTTTGCAACATCAAGGGTACACCTAGATGAAGCACCCAACCCTTTACAAATGCACGAGCACATGTATGAGCCTTATGATCTTTCAGAGGAAACACTCTAGTGTACTTCGAATAGTAGTCGGAGATCACCATCATGCACGTGTTTCCATCAGGAGTGGTTTTTAGGCCACTAATGATATCAACCGCTATGCGTGCAAATCTAACTCCCCAAAGCTCTTGAGTTAGTGGCAACTTACCCAGGCCTTCACCTGGTTTGCTCAGACAACAATCTGGACAAGTAGAGATCCACCTAAGCAGGTCTTTACTCATCCCAGGCCAGTAATACCTTCTGGAGAGTCGCGCAAGGGAGCGCTTCTTTCCAAAATGCCCACTGGTCTGGTGTCCATGTACGAAATACATGATATCCCTTCGCATAGCTGTGGGTATCACGATTTGCCGAATTTTGGTCTTGTACGGTGTTATCTTCCACCTACATAAGATACCGTCAACAACAGTTAGCTCAGACCATTGAGCAAGTAGTTGTCTCATTTCCCGGTTCTCAATCGAAATGGCTGGTCTTTGTGGTTGGGCACCACTGGAGACCTGTTCTATTAGTCTTGATATGATAGCATCACCCTTCTGGAATTGCCTGATGGTTTCGGTGGACCATTCCATTGCTTTAGAATGTCCTACATCATACGGCATTCGAACTCCAGCTATTACAGCGTTATGGGCTCCACAATCATCACAATCCATTCTAGAACATTTCCGTATGGGTCTTCTCGAAAGGGCGTCAGCATTGATATGCTTGTTCCCTGCTCTATGTTGGATTTGGCTATTTTCCAACCCGAACTCGGACAGATGGGTCAGCCATCGACCGATCATCCCTTCTGCTTCCTTAAAGTTCAACAGCCACCTTAAGGAGGAGTGATCCGTCCGTAAAGTAAAGTCACCTCCCCAAAGGAAGTGCTTAAACATCTTCGTATACACCACTACCGCCAACAATTCACGCTTAGTGGTACAGTAATTCCTCTGAGCCTTATTGAGGGTATTACTAGCGAAAGCCAGTGGCACTTCCATCCCCTCTTGCATCTGGGACAGAGCAGCACCTATGCTGTCGTTACTGGCGTCTGTGTCCAGTATGAAATGTCCATCAGCTGTTGGATATTTCAAAACTGGCTTGGTTCGAAATAGGTTCTTCACGGCTTCGAATGCTAGATCCTGTTCCGGACCCCATGGGAAAGGCTCCTTCCTTCTACCCGGAGTCCAGTTAGCTAGAGCCTGCATAGGCTGAGCTATTCTGGCATACCCCGGTAGGAAGTCCCTGTAGTAACTACAGAAGCCCAGAAAGGACCGTATGTCTTTAGGTCCATCTGGCTTTTCCCATTCCGACACAACATCTAGTTTCTCAGGATCTGCTTTAACTCCCTCAGTGGATATTATCCGACCGAGATAGTTAATGTCAATTACGTCGTCCAGGTACACCAAACACTCCTTCCACAACAGATCACTCAACAGAGATTCCATCATGGCTTCGAATGTTGCAGGGGCGTTACACAATCCGAATGGCATCACATTGTACCGGAAAAGACCGACATGGCTCGAAAAAGCTGTCTTCTCCTGATCCTCTTCCTTCATTCCAACTTGCCAGTATCCGGATTGCAAATCCAGCGTACAGAACCATTGGTTTCCACCCAGGGAATCAATAGTCTCGTCTATACGGGGAAGAGGATAGGAGTTTTTCTTAGTACAACCATTTAATTTTCGATAATCGATGCAGAAGCGAATTGTGCCGTCTTTCTTCGTCACCATCTGAACAGGACTGGACCAGGGGCTAGTGCTGGGAACAATCACCCCTAATCTCAGCTGATCAGCAATTTCCTTCTCGGCCATCAACTTCTTCTTCAAAGGTAGGCGTCTATAAGGGATTTTGAAAGGTACAGCGTCCTCTGTAGTGATGGAATGTAGAACCTACGAAAGTATCTGCACTCTCGAGTCCAATTGATGCAAGTCTCACCACATCGGGTTCAACCACCGCGATCTGGTCTCGGAAGATACTGTCACTCGAAAACAGCACATCACATGTCTGTCCTGGGGGTATCTTAACCGTCTGTACCACCGAGGCTACAGAAGATACCTTTCTCAACACGCATTGCACGGCCACCTTGTACGGATGTTCTATCTTTAACATCCCCCTACAAGGTTCCAACATTGCTCCGTACAACGCAGCGAAATCTAATCCGATGATGCCATCATCACTCAGATCAGCAATAGTAGGGGACAGGAGATAATCCTGTCCACCTATATTGATTTCGAAAAATGCTTTACCAAACGTCTGCATGCAGCTACCGTCGGCCGAATGAGCTTTTACCCTCGTTGTGAAGTTATCTGGCTCATCGGCTACAAGGTCATGGAATCTCTTGGAGATCATGGAGTGACTAGCTCCAGTATCCACTAGAAATTCCGCAGTCCTTCCCTTCACTGCTACAGTCAAATACCACCTCTTCCCATCCAGTGGTGATGGGTTAACGGTGAACCGTTCGAAATCCTTAGTGACACCAAGATCTACTCCCCGTCGTTTCAAGTGCTTCAGACAGGGATGATCCGGGGACAATCAGGCACTGCTGACTACTTCCAGCTCCTGTATCCAATTCGTCGCTTCCCCAGTACTTCCTCCTCGGACGTCTACGTTTCTGGGTTCATTGGACATACTTAGAAGGGACTGATCAGGCCCCTCCTCTAAGCTTCCAATCTCTACTGCACCTCGGACTTTCTCGCTTGCACCGCTGGCGATAAGCTGGCTTTCCTTCACCTTAGGGGTCACTACTTTGCCATCCCGAGCAACCCCCTCTAGTTTTCCGTTTTCTTCTCCTCAGGCTTTGGTACCGGCTTCTCAGCTGGGCATTCTGCAGCAAAGTGTCCCAGGGCCTGACACCTGTAACACTTCCTAGTGGTCTTGTCCACTCTCGGCTTCGAATTCCTCCCTGTTGGTTGCTGGTTTCCAGACATCAAGTCAGTCAACCTTAACAGAAGTTCTTCCATCGAACTGGGAGTTGAGGATGTAGTCGAAGGTGCGCTTGTAGTTCCTGGGGTCACAGGTGGTGTTTTCCTGTCAGCCTTCGGATAGCGCTTCGAATTCGAATTGGAATAAGATTTGCTGCTGTTCTTTTGAGCAACCGCGCCAATCTCCTCCTCCCTTCCAGAATCACCTTCCTCTGTATCAGAGGCTGGTGGGTCTTGTACCATACTGGAAGTTCTCGAAAGTACTCTCGAAGATAGCAGATGCCGTTTCCTGTCATAGTCTTCTATGGCCATGAACAAATCAGTGAGAGAAGTTCCAGCCTTCCAACTATCACATGCTGCGGTCCGTTCATCCGAATCCCTTAATCCCTCAATGAATTGCGAGAACAAATCATCTAGGAACTGTGGGTCATCTAACTGCCATCTTGGTCTAGCCCTTTGCAAGAGAGATTGCAATTCTAGACCGAACACACGGTGCGACTCGTTTGGTTTTTGAGTCCGTTTGCGAAACAATCGAAGCGGATCCTCATTACCCACATTACCTATCAGATAACTGGCGCATTCCACCAATTGGGTAAACGATCCGGCACCATGCATAGTTCTCCATCTCGAAACAGCTAGCTTGCCGGGGCCATTTCTCAATGCCCGTAAAAGCTCGTCCAACGACTCCTTCTCTGACCACCGATTATACCTCATATCGTCCATGAAGTCTGCGAACCAGTCCTGCCATGGCTGTCTGCCTGTGAATGGAGTCGGAGTGCTTGCAGTGCGTCTAGCAGCGTTGTGGTTGTCTCTGTGCAACAAAAAAGACTGTTCGATGCTCCAGTCAACGATATCAGCATTATCAGCTTGTCTGCTAACACAGTCCACTCCCATTTCAGCAATGCAGGGGTTCGTATCATAAATCAATTTCATCCCAGGGGACATTGACTCGCGGCGAGATACAGGTCTACCTGCATTTGTAGGAGATCTTCCTGACCTCCTTGAGGGCCCACTCGAACGCTCGTTCGGATCAGATCTCGAAGATCTATCATTCGAACCCGGACGGCTTGGTCTCTCTCGAGAGGTAGAACGGCTGGGAGGGTTCAAATAGTCGTCATCATACGACGATGGGCGTTGGTCACGACGTGAAGATCTTCCATCCGAATCACCTGTATCAATGGTCACCCGTTTTGGTCTTCCTCCGGTTGAGGCAGAGGCACCACCCCCACCAGATGATGAGTTGTATATGCCACCACTGACATGACCGAACCCTGAATAGCTACTTCGAGCTGACTCCTCATCTCGTCTCTTCTGTAAATCTTCCACTTCCCGAATCAGACGATCCTTCTCTTCCATCATCGCCTTGGTTGCTTCTCGGATCGTATCATGGAGCTCGTCTGAATCATGTATGGTCTTATCTTGACGTTGTTCAAGAGCTTCAGTACGTCGCCGCAAGACATTCTGTTGGTTAGAGAACTGGTCTTCCATATGTTCCAGTTCTGCTTTCGCTGTGTCCAAGCGATTCTGTTTCTCTCTTGTTTCCCCGTCTAAATCTTCATTCCTGTTTCGGAGCTGTACCAACCGATGACTCAAAGCTTCAAACTCTTCATTCATCCTGTCCATCTCTGCAATTCTTGCTCCTTCGAATCTATTCTTCTCTTCTTCGAAATGACGACGTGTCACCTCCTGTCGCTGGTGTCGTTCAGCATGCAGCATGCTCATGCCCTGTGTTGGCATAGGAGCAATGTGCCTCTTCGAACCGGCAGTCTCAAACAAAGAATCATCTAGGTTTGACCCTAGATCTTTTCGAATAGTATCAGGATTGCCTCTCCTTGGTTCTGGTGTAGAACTCGAACGGTTTGGCCCATAGTGTTTCTCAAGGGCTGCCACCACCTCCGGATCTGGACTCGAAATAGGATGAAGGGATGCTCCACCCTTTGCCTGTTCAGCCATGTTCACCCTAACCGACTGTGCTATTCTGTGTTTCACCCGAACTGGTCACTGCACCAATGTAGGGGTTTCAGATGCGTATAACTCGAACACAGGTTCCAAATTCGGTTTGAATGCAACAGGTTTTTATTCGATCACAGCCTCAAAAGTACAAGAAGGTTTATACTCGGTTCACTTGGTCTTTCAACCATTCGAAGACACACAGGATTCTATCGATAGTTCGAAGCATTAGCAATACCGGACAGTCAAGCCCTGTGCCAGCATGGCTGGTGCAGGAGCCATGATGTGGGAGGGGTGTAGGTGCCCCTGTCAAAGCGAAGGTACGAAAGGTGTGGGTCAGAGCTCGTCCTGGGACGAACTCTCTGAGGTAGCCAACCTCGGCCTCTTATATACCCTGAGCGCGGACCAAGCAGTGTCGACGTGGCACTCCTCCGTAGCGCCGTCTGGAGTGCCCTGCTTGGCTCCGCAACCGGATAACCGAAAGGACATGGCTTAGGTGTTGCCACCTAGTGTCCGTTGGAGGCACTTGCCGCTCTGACTCCATGGACCTTATATGTACACGTATTATTCATGCCCCTACAATAATAAAAAAAAGAAGAGATTCATTAATAAATAAGGACAGTTTGGGATTTATTCAAATATTTTCTAGTCAGCCAAGATAACTATGATAGATTAGGGCATAGATTTTTAAAGCAGAGAAAAACAGTGACAAGATGTGTAGAATGCCACATCTAAAAGGTTATTGGTGAGTTAGGGCATATGCAAAAGACAGATATGCTTTTATCATGGTGTTAAGTGGTTTCACCCTTTTGCCACCAGGTGCTGTATGCATAGACCGTGGTTTTTACCTTTAAATCATTCAAGTGAAGCTTAAAGTTTTTGTGCCAGAACCTTCTTCAGGATTTGTTGAATATGTTAAACAGATGCAACTAGCTGAGTATATATACTCAACTAGTTGCATCTGTTTACCATATAAAAGCAAACAGTCAATACATGGTGGACCAGCCCTCTGCTCAAATACCCCTTGGCTATTGGCAGCAGGTACAAAGTGCTTATTACAGGCACACCCATATAGACCACTGCCACCAGAAACACTGCCAACTCTGCAGAAAGCCGACCGTGCTTATCAAACGTGATGGTTCAATTGGTATGTGTTATTTGTGATATGGCTTCTGTGTGTCTCTGAGGGTAGGTGTGTGGTGGTTGGAGGGAGCATCAGAAACACCCAAATGAAGACCAATTTAGTCCTAAATATATTAGCTTTTTTACTTTTTTTTAAGGTAATTACTTTTTATTTTATTTCTATTCAACATTTTTGGACTAAACAGTTTTTAGCCAAATATTGATACGGATTTGATGAAAATACTTTCCCTAAAAAATCTAAGAAAGTAATTGTCAAAGGAGTTGGCAGGCTCGACAATGTTTTGGAGAGCTCATTTGGATGATCAGAAAAACGCATCCTTATTTACCTTGGCCACTTAGCATTGACAGAAGATACCAACAATAAGCAGTTCTCTAAGAGCAGCATATTGCATTAGGCCTGCATCATAAATCGATGCATCATCTGTAATAATTAACCTGTGTGGCATTCATGCAAGGGGATACTAGACCCCCAAATGATTGAGGTGCTGCACCTTACAATAACTCACTGATACTGTGTTCATGGCTCTTTATGGCAACTGGACATGAACCTAGAAGCATCTTGCTAACAATAAAGGGTTGATGTCACCAATGATGCCATATTGTGCATTGAGGGACATAGGCAGGGAGTGACAGAACCATACAGAGGAGGAGTGAATACAAACATATAGTAAAGAGATTGAGCTGGCAGAGATAACGAGATGAAATGATAAGCCATGGATGAGAGTGAGATGGCAATAAATACAGCTAAATAGATGGATGGAAGTGATGAGAGAGACATTTATAAGACCCAACAAATTGGACACCTTCAGTGTCTCTCAAAGAAACAGATTTTCATTTGCTGCTAACCAGTGAGGAGAGAAAATAAGGATAACCATTACATCACACAAAAAGCTGAATCAGCTGATTCTATGATACCAAAAGGTTTACTGGGACTCTAACTTTCTCAAAACTTGTCTGGTTCATAGATTGTTATGTAAAGTACCATATTGTATTTGAAACAAGTTGGTCTCTGCAACATGAAGGCTAAGGTCGTAGTCTGGACATGGCGTTTCTACTGACTGGACCTTATATGAGAGCAGTCAGTGCCGGTTATCTGAGGTTTCTGTGTGGGGCGGGTAATAGTAAGTGTGGGTGCTAATGTACTGGTAGCATCGGATGTAAGGAGTACAGTGAAAAGAGAAATAGAGGCTAGGGGTTAGTAGGGTATAAATAAGATTGAAAATTGTGCTTTTTATTTAAAGGTGGATAAAGGTGTCCCAATTACTTAACATTAAGTGCATGTTTTATGCTAAAGGCAAAGTTAATGATAAACACACCATGCCATATTAATAAGTGCCTCTAAAGTAGACAGTATTCAGCTAGTGAGATAATTACAATGGGATTTGAGTCTTTGCTCTGAGAAACTGCTTTTGTCTCTCCACATTAAATATGCCGTTAAACAAAGTCACCAAATTTCTAATACAGCTCGATTATTAAGACTTGATGTTGATTTACTTATTTGAAATCACCTTTCTCCTCAAAACAAGTCGTAAAATGCTTCTCAAAAGAAAATCATCACATATTTTGGACTTGCAACTGGGTGAACTATCTTTTTGAGTTTAAGTTGTCCTATCATTCAAATCAGTACTAATCTTTGTAGTTATTCATTTCCCTCAAACAATTTCAAAATTAGATAACTGCTTTATTGACAAATCATAGTAGCCCTGTCTTCTGAGAAATTAGAAATTGATGGAAGCTTATTATTAAACAAATTGATCAGGGTCTGTCCAACACTCTGTTATAGTCAGTGGTAATTTCACCAGATTTGTGATTATCTACATTGAATCAATTTGTCTGGTAAACGAAAGCTGCAATGGATTCTATAGAAATAGAATGTTGTCACAATTGTCCATGTCAATTCTGTCTCGACGGCATTGATTTTTCAACCAGAAAATCTTTGCTAATGACAACTGCCTTTCTTAACCAAATAATCTCTAGAGGTTAAATGTTCAGAGAACAATTCTTCACTTATGAAGACAATTTGGCATGATGGGCAAATTTTGAAGGTAAGGTCTTCCATGACATATTGGAAATGGCTTCGCACATCATAGGCCTTACATGACAGTAGCATGACTATGGTCAGTGAAAACCCAGTCAAACAATGGCAGCCATGAATAAGTAACCTGTCCAAGATGTCATGTAGCAGGCATTCATGTTTGTCCTTATCTGAGTGATCACCTGGACTGTTCAGTACACACCTGTTTGTCAAACACTACCATGATGACTAAACTGCACTGCTTGCATTTGCAGTAAACCCAGAAAAGTGTGCCTGGCTCCTAGACTACTTTAGACTACTCAGACAGCACTGTAGGTTGATAGCACTACTATAGATGCTATCTGCTTCTCGTTCATGTTTACCTGGGCTGATTGATCACTGAGGCCAACCACACCCACCTGTTTACCAGCCATTACCACAAGAGGCATTTAGGACCTTTGCTGCAGCAAATCAACCTTAATTTCAGATTCAGAATTAGTTGGTTCCATGCAGCTTTTAAATAGCTTCATTATTCATAATTGAGGTCTAGATTCTATCATGATATGAATATAAACACTCATATCATATACACAACATTTGAAAATTTAGAATATGAAAAATACACCTGCTTTAAAAGCAGAGAACATAGTCATTACTCAACTAACGAAGCTCCTATCAAAACGAACATGCTGAAGTGATTTACTTTATACCCTGTTATTCTATGGATTTTTGGTTTTCAAATTTGTCATTTTCAAGGGGGCCTAATATCAACTATGAGGGTCATTCCTAACTTCAAAGCTCACGATTGTTGCCCTACCATTATAATATTATGTGCACATGTTATTAGAGGCAGTTACCTCCTGTCAAACGCATTTGCTGATAGGAATCAATAGGAATCCAAAGACTAGAAATAGCAGAGTGATGGTATTGCAAAACATTATGCTGCCCCTGCATGAATAAGTAAGCTGCCCAAGTTGCATGTAGCAGGCATTCATGTTTGTCCTTATCTGAGTGATCACCTGGAGTGTTCAGTACACACCTGTTTGTCAAACACTACCGTGATGACTATCCCACACTGCTTACATTTGTGAAAAACCCAGCGTGGTGTCACCAGAGCTGCAGACGGTACCCTGATACACCAAATAAACCCCCGACTTGTTCGGCATTCCAAAATCCCTACATACAAAGCTATAGATATATATGGAATAATCTGCCACCACAGATCAGAATGATTAAAGAAAGAGACCCATTTAAACGTCAAGTAAAAACTCACCTGAAAATCAGATTCCCGCTGCACGTTCTTGATGAGGATGGCTTACTTGTTGATCAATAAGAAGTCACACCTTATCTAAGGTATTACATACTCAGGGGCTACATTTGTCATTTGACACCTTGCTATTATTGTTTATATGTTTATATGCAACTGAGGAACTGTTTCAAGTATTATCTAACTATGTACTGCTTAGAGACTATTTCGTGGATTAAGATGCAACATTGACTTTAGCGTCACATCACATGGTGCTAACATTGTGCATATGTAATTGAAAAACTGTATGAAACATGATTAGAGATTATTTTTGTGATTTAAAATACGATACTCATCTTATCTCATCTCATCATGCTCAAAGGGGAATAACAGTTATTGTTCATTATTGTTCTTTATATGATGCATACTTATAATAAGCCCTGTGTGAGGTACCCATCGTACTGACAATGAGGACTATGAACTGAAAATACTTTGGTACTTGTACCGATAAACTGATCTATACCATTCTGGGCAGTATGTACCTCTCAGCCCACCTGGTGAACACAGGAGACCAGCGAATCTTGTTCTTAAGATCCTGTTTGCACCAGGTTACCAAATAAAATTCAATAAATCAATCAAAAAACTATGACTTCAGGATACATCACCTGAGCATAGAGGAGGAGGCCGCTCTCCTCACTGTACAGGGAGGATAACCTGCCCCTGACCTGAATGCAGCCTCATCTCAATATTCCACCCCGGGGGTGACTTTTATGATACAACGTCTGAGGCAATTTGCCTCCAAACCACCTCCTGTCAATCTCATGTGCCCTAGTTTACAGCCAGCAGTGGTTAATGTACCATACACTGTTGGCAACATAACCTGCGTATCTCTAAGGAAGTGCCGGGGTAGTAGGGCTTCAGATAAAGACTTCTGATAAAGTGTAGGAGGTCTCTTTGTAGTGGATGAGGACAGAAGTGGGTAAACGTGGGGTATTAAAGGAACATGGTAGAGGATTGGGCAAAATAAGTGTTTTATTCAGTGTTTTGTCAAGGAGAGTAATGCTCATGATTTGATGCTTGAACCAAGTGTAAACTGGGTCAATCTATAAATAATTATATCAAATAAGTAGTATCACCCATGTGTGTCAACATTCTACATTCAGTTAGAGGTAGCTGCTCCTCTCTTTTACCCAACACTAGTCATGCAGTTTGGACATAGATTGTAAGAATGCTTTAATTTTTATTAGATTTTTCCTCAGAAACACTACAATACAAACAAACAGCTACACTGACTACACCTAGTCAAAGACTACACCGGTCGAAGACTACACCGGGTCAAAGATGTTTCAATTGTTACAAACTCATGAGACACAGCCTAAAGTGTTCATCATAATAAGGGCATAAAGGTTAGATTGAATACCAAATTACCTATCAAGAAAGAAACTGCTGGTCAAATAAATTACACCATTATATTTTGTTTCTTTTGCACCAGAACCCTTTAATCTATGGCATCACTATGATGCTATTGCAGTTATCTGTGCAACTGTCATCAGCAGAGTTCTGAACTCATAATCTATTACATTCAGTAGAGCCTGATCAGCATACCAAATTATGCAGATTATATTAACATTCTGGGGCCATATTTATTGCTAGGCAGGTGCTATGGATGCAAGCTTCCCTTGAAGGTGCCAGTATCTACTGGTACTAGTGTTGTCTTTTCAATTGAGAGGTTATTCCTCAAAGGTAAATTTGGCAGGTCAGGTAAAAAAGTGTAGTAATGATAAAAAGGGACACTGATGATATATCTGAACTGAGTCTGGACAGGGAACAAAATGTAGTGCTGAAATAATATAGGGAAATACTCATGCGACAAACGCCTGGCTACATCTAGATATGTTTACTTGGTACTAAAGAAAAAAGGAGCATGAGAGCGGCCTCAAATATGAATGGAAGATACTGGGTAGAGAGATGAGGGATAGCAGTATTTTGAGGTTGATTTCAGGTGCAGAACTAAACCCAGTTATACCCACAGTGTTTCCTCTGCCTGTGCTGGATTTGTCTGCACCATCAGAGGCTTCAGTCAATGTGTGCAGTATATGGCTCAGGATGCCTGTTACAGTCTGATTATAGTCAGTGTCTTGTCAATAAGTTTATACCATCAATACAATTTAGGGGAAACAAACATTAAAGCCAGTATTAGTGTGTTACATACCAAAATTATAAATATGTATACATGCTTGTTCCATTTGATAGTACTATAGCTTGAAGTGGGGATGGCAAAAACAAAGAGAGTTGTGAGTAGTTAAATACAAAGGATGTGCCGTACAGAGCATTTGGAACTGCCTTATGCCTCGAGGCTCACAGTGACATGCCCCAGTAGTCTTACATTATTACATTGTTTATGCAAGCATGCAGCATGATAGTAAGAACATAGAACATTAAAGCACAATATATCTAGCACATTTTCATAGATGTATCCATTGCTTCCAGGTAAAACTGATTTAAATCTGTACCAACCAAACCAACCAGAGGACAAAATACTACAGTTCAAGGTTGAACCATCACTAGCCTGGAGAGCCATATTGGGACTCAGGGTGAGTTAAACGCTGGGTAGCCCTAAGTAGGCAGATCCGCAGGAAGTCTAATCATCCTGTCCACCAGCGTCTCCCTGAGCAGCTCCCAGCAGTTGGTGATTGCTGACAGCGGTTTCTACTTCTTAAATCACAGACAGGCACTTGAGCAATTTATCCTATTGGATGGGTAGTATGGTATGAGAAAAAAGCAGAGGAGGATGGGCAATAGTTTGCAGCTCAATGAATAGTTATTTATAAGGGGGAGACTTTTCCTGTATCTCATGTTCATATTTGAATGTTTGGTGTAGTTACAACCTTGCCCTACAGTGATAGTATGTTTTGTGTAGTACCAAACTTTCTTGCATTATCTTCAGGGCATTTAAACTCTATCCCATTCCTGACTAAGTATGGGGAGGGTAATTCTTTTATGCTATCAGCCATTAGAGATACTGTTCTCCGAATTTCCTAATACTGCATATCTTAGTATGAGCCTCCCTTAGAAATAAACATGCATCTCACATTGCTCGCACTATTTGAGGACAATTTCTTGCATCATTGAGGACGTTAAGATTGCACCAAAGATGAAGAATCAGACAGATTGTGATCTTCTGCTGATGGTCATTAATTCCATGCCTGGAGTAGAAGCAATAATCTGTTGAATGTCATTGAATCCACCAGGCATGAGACAGGGCTAAAGGGCTAAGGGTAAGTGTGCATTCACAACATGACTAGGGTTATCAAAGGAAATAAATCATGTTGCAGAGAGAAAGACTACTTTTTAAAAAAGAATCGTTGTCTAAAGGAAGTGAGGCAATACCTAGATTAATCTGATTTTTGATCACAAACAGCATCAACTCATTGTATGTTGTAACACACCATTTGGGCCTTTTCTAAGACTTTTTTTTATTTTGGTGACAGTGTTCTGTGGGCCTATTTGGACTATTTGGAATTTCTCCTCTACAAAAGAGAAAACTGATGTAAGAAAATTATTTTCCTATCTATAACGTTAATCTAACTTGACAAATTGACAATGGGTCAAATAGGTATGGCTATGGTAGCAGTTATGGCTAGAATAGTTTACAAAGAATTGGGTCGATGAGGCTTGAACAGTATAATACTGACTATAAGCAAAGTTCTGTTAGAGGGGGACACAATGGTTTCTATACAGGCCCTGATACATTCCTCAATTGATCCATACAGCGACTAATGAGGCGCTATTCTCCTGGAACTGAATGTACCCTTGTAAAGCTTTCCATTGTGACAACCCATGCACCTCGTTTCTTTGCATATACCTTGTGCTGTGTAACTAGCATTACCAATTAGCTATTCTGAGGGAGCTGGTAGGGTTAGAGGCAGACAATACAGCTAATTGTATACATACCTGATTTTAGCACCATTCTGGGTTTCTAGGATTTCTTTCTGCTCCTGTTTTAATAAAAGTTAAAAAGGATCACAGATCACCTGTGGTAACATAAGGAAAAACAAGCAAATATAGCCACAGACCACCAGAAGTGCATCCCATTCCCATATTAAAAGGGTGAAAAGGGACCACTGTTTAAAAAAAAAGAGTGTTTGACGGTAAGTAAAAAGTGGAGCAGGTTGGCCACAGGCAGTTAGTCCCTAATTAGGAATAGCCTCCTCAGTCTTGAAGAGCCACTTAGAATACCTGATGAGGCAAATTATCCAAAAAAACTACCAATCCAGGTGAGGACTGGACAGGGTTATTCAAAACAGGAAAATGGCTTGGGTCTGTTTGGGACTGGGCAGTAGCATCAGCATCTTAGAAGTGGAGGAAATAAGACAAGGTTTATTTGCTGGGAATTAGCTGCACTTCTGAATGGCCCCTTCTGAATTATTGTGATTGTCAACTCAGGAGAGTTTTTTTGAAGGAAGAGGCTGCTATCTTATCATCAGGATATATCTGCACTCAAATAAATGATTTTGTATGAAATTGTCAATTTTTTGTGTTTGCTACAAATAGTTGGATGATTCTACTTCCAAATAGTACTTTGGGAATTTGGGACCGTTGCTAAATCATGGGTTAAGAGCAGAGGTACTCAGACTGATGTCTCAGATTCTGAGGCCTGCCTTCTGAGTGGGAGCCAGCTGACAGGGTGTGTCTGTACAGAAGGACACAGGAAGCTAGTAGATCCTACTGCTTGAAAAGAGGAAGTTTTGTCTCCTAAACCTTTTTTCATGGCCAGTTTGGTTGGGAGTACATGATGTTTGAAAAATAGTAGAAAGGATATCCACATGTTTTAAGATGCCCTCATTTATCACACTTGAGGTGATGAGATACACTCTGTGCACTTTCTGACACAGGCATTAATGTATAAATGTAGTCTTGCTCTCATTACAGGCAGCAATACCTTAGCTCTGTCCTAGGCACAGCATTCTAGCCTAGCCTCTTTTCACCTCCCTTATATGAATTCAGCTTTTGGTAGAGGTGCACAGTGTGTGAGAGCATAGCTGTACGCTCCCCCTCCTATCCTACCTAAGATGGGCCATAAGTGTCTCCAAGCACCTTCCACCACAGAGGGAGTTGGATGAAGACTGTCTTCTTTAGAATTTAATCCTATCAATTCATTAGCATTTTTAATGCTACCCTCCTTATGCGCTGACATCACTATTTTTCTCCCTTTCTCTCTGTGTTTTCATGCTGGGTATGAATATTAAGTTTATTGGTTCATCAGACTAGACCCTGTGTTGCCATGATGCAGTAACGCTGCTCTACCCTGATAGAGTGCTGCTCCTTACCATATCTGATCATACAGTACTTGCTAGTCACCTTGGCATTACTTTGGAGTATTGCGATCTCTGAAGGCATGAAAGATTAAACACTGCATGGTGACAGATATGCTGCAGGACCCTTACTTTATCTATTGAGGTGGCAAGAAATGGTTCCCAAAGAATATGGTATATGAAGCATCTATAGATGGAGACTGTATGTGGCTTTATGAGGGACATGAGAGACACAATGGTTTCTATACTCCCCAGGTTTCTGCTTCATTGATCTTTAGAGACGCTGATAGAGCTTTGTTCTGCTATACCTTTATAATCTATTGTAGAGGTATTCATTGGGACACTTATCCCCTGCCGCCAACCCTCCCTCACAATGTTCCTTTCAGTAGTCCTAAACCTTCCAGGCCTACCCTGTCCCATATGCTCCCACTGCTTGAGTCCCCGCAACCACGAAGACACCCTACCTAACTCTATTCAAGCACACATCATTACCCACACTTTATTATCCTTTAGCATTCTGTCCATTACATATATAGCACGTCTGTCAACCATTGCTATGCATGACCAATAATGAAGCATCTAGTAGTGACTGCTTTAGCTTATAATGCAGCTAATTGTCTCTCTACCTGACCTTGTCAGCCTCTGTTGTGAAAGTATGATCACATTATGGAAAAAAATTCTTATTTACTAAGGCTGTAAAGTGTGATTACAATATTCTAGCTGGTGTTTTGGAATAAGTGGTGATGCTAATCTCTGTCAACAATTTAGTTTCTACTCCTACAGCAAGCTGGAAACCCTATTTTTTAAGATTGGAGACATTTGAACCATAAAGGAGCCGCTTTGACTTCTCTACTAATACATTACTTAATACCACAGTATGATGAAAATAACATTATATGTTATAGCTCACATTTGTACAAAGTTTCCATATAAAATCTTAGTATCTTCACATTGGGTATATTGTTCCCTTTTTATACATCCATGCTGCAATGATAGAAATAAGCTCATTGTGGTGAAGGATATTAAGCCGATGAGGCCACAAGGTACTGTCTGCGACTCCCACTCTGCCATTCAGTGAGTGAAAAAGGACCCTTCTTCAAAAAAATGCTTCTCATTATGGGCAAAAAGTGCAGCAGGTTGGCCACAAGCATTAAGTCCCTAATTAGGAATAGCCTACTCAGTCCCAGCAAATTGGCGTGATATTGAGTGACTGTGAGTGAGTCCCTCACGCATTGAGTTGGTAAAATCCCAAATGAGTCATGTGTTGTCAATATTAACTCAACCTCACACGCACTCACGCATGCGTGATGACGCAGCGTCACTCGCACTCACGCATGCGTGATGACGCAGCCTCACTGGTATTCACGCATGCGTGATGACGCAGCCTCACTCGTACTCACGCATGCGTGATGACGCAGCCTCACCAGGGATCACGCATTAACCCATTTGCATTAGGGGATCATATTTCATTTTGATTTCTTTTTTATTGAATACATCAATTAAACTGTTCATCAATTAATCTGTTCATCCTGCTTCCAGGGTTACTTGTATGGTATTTCTCCATTGCTGGCTTGATTGTCCTCCTCTATGCATCTGTTGTAAATGTAGGGTTCCTTCAAATACTTTTGGGAGTACCTGTTGAAATGTAAGCGAATATAAAGACTTAGTTCACCAGAACAAATATGCCCTTTGAAACCAATATAAATATCTCATGTTTGTTAACCATATGGCTTACCAGTAGCAGATGATAGTCAACAGTAGTATATTATATGTTACTCTAAAATTCACAATCTAGAAGTACACATTATAATTGAAATACTGTAGGACAACCCACCTTACAACTGTTCTCCTTGACTGTCACTGCCTGTCTGCTGTGGAAGCTACTACTCTGCACTGAGAACAAAGGAAATGGCGGGAAATTCTAATTTAACCAATCAGAACCCAGGAAACCTATATAGTGTGTCATTATGAGTGATGATGCGTGATGCTGAGTGAGAGCTGACAGGCAGTCACTCGTAGTCACGCATGCGTGACAACCTGCCATGTTTGGTCAGATATAGCATGTGCCCCTATTATCACCCCCTGCAACATAATGTATTGCCCTCATATTAAGTGTTCTTAACTCTTTCACATGATTGTATGTGACCATGTTGGTCACTGATCACCAGACTTTCAGATTTTTGTTAGACTTAGGTCAATCAAAGTCTTAATACTTTGTAATATGTAGTTGATTGCCATTCAGTGCTATGCCCCATAGACAAATGTAATCCTCAGTTATGCATTGAAAATGAATTTAAACACCTTGTTGTTGACTATCATTACATTCCCTTATTACATATGTTTACAATCATGTAACCAACCCGGTTGATTTATGGGAGGAAAGTAACATTTGACTGATATACCCCTTTACTATGTACAAGCATCCATACTTCAAATGTGGGCCTCCTCCACAGAGGGCAAGTTGTAAGATGAGTGATCATGCCCCATGCTGAGTGAGAACTGACAAGCAGTGGCTCATTGTCACGCAGTACTAACTCACAGTTATTGTACGATGAGTGATGATGCTCCATGCTGAGTGAGAATTGACAAGCAGTGGCGCATTGTCACGCAGTGCTAACTCACAGTTGTTGTAAGATGAGTGATGATGCTCCATGATGAGTGACAACTGACAGGCAGTGGCTCATGCTGACTCATTGCGTGATCACGCAATAGCATGGTCACTCAGCATCACTAAACAAGACTCAAGGTAACGCCAGTTTGCTGGGGTCTTGGAGAGCCACTTTGAATACCTGATGAGGCCAATTACCCTCAACATACCAATCCATGCTGAAGTCTGAGAAGAAACTCATTCAAATCAAGAAAAGTGACTTAGTCTCTTAGTGACTAAGACCTTGCAGCACCATCTTAGAATGGCTGGCAAACACAATCAGGTTGTTAGGAACCAGCAGCTCTCATGCCATTATCTTTGATGTCAGATACAGTGAATAAACAAATCGAGAGACTCCAACGTCACCACAAAAAGTTAATGTCCAAAACTATGAATAAATTTCATCAGATTTCAAAACTGAAATATTTAATCAAATGTGAGTTTTATCTTCGAAATTTACTGGCGGCCAGCCTCACTTCATCTAGGTTATATTCAAGATGTGGGGTTGCATCTAAAAGCCATCTGGTACAATTTTTTGAATGAGAAAAAAGCTCTTTGAAAGCAATGGCTTTAGTTTGTTATGACCCAGTTTCTCAACACTATACTTTTTCCATGCATATTCAATGGTGTGCACAGAATTGTTGTTAGAACATTACTTGTCAACACAATGTTTGCTTTATGACCACTGCATACCCATTATCACCGTCCCCTGCTGCAGCCCTCACTTCATCTAGATTATAAACTCTAAATAGGGAAGCTACAGGGAAGTCAAACATCTTCCATATTCTCCTACTCAGGAGGTTTGTATTGCATATGCATGTAAAACTGAGAGCTGGAGGTGTTGCCAGTGATTGGTGTAACTAGTCTCAGCTCAAAATATATATGATTCGATTGTAATGTTTTGTCCATTATCATTGTATGTGTTTTGTGCTATTCTAGCTTTTTAGAACTCATTTTTGTCAAGAATATTGATAATATACCAAATTATGGGTTCTCCTTTGACAAATCATCTATTGGTCTATCTGTGTCAATTGTCATTATGTATACTGTTTGCTATAATTAGGCTTCATCTATGGTTTTATGATAGTTATCTGTCAATAACCAGTTTATTGAAGTAAAAAAAGCTGATATAACAGAGTGATGGCCCCACAAAATATATATATGTTGCCCCAGCTTAAACAACTATGACTCCAGGGTACAGTACCTTAGGGTAGAAATGTGGCCGCTCCCCTCACTGCGCCAGGAGGATAACCTGCACCTTGACCTGCAGCCTCTTCTGAATATTCCATCCTAGGGGTGTCTCGTAGGATATAATGTCTAAGGCAATTTGTCCCCCAAACACCTCCATCCCCTCAAGTGTCAGCTAGTCTAGCCCCTCCCCCACGGCAATAGCCAATCTAAGAAGATATGTCACAACTTATATTAAAATGTTTAGAATATTGCAAATTCCCTTCAGACAGTATATTATTCTGTTGTCCCTATACTATGTGAAGTCATGAGTAAGGTGTAGTAGAAGTGGGAGGGTCTGACTACCGTGCAGAGGCATTGTCAAGGCGGGTCAGGCAGGCTCGTTTTCCGGCTGAGTTGGCTGGCCCTTGTCACCACGTCCCCTGAGGTCTACCTCAGAGACAGAGATGCTATGTCCAAATGCCGTCCACCTTGTAAAGGTTCCGGGAGCCTTTCCTCCCTTGAGTTACATGCCTACTGTCTGATTTACCCTATAGACTGGTGGTCGGGACACTGGGAAAAATTCCTAAGGGCATGGAGCAGTAGAGCTAGGCAACATGATTTTTTTTCATCTCTGGAACATGCTGAATCTGAATATCAATGTTGCCCAGCTTGAATTTTGGGTCTCCTATGTTTAATCTTCAAATGAAAAAAAAAAGTAAGAAAAATACCAAAAATTGAAATAAAATGTAAAAAAAAAATCAAATGCCATATAATGACTCAAACTCATGGGATATGCAATGCCTAGTGTCACCTTAACAATTATGTATGATATGGTTAAAGGTCAAGGTCAACCAAGTTGAAAAGGAGAGGCTGTTTCTGATAGCACTTTGTATTTGATATTCAATACTCCATACCCATTTTCTAAAGCACTAATGGAGATGGAACACATTTATATACTATATGTATGTAGTATTGACATCTATTTGTCCTAGGAAATTGATCAGTTTGACTGATTAGGAAGGCCATTTAGCTAGCAAATTGCAATAGGACACTGTAAATCACTGATTATGATAGTAAAGACAGAAAAGTTAATGATCTTCATCTTTAATTTGCTGTTGTGTTTTATGCCACACCTAATCATGCTTTCTGGATGAAAATTGTTACCATGAGATTAATAAATGTGCTTTCATCATACATTGTTCTAATGCATAATTCAGTCTAGGTGAAAGTCACTAGCATAGAAAGTTTCAATGCTTAGTAAATTAAGTTCAGCTATGTCCTCTAAATCTCACTGATACATAAGACTTAATTAAGTGAAAGTCTTACTGCTTATTCAAGCACAGGTCTTCCAAATCTTTCTTACATCCACACATTATTGTGCATTGTAGCCCAGCCTTTCTGCACTTGCAATGCTTTGTTCTGCAATTCGTTTTATAGGAGCAGAATATGACTTCCATACACACTTTTGGGATTGGGCTTAATGACATCGGGATTGGTTCCAGTCCTCCATTTCTCTTGGTCCAACCCATTGCAGTGGGATCAGAAATGTCTGGTTCTGCAGAATCAGCTTGCTTCCATATCATGGTCTGATGGTGGACTCTCATGTCGTGGAAATGCAGTGCATCCTTGGTTGAGAGTTTAATTGTCTCCAAAATCGTGAAATTTGAGCCTTTGTTCGACTCTAAAAATGTCTCTACAAGGGGGGGGGGGGCGCTTATTAGGGGGAGGGCGCTTATTACGTCGAATATGGTATGTCCATTGCAGGATCTGGCTATGAAGTTGGGCCAGCTTTTGGGAATAGGTACATCACGATCATTCTCTATCATACGCCTGATTGGTCTTGTTGCCTTGCTGCGTCGTTTCTGTATTTTGTTTTGGATTGATTCTTGTTACATAATGCCAGCTCTCTGATGGTATAAAAACAATCAGTCTGTAGGACCTGACTGCATGATCCCTGTAGACCTAGGGTGCTGGTCATATCAATTGTATGCTGTAAGGTCTTGCATCCTTACATTAAACAATGAATACCCTTTTACTATAATACCTATCATTAGTTTGAATGCACAAAATGGTTAGTAGACTTACCAAAGTCCTTATTGCTCTCTGAGGTGGGATTCGATCTGCACTCCATGAATGATGACATGCAGCTAGCAGTTCCAGTCACTCTCCAATCATAGTGTGGATCAAGTTCTTGCATAATAGTTGAATTGTGCTTGGGGCCAGTTTCCTCCATGTAGGAAAGGTCATAGAATGGACCAAGATATATGTTTACCAGGTCTAAGCAATGACAAGGAAATGACCCTGCAAAGACTTATGAAGCCGGGGCCATTTCTCTCCATGCCTACCTCCACATTATCCTCACCCCTCCCACCTCCCAAGGTGTGAATGCTCAAGGCAGGTTCATTTTTGAGGCTGAAATACTAAATTGCTAATGCATATATTTATCCTTTCATTTATGATGATTTCACAATTGAAGAGTGAAGGCAAATATCTGAAATATCCTTTACAAAAAGACACTTACTATGCTTTAGGGGCAGGGTCATTTTCCACAATGGCTTCATAAGCCAGGGTGAACAATGACTACAGGTTCAAAAGTAGTTGCCAGCACCTGTTTAATAGCAGTTGACATTGAAACTGCTGCTGTTGTCCCACAATGACTCTACAGGCAGGTGTCCTGGGAAGTCTCAGCATGGTACAGATTGGCCCTGTAGAATATAGAAATTACAACAGGAATCTCCTTGATTTCTGATCTTTGACCTTTGACCTTTGATTCCGATATTACCTGTGATAAGCACTATTACACTATTAGTGAAGAACACAAATGGGAAGATGAGATATGAAATATCCACTCTGATTCACAAGATATCTCCTACCTTTCTTGTTCTTCAACTTGACCTTGACCTTCATACTAAGATTACCATATCATTAATTATTGCTGAGGAGACACTCAGCTATGAATATCCCAAGACTTTGAGTCATCAAATGGCTTTTTGTTATTTATTTTAGATTTTATTTCAATTTTTGGTTTTTTTCTTCCTTTTTTTTTCATTTGAAGATTAAACATAGAAGACCCAAAATTCAAGCTGGGCAACGTTGATATTCAGATTCAGCACGTTCCAGAGGTGAAAAAAAATCATGTTGCCTAGCTCTACTGCTCCATGCCCTTAGAAATGATTTCTAGAGGACTTTTGAGGCTTGGCCCACCAGTCTACTATCCATCATCCTATCAGTAAAGGCTACCACAGAGGTGTATGAGAGTTTAATGGACTATAAGGACAAGCTTGTGCAACCTAAAAGTCACATATTCATTGTAAAACCATTTCTTGTACTGCTTTTACTAATTCTATTTATCATCCCTGTCCCAACTGGACCAGGATTAGGTATTTGTTCTTTACTCTGGTGACTAATTAACAAATCCAAGAATCTATGGACAGTGTATTATGGGATGTAATGTACTCAGGATTTGCACTTTGCACCAAATCAAGCATAGGCCTGGTCCCTACTATACTGGACAGGGAGGCAGCCAGCAGTCGCTCGATGAATTAATGGTAAGTCTATAGACTACTCATGACTGCTGTGAATAAGTTATGTTTGTGCGATGCTATCTGGTATCATGATATTGGCACATTGGTAATTTTGGTAACCAAATGAAGCTTTTTGGGTCAACTCGGAAAAAGTAGCCCTACTGGTCCACCAAACTACACCATTGATTGCTTTTTAGCTCCACAACACTATGATTTATAGCATCACTCTGATGCGTTTACCTTTATCTATATTACTGGTGACAGCAGAATTAAAATTTCAGAGGTATAAATGCATACTGTAAACGTAGATATTTTCGCGCACCTAGAATATAAAGGCATCTTTGCGCAATGATATTTTCGCGCCACTGCAATCATGTGATCTTTAGCTACATGTCAGTTTTTACGGTTTCTCATTCGGACAATTATTAAGGATATTACAGCCTAGAATTATTGTATAAATGTTTTGCCCCTTCCAACTTTGTGTGGCGGTGGGGGGGGGGGGCTAAATTCTTCTATTGTGGAAATATATAGCATTGTATTATCTATAGTTATTTTTAATACAAGTTGTCAGGATGAGACATTTTTACGATTTATTTTTAAGATTATGAGGTGTGGTGTAAGGGAGGATCTCAATTGATGGATTGGTTATTTGATAGTGCAGAACCAATATCTATCTAATCAAGCCATTATCAGTTCTCTTTTTCCATACAAACAATTCCCACCCTTCTAGCCTTTCAAATGATACCAATTCAGATAGCTGAAGTTCATTAGGTTCGTCTTATGCCCTTTGGTGATGCCCTTCACTAGGGAAAATCTAGAGGGTTGGACTATTACGATAGGGTCAGTCAGGTTTCTAGAACACAACTTTTTGTTTGTTTGGCCTATTAATTGAGTCTCTACTGCAGTGCAATATAGAGTGCCAGACATCATTGGAAAGCTAATTTTTTGTGCAATATTTACGTGCACATCATATTTTAGCTGCACAACACTATGTGCGCGAAATGCGCGAAAATATGTACTGAGCGAAAATTAATACGTTTATAGTATCCTGCTAGATTAAGTGGAATCCTGCAGAATAAAAAACCAAATTATGCAGATTACAATATCATTTGGGAGTTCTCAGCAGCCATATGGATCCCTAGGCAGGTGCATTTTTGCAAACTGGTATGTCCTAATATTGACAGCAAAGGACATGTGGGCCAGCTTTCCCTCTGGCTGCTCGCGATGACACTTTTCCTGGTGATGGCAGCTAACAGACTGCTACCATTCAATAATGAACCAACACTGGCCTGCAGAGCATGGGTTGAGTTAAACATGGGGCAGCCTTAAGTAGGCAGATCGGCAGGAGGTCTAATCATCCCGTCCATGAGCAGCTCCCTGAGCAGCTCCCAGCAGCTGGTGATCGGTGACAGCAGTTTCTACTTCTGTAATCACAGACCAGGGGACTTGAGCAACTCATCATATTGGGTTGGTAGTATGAATAAGAAAGGAGGATGGGCACTACGCTGCAGCTCAATGCATAGTCATTTATAAGGGGGAGACTCTGTTTGTATATCATGTTCCTATTTTAATGTTTGATGTAGCATGAGACAGGGCTAAAGCGCTAAAGGTAAGTGTGCATACACAACAGGACTAGGGCTATCAAAGGAAATAAACCATGTTGCAGAGAGAAAGACCATTTTTTAAAATAGAATCGTCGTCTAAAAGAAGTCAGGCAATACCTAGATTATTCTGATTTTTGATCACAAACAGCATCAACTCATTGTATGTTGTAACACACCATTTGGGCCTTTTCTAAGACTTTTTTTCATTTTGGTGACAGTGTTCTGTGGGCCTATTTGGACTATTTGGAATTTCTCCTCTACAAAAGAGAAAACTGATGTAAGAAAATTATTTTCCTGGCACCTATTTATTATGTTAATCTAACTTGACAAATTGACAATGGGTCAAACAGGTATAGCTATGGCAGCAGTTATGGCTAGAATAGTTTATGAAGAATTGGGTCAATGAGGCTTGAACTGTAGAATACTGACTATAAGCAAAGTTCTGTTAGAGGGGGCCACAATGGTTTCTATACAGGCCCTGATACATGCCTCAATTGATCCATACAGCTACTGATGAGGCGCTATTCTACTGGAACTTAATGTACCCTTGTAAAGCTTTCCATTGTGACAACCGATGCACCTTGTTTCTTTGCATATACCTTGTGCTGGGCCACTATCATTACCAATTAGCTATTTGAGGGAGCTGGTAGAGTTTGAGGCAGACAATACAGCTAATTCTATACAGACCTGATTTTAGCACCATTCTGTGTTTCTAGGATTTCTTTCTGCTTCTGTTTTAATAAAAGTTAAAAAGGATCACAGATCTCCTGTGGTAATATAAGGGAAAACAAGCAAATATGGCCACAGACCACCAGAAGTGCATCCCATTCCCATATTTAAAGGGTGAAAAGGGACAAGTGTTTGAAAAAAAAGAGTTTTGGTCGGTGAGTAAAAAGTGGAGCAGGTTGGCCACAGGCAGTTAGTCCCTAATTAGGAATAGCCTCCTCAGTCTTGGAGAGCCACTTAGAATACCTGATGAGGCAAATTATCCAAAAAACTACCAATCCAGGTGAGGACTGGACAGGGTTATTCAGAACAGGAAAATGGCTTGGGTCTGTTCCGGACTGGACAGTAGCATCAGCATCTTAGAAGTGGAGTAAATAAGACAAGGTTTATTTGCTGAGAATTAGCTGAACTTCTGAATGGCCCCTTCTGAATTATTGTGATTGTCAACTCAGAAGAGTTTTGGGAAGGAGGAGGCTGCTATCTAACCATCAGGATATCTGCCCTCAAATAATTGATTTTGTATGAAATTGTTAATTTGTTTGTGTTTGTTACCATTAGTTGGATGATTCTACTTCCAAATAGTACTTGGGGAACTTGGGACCGTTGCTAAATCATGGGTTAAGAGCAGAGGTACTCAGGCTGATGTCTCAGATTCTGAGGCCTGCAGCTTGAGTGGGAGCCAGCTGACAGAAGGACACAGGAAGCCGGAGGATCCTACTGCTTGAAAAGAGGAAGTTTTGTCTCCAAAACCTTTTTTCATGGCCAGTTTGGTTGGGAGTACATGATGTTTGAAAAATAATAGAAAGGATATCCGCCGGTTTTAAGATGCCCTCATTTATCACATGTGAGGTGATCAGATACACTCTGTGCACTGCTGACACATTCTGACACAGGCATTATTGTATGAATATAGTCTTGCTCTCATCACAGGCAGCAATCCCGTAGCTTGTCCTAGGCATGGCATTCTAGCCTTGCCTCCCACCACACTTATATGAATTCAGCTTTTGGTAGAGGTGTACAGTGTGTGAGAGCATAGCTGTACAATCCCCCTCCCATCCTACCTGAGAAGGCCCATAAGTGTCTCTAAGCATGGTCTACAACAAAGGGAGTAGGTCGAGGCCTGTCTCCTTTAGAATTTAATCAATCTCGATTCATTAGGGCTACAAATGCCACCCCTTCAATGTGCTGACATCACTGTTTTACTCTCTGGTGTGTTGCTCTAGGTGTTATCATGCTAGGTATGAAAGTGAAGTTGATTGGTTCATCAGACTAGACCCTGTGTTGCCATGATGCAGTAATGCTGCTCTACCCTGATAGAGTGCTGCTCCTTACCATATCTGATCATACAGTACTTGCTAGTCACCTTGGCATTACTTTGGAGTATTGCGATCTCTGAAGGCATGACAGATTAAACAGTGCATGCTGACAGATATGCTGCAGGACCCTTACCTTATCTCTTGAAGTGGCAAGAAATGGTTCCCAAAGAATATGGTATATGAAGCATCTATGGATGTCTGGAGACTGTATGTGGCTTTATGAGGGACATGAGAGACACAATGGTTTCTATACTCCCCAGGTTTATCCTTCATTGATCTTTAGAGACGCTGATAGAGCTTTGTTCTGCTATACCTTTATAATCTATTGTAGAGGTATTAATTTCACTTCTCCGCTGCCGCCAATACTCCCTCACAATGTTCCTTTTAGCAGTCCTATACCTTCCAGGCCTACCCTGTCCCACATGCTCCCACTGCTTGAGTCCCCTCAGCCACAAAGACACCCTACCTAACTCTATTCAAGCACACATCATTACCAACACTTTATTATCCTTTAGGATTCTGTCCCTTACATATATAGCACGTCTGTCAATCATTGCTATGCATGACCAAAAATTAAGCATCTAGTAGTGACTGCTGTAGCTTACAATGCAGCTAATTGTCTCTCTACCTGACTATGTACTGATTACAATATTATAGCTGATGAAAATAACATCATATGTTATAGCTCACATTTGTACAAAGTTTCCATATAATATCTTAGTATATTCACATTGGGCATCTTGTTCCCTTTTTGTACATCCATGCTGCAATGATAGAAATAGGCTCATTGTGGTGAAGGATATTAAGCCGATGAAGCCACAAGGTACTGTCTGTGACTCCCACTCTACCATTCAGTGAGTAAAAAAGGAACCTTCTTCAAACAAAATGCTTCTCATGGTGGGCAAAAAGTGCAGCAGGTTGGCCACAGGCAGTAAGTCCCTAATTAGGAATAGCCTCCTCAGTTGCTGATGAGGCCAATTAGCCCAATACTACCAATCCATGATGTAGACTGAGCAGAAACTCTTTCAAATCAAGGAAAAGTGTCTTGGTCTGTCAGGGACTAAGACGTTGCAGCGCCATCTTAGAATGGCTGGCAAACACAATCAGGTTGCTATTAACCAGCAGCTCTCATGCCGTTATCGTTATTGTCAGATACAGTGAATGAACAAATTGAGGGACTCCAACGTCACCACAAAAACTTAATGTCCAAAACTATGAATCAATTTCATGAGATTTCAATACTGCAATATTTTATCAAATGTGAACTTCATCTTCGAAATTTACTGGCTGCAAGCCTCACTTCATCTAGGTTATACTCAAGATCTGGGGTTGCATCTAATAGCCATCTGGTACAATTTTTGAATGAGAAAAAGGCTCTTTGAAAGCAATGGCTTTAGTTTTTTATAACCCAGTTTCTCAACACTATACTTTTTACATGCATATTCAATGCTGTGCACAGACTTGTTGTCAGAACATTGCTTGTCAACACACTGTTTGCTTTACGACCACTGCATACCCATTATCACGGTCCCCTGCTGCAGCCCTCACTCCATCTAGATTATGAACTCTACATAGGGAAGCTACAGGGGGTAGTTAGGTGGCAATTTATGTGATTCATGATAACGTTGGCTACACAAGGAGATACGCTAAGTCAAACATATTCCATATTCTCCTACTCAGGAGGTTGGTACTATTTAGAACTCTATTTTATCAAGAATGTTGATAATATACCACATTATAGGTTCTCCTTTGACAAATCATCTATTGGTCTATCTGTGTCAATTGTCATTGTAAACTATTTGCTATAATTAGGCTTCATCTATGGTTCCATTTTAGTTATTTGTAAATAACCAGTTTATTGCAGCTAAAATACCTGATATAACAGAGTGATGGCCATACAATAGATATATGTTGCCCTAGCTTAAAGAGCATCACAAGTATGCCTTCAGGTTATTACCTTAGGGTAGAGGAGGTAACAGTTCTTCTCCCTGTGCCAGGAGGATAACCTGCCCCCTGACCTGACTGCAGCCTCATCTGAATATTCCACCCTGGGGGTGTCTCGTAGGAAACAATGTCTGAGGCAATTTGTTCCCCAACCACCTCCATCCCTCAAGTGTCAGCTGCCCTAGCCCCTCCCCCACGGCAATAGCCAATGTAAGAAGATATGTCACAACTTATATTAAAATGTTTAGAATATTGAGAATTCCCTTCAGACAGTATATCATTCTGCTGTCCCTATACTATGTGAAGGCATGAGTAAGGTGTAGTAGAAGTGGGAGGGTCTGGCTACCGTGCAGAGGCATTGTCAAGGCAGGTCAGGCAGGCTGGTTTTCCGGCTGAGTTGGCTGGCCCTTGTCACCAGGCCCCTGAGGATTGCCTCAGAGACAGAGATGCTCTGTCCAAAAGCCGCCCACCTTGTAAGGGTTCTGGGAGCCTTTCCTCCCTTGGGTTACATGCCTACTGTCTGATTTACCCTATCCAGCATCCTATTACTAAAGTCTACCACAGAGGGGCACATGCCTGAGAGTTTAATGGACTATAAGGACAAGCTTGTGCAACTTATGCATCACATATTCATCGTAAAACCATTTCTTATGCTGCTTTAACTAATTCCATTTGCTATCCCTGCCCCACCTAGACCAGGATTAGGTTTTTGCTCTTAACTCTTGTGAGTAATTAACAAATCCAAGATTATGGGAATCTATGTTCTTCCCCCCTCACTTTGGAAGTTTATGTCCAAGCTGTTGTAGATAAACATTACACAACTCTAACTTTTGTGTTGCAGAAAATATGCTTGGCTCATTTAGTGTTAATTTAAAAAGCATCTCAATGTTAAAAGATGAGGAATCAACAGCAGCATAGAGATCCTAACCTTTTAATCTAAATTCTTAATTTCTTAATTTAACCTATACTCTTGTTATTGCCAACCTCATCTATACTTAGACCCATTAGCCTTCAAAGCCACCCCTGTAAGTTAGATCCTACCTCCCTATGAACATAAAAAGTTAAATTACAGTGCAAACATTATTTTGACATCAAATAGCGTAATTTTGTTAACTTGGCTGCTCATCACTAGTAGTTACTGTAGTCACTGTGAATTACTGTTATACCATTCATGATTATATTAATGACCATATTGCACAGATTAATGACTTTGTTTCAGGATCACATTCAGTGAGGTGATGTGCTCAGTTCATCACGTGACGGTGTTCTGTATGCCAAACATGCAGACTGCTGTCACAGCACAAAGTGACCTCATCTTGACTTCAAAGGCACCTGTCGACTCAGGACTGTGGCCTCGGGGGTAGTGGAAGGATGGCTGCTGATGCTATATGAATAGGAATTGGCTGATTTTTCTCTAGAATATGACCTGCTTGTTAGGGTGACATTCACCAAGCTTCCTGTCCTATTATAGGATAAACATATATTGTAAAGTATGCCTATAATGGCCACATGTACGCTAGCTGAAGTAGCTTGGTATTGACTCTGAGGATCATAATTATATGTATTGCATATGTAAATCTGTCATTAGTATGGTTGGAATTCGGATCTCAGATTAGTTGTTGGATAAACCATACATCCTAAAAACCTAATGCTATTCCACAAGCATTACTGCTAGAGCATCTTCCATGTTATTCATAGGGCCTGATGGCAACTACCAAAAAAAATTCAGGTAAGGCCACTCAAAAAAAAAAGTGGTTTCTCATCACCAAGGTCTGAGAAATTTGACTAGGGAGGGTTTTTAAATTTATTTATTTTCTTACTCGCAGGTTAAAATGTATGGGATGATATACATTTGTCATGACCAATATTAACATTTTAGTAGTTAAGAATTTATGGATCATTAAAAGTAGGGAAAATTTAAGTTATTTCTATCCCACTGCATCACTGGCAGTATTAGATTTGAATTGATACCAAATAACCCAATTTTTGTCCATCTTTATCATATTTTTTATAAAGAATTAGCAAAATAAAAAAAGAGAATTTCCTCAAAAGGTGATCTTTATGATGCTCGCGGAGAGGAGAAACCATTTTATTTTTTTGAGTGGCCTTACAATGTAATGAACCTATTGATATGTACATGTATCACATATAATGAATGATCAGGATAGTACTTGTACTATTTCCGATCTCTTATCATAGAAACTAATGTATCTATTTGGGAACGTGGATGATGGAATAGTTTCATTGCTGTATGGAAACATAGACTCTTGTATTTATAGTGCCACCCTGATCAATAAAAAGGTAACGGTTCGTGCCAATTTCCTGCAGAGTCCCTCTGAGTCTTTAAGCAGGCAGCATGCTTCCTCACCAGGCATCAGCACAGTGTGTCTGTGAGTTACTTTGTGGTATAAAGGTGCTCCAGGTCTGCTTCCTGCCAGCTGCCTATGTTGTTTCACCTCCGCTGACAGAGCTTGTCAACCTGTCTGACTTCTGTTAACTAACATACTGGTTTACGGTGAATGTCTCTGATCTGATCATAGCCAATTACTTTGAGCTCGCTAGATGGTAATATGCAGTAAACAAGTATTTTGGCATAGTTTAGCCACCACTTGATATGAGAGGATGTACAAACAATAATATGGTAGCAATATCATTAAAACATAGTTTATGAATGTTAAAGACAACGATCTACTGAGCTTTTGACAGCTATCTGCAAAAAGGGTTTTCCCTCAGCATAATGTTCACAATACTACTGGTTTCAGTTAAGAACCCACATTGGTTTGCAAAAGGGGCATATGAAAATATTTTCATCTGAATATATTCTCATTTCATGAATGGTACGTCTAGCTTTAGCCAACCTGCTTCTAACCTTTATGCCTTACTTCTAGAGCTTTTCTGTTGCGAAAATTTGGAGTTTTATCTTGGATAAGCTAGTTAATTAGTTTGGTGTTAATGGAGCTTGCCCCTCTCACCTCAATAGGCTAGGGATGTGTTCAGAATACATTATAGCCACCAGCTCTTAATAGCAAGCTGTAGGGATAATAGCAAGATAACACAATCAAGAGAAGGAGAGAGGTGTCCAACATATATTTTCTGTGCCTACCTCTCTAAAGCCTGTACTGTTAGTGACATAGGTATGAGATGATGAGATAGTACCAAGTAGATACAGAACATTAAATCAACATTGACAGATTGCTGTCAACATTGATTTAATGTTGATTTAATGTTGTGCTGAATTTTGTGGCCATTGGGTATGTTCATGTGTGTTGACAAATAATTTTACCAAATTCAGACATTTTCTTTCCCCATTTCTGTATGCCTGCCTTGCTCCATCCCCTCCCCACAATGATATCAATGTCTACCTGTTAATCTATACTTATTACTACTTGTTAATAAAGCCATTATCTGACTATTCATGTACCTTGAGTTATTTGACTGACCTTTCCAATAATGATAAGAACTATGGACCATCCGCCAAAGAGAAAGCACTAACAATGCTTAAATAATAACCTAAAGAGAAACTGTTTACATGGACAGTCAACTTGCTGATATTTGAGACAGTGCTTTAATTTCTTTGTTTTTGACCTTGGAGTCTAAGATGAGATATTGTTTTCCTGAAAAGGACAGGAAGCTTCCCAGACACTCTTTGTTCCGCCTTTGCCCCTGAGTGGGCGATATCATACTTTGTCTCAGTGGTTTCTCTCTTCCCCTGAGGTTAGCCTGTTTTAATTAGGATTTCATTAATTAGGATTTCAAGTTTCATCTCTATCGGTTTACCGCTTTCGACCAACTCACTCATGCCCCACAGGGTTTGGACACTCCTAAAGGGTCAGTATGATGCACCAATGCAGCACCAGTGACTTACTTACTGGGACTGAATTGGTGCATCATGCTGACAAATGTAATATTTGTTGTAACATACACTTTGATAATACATAGTCATACGGGGATAGATTGCCAAATGGTAATTCAATGGCTGTAATGGTGCAAGGAAGGGGTGTCATGATACGTACATCATACAAGCATATTCTAGTGTATTTAAACGGGTGCACATTAATTTGTGCCCTCCAAAATGTGCACCATGGCAATAAATTACAGTATCATATTCAAAAAGAAGCATTAATAGAGGGACTGAGAATAAAAACCACATGCAACGAATGAATAATAATCATTGTAAAACATCCGACATCCGATATTTTAAGGAACATTTTTTGTTGAGTCCCTATCATCAAATAAACTTTAAAGGGTTAAAGGTTAAAGGCAGCAAAGTTACTGCTCTAACTGCAGGATCAGGCATGCGTCAGGTGACTCCTTTGAAATATATGTCTCTTCTGCCTGGCTGAAGGAAACAAATGGTATCTACATCTAATACCTGACGTATAAATAACAGCAAAAGTTAAAAAAGTTGAGAGGTGAGAAAATGGCAGGCATGTAAGTTCTGAAAGGGGGGAACCATGTCTGAAGTGGGATGTCACCGCTGGCACCCTCTTCCATCTTACTGTGAGTGACAGCCATGAGGTGCTCGGATGCACTCTATGAGCAGCGCATTCTTTATGACTAAAGATTGATGTATAAATGTAGTCATATTTTGAGGCAGTAATCTTCTACCGCAGGCTTTGTCATTGACAAGACTACAAAGTGAACTATCATCCAGCAGAGTCTTGGGTCTGTTTCATCACCTTACTCACAAAATTTATATAGAAGGTCAGTTTGGCCAGTTGTAATGAATGTGTATTAGGAGCATGAGCCAGAGCATAACTTTACAAAAAGGGCTTGTCATTCTCCTCCGCCATACCCCGCCAAACGCCATCACCTCAGAGTGTGATGGTTGTCTGCCATCACTTTCTTCCATAGAGGGAGTTGGACAAAGCTGTCTCCTTTAGAATTAAATCAATCTCAATTCATTAGCGCTCCAAAGGCCACGTTCCTCATGTGCTGACATTACCTATTTTTTTCTCATTCTCCCTGGTGTGTTCCTTTCAGCACTTGGTTCCCAGTGCCTCCATCATAACTTCTGCTATCCCTGGGGTTCCTCATAGACATGAAATGCTAGGCGTTGGAGAACAGGGTTTCTCTACTATGTTATAATATACAGGGAGCTGATCTCAGTTTGATTCTATGTGATACTGCAATGGGGTAATCTGTTGAAAACCGAGTGCTTTCAATTGTTGAGCAAATTTACCCATCCTTTTTTAAAGGCTTGCAATGATGCGACGACACAGTTCTACAGCATATTCAAAAGAAGCATCATGATGCATTGAGGATGTGTTTTGAAGATTACCACAATAATACATCAGGTATATGTCAATTATTGAAACTCACCAATATCTGGGACCTTCGGCTAACTTTCTCTATTTCCTCTATTGAAATAGTAACAAACTATAAAAGAACTTCTTTACTGACCTTGTGATTGACCTTCATTGTGCACATATGATGCTAAAATATTGCAGTTTGCTTCTTCACTATAGATCTGCAAATCCCCTTGTTAGGGCTGATAGAACATTTGCCTAATAACTCTATCAGTCTACTCCATTGGCACTGTAACATAGCTATATGAAGAGTCAAAGACCATTTTACGTCATAACTCCTTTTTTCATGCTTGTATCTGATAGAAACAGCATTGATATTGCAGCACTGTGATTATTATACCACTTCTAGCTCACTAGAATTAAGAATAACAGTTGCTGCAGAACAAATATTCGGCCTTGATACAAAATACAGCATTATTCAACATCAGATAACAAAGTTTATATATGTGCTACAAAAATGGGTATAGTTGCTATGATAGCAGTCGATAGTATTAAGGTTATTGCATACATGTGTAATAGAGTCAATAGCTGATTCTATAAGCTGTCTAGGACATATTTCTTTCCAGTTACGTTTGCATGTTTTGCCAATTGTTTTCAGGCGAAATATGCCTGTCCATCAATAAGATCTATCTTTTGTACAATGACAAGTGTCGTGTCCATCGACATATTCAATGCATCTTCAGTGTATGCATGTTACAATAACTGTTTGCTAAAGCCTGCAGGATAAAGATTACAAATAAGTCTAATCCAAAATGAAAAACATTGTTGTTGTCATACAGTATTAGTAGACTTTGGATTTTATTGTGACTTCAAGGAATCACTTTGATGTATGGTTAAGAAGCACAAAAAACTGTCAGTGCCACGGGAACTGTACAGAAGTGAGGGAAACTTTATCTAATATTAAGTTTTCCACAACATGTACAGGTATCTTCAGGGAATGAAAACGAAGGACGGCAGCCATGGGTGAAACGTCGGCACGTCCTCTTTCACAAAACCACACAAAATGTATTCTGACGGCTCACCCAACCAGGACTGACTCCTATAAAATAGCCCTATACCCTCAAACATTACCCAAGACTATCATCTATAAATAAAGCAACTCTTATAGAGTTATGCACAAATGAATAAAAGACTAGGCCTAATAGTCTGCCAAGAGAGGCTATTGTCTTTTATAAATTTATGTACATAGTTGCACTAAGTATATAAAATTCCCTGTCAAATCCACCTGATGATGACACCAATAAGGGTAAAAACTACAAAAGTAGGCCTATCACAGAAAATGATTTATCATTGACAGAAACCGACACTGTACAGATGATAAAGCCCAACCCAACCTAATGCTAGTAGGCCATAGGCCTACTCAGCCCAAATATATTCATGTGAATAATAATGGGCCTAATAGTATTTATAGTGCAACCACACAATTCCACTAGGCCACACTTAAGCACAGTGTCAGTGTCTAGTAAACTGCAGTTGTGTGAACACAGTGTCAGTATGTTTTGGTCAGAGCCTGACCCAGATATGACCAGCTGACCACATGAGTGACCAATGGGAGCAGTGGTGGGAGATTTGATGCATAATTAAGTCTGGTAAATATCAGCGGGGCCTAGGGCACTTTTGTAGTTGTGGTCCGAGGGGAACAGACTTATCCTCGTTACTTACCAAAATGAAAAACATTATTTTTCTCTTACAGTGTCAGTAGGCTTTGGATTTATTGTAACTTCAAGGAATTATTTTGATATATGGTACAGAAGCACAAAAAACTGTCAGTGCAACGGGAACTGTACAGAAGTGAGGAAAATTTTATCCAATAAAAAGTTTTCGATAATATCTAAAAGTATTATCATGCTTGGAGCGGCCAGGTTTATGTAAAAATGACTCATCCACCTATATTGGAGAGTAAATGCTTTTATCTCACTCTTTGAAAGCACACTTTTTTTCATGCATGCCTCACTCCATCTAGACTATGAAGTCTACACGTATGAGGAATAGGTGTGGAGACTTTTCTCAGTCTCTGGGCTTCAGATATATGGGCAACAGCACATATATAACTTTTCTTAAACACAGATGAACTGTGCAAAGGATCCTTAATATTTTCCTTCTCAGGGTGTTGGTAATATACACAGTTAGGGAGACTGACAGATGGAGCATATAGCCAGGGAGACGGGTTGGTTGTCCTGCAACATATTTTCCCCTTAATCTGTCGTTATCATCGGACATAAAAGTGACTTACATGAGATAAAACTGATGGCTTCATACTAATTTAATCAACTGTCAAATACTGCTAAGCTCATTCTGTGACTCGAAATATTCAATATCTGACATGGCTGAGTCACTTTCCTGGTCATCATGTCTATGACTTCACGGTGTAAGAGCCTGGGTAGACAGAAGTCAAGATAGAGGAAAAAGGCAGACTACAAGTCGCTGTGCTAGGGGAATAACTGGCCCATGGAGCTGTCTGCTGCCACATCTGGATATTCCATCCTGGAGTGATCCCACAGGACGCCATGTCTAAGGAAATATGTCCTTTGTCATTTCCCCAATGTTCAACGGCCAAAGTTTTACCCCATCACACCAAATGAAGCAAAAGGACTCAAGCTAAGAAGAGTTCTTTTGTGTACATTCATTCTAGAGCAAATGGTTGTTGTGAATTATTCCTGAATAGGTGGCATCCATCTTTCAGTAGATTGTTTTGGGCATATCTAGGATAATTTAGTTAAAATAATCATAAGACAAGCCGCAACTTGTTTGATGCAAATTTACTTTTCATTCTGCATGACTTCTCTATTCCCTACCTTACCCTAAAGCCCTTAGATATCGACACACCTCTTAGAAGGCAGCATGGTGCGTTATACATGTGATTCATTGTTGTGATGAATGATTGCAGCCGTGGCTAGTAAATCACAGGTACTGTATTCATGGATCATATGACAGTTAGGCCTGCAACCCCACCTTAGCAGTCTTTCCCTCATGGCTCCTGATACGCTTAACTATTTAGTGTAGGAAGATTCTTTCTATAAAAGATGTCAGCAAGCTTGTGGCATATGGCCTATAATGTCCAGGTTCAAGTCCAAGTCTGTGCTTCATTACTTGTATATATGCATTTCCAGAGTTCCTAAAAAGAAAGTACAGTTTCTGATAATCCATTTCCAGGATAACTGTCCCAATTAAGGAAATATAAGGAATTCAGCGTGAACAATGTGTAATTATGTTGGTGCTACACTATGTAGAATCATGAGTAAGGGGGAGTACAAGTAGGAGGGTCTGGTCATCATGAGTAGGTATTGACCAGGCAGGTCAGGTAGGCAGGTTTTCCGGCTGGGTTGGCTGGCCCTTGTCACCAGGTCCCCTGAGGGTTGCCTCGGAGACACAGATGCTCTGTCTGACTGTCTACCACCTTGTAAAGCTTCCAGTGGCCTTGCCTCCCCTGGGACCGATTCCTACTTCCCTATTCATTATTGGAACTGAGGTTTCTCAGAGTTGTACGTTGAGAGAACTGTTGGGATGAAACCACTGTAGTCCAACATCTAACTTAGTTGCTTATGCTACTCTTCCGAATTACATGTATAACCCGTTATATTGAACATTTGTTCATATACTTTTGATTGCAAACCCCATAAATATATGGATAATTATTGATCATTTATAATAAGATGTAGAGGATTTCAATGATGATTCCATCTGTATGTTCACAGGTATAACAACCTCAAGTATTACTTTAACATTTCTGGCAGTGTCTTCTTTATCCCCTTCAGCTCTTTTGGTCAGTGTTTCAGTAGGACCTTTCTTATTTTGAAAAGAAATCAAGAGAATAAGGTAATTCCCGCAGTGCATTATGACATCAGTAATACAGTGCAGTATGACATCAGTGTTTCAGATCCTACAATCTGATACTACCCTGCTTCTTGTCAGCTTGTCATGCCAATTTCCCTCAGAGTCTCCCTGAGTCTTTAAGCAGGCAGCAAGCTTCCTCCCCAGGGGTCAGCACAGTGTGTGTGTGTGAGTTACTTTGTAGTATAAAGGTGCTCCAGGCCTGCTTCCTGCCAGGTACTAAGCTGATTATGGAGTCTCATATTTGCAGAAGAACAAGCTGCTTTATGGGGAATATTTCTGACCTGGTCAGAGCCAATTACCTGCCAATTTATAAATACGAACGCCCAGATAGTAGTACATTGCATATGATGAGGGTGGTCTAGCAAGAAACAATATTGTCATATATTGTCAATATTGTCATATGTAAAACTTATACCTTGCTCATGTAGAGAAATTCTTCTTGTGAATAAATACCGTTCAATCGGAATCTGAATCATCTATAACTATGGTATGCCCATCATTTATTACACATCTGAAGAGGGTTTTGGCACGCTAAAAGCATTAGAATCCTGCCCTGTATTTGGATCCTGTCTGCAAGTATAGATCACAATCTATCATGAGGTGCTTCTAGCTAGTTTATTTATATATGGCTCCTTTAACAAAAAATTCAATCAAAAAACTCATTCTTTTTTCATATAAGGTTATGTATTCATTTGGTCACAGAACTGTGGCCTCCAGGGTAGTGCTCTGATGTGAATGTAATTTGACTTGTATTTGCTAGCAAACTGCCCTTGTTTGTCAGGGTGAAATTTATGTTCAATATCGGAATTGCTATACATTATGTTTCTATGAATGATACATAATTAGATATTTAAGTTTTTCCTTCAAATGCAGAAAGGTAGGCTAAGAGGCTAAGAGAAGTGTGTGCAAGGAGGTTGGGGAGTGTTCATTTCTTAATTAGAGGGGGGAAGCGTAGGTGCGAAAATTTCTCGCCCACCCCCCTTTGAACTATAGTAACGCGCTGGCTTTTTTTGCCCCCCTGTAACTAATAAATCCCTTAGTTTGCATAAGCTGGGGTTCAGGTAGCCAAAGCTCCAATGTTCTATCACTGCAGACACATTTCTGCCACATGTCATTCTCACCTACCGACAGGTTTCAGATGTAAGGACTTTTTTTTCACGCCTCTAGGGTGTAGTATAAAATACTAAAATGCATGTATCACATCGTTTGAGCAGTCTCAACAGATTCTGAGCCCCACAAACACAGCAGCTTTAATCTGGTCCTCCAGTCAGGTCAGTTTCTTCTCAAGACCTCCTCATTCTTTAAGCAGGCAGTCTATTTCTTGGATATATAACCATATCTTGTGCGTCTCATGGGGAGATCTTGTGACATAGTAGACATAGTATAGCCATAAGCTGTGACATAGAGTATAGTTCTAATGCACCTAGTGCCATCATCATATCATGAGTGATCATGAGTGTGCAGCGCGTGTTATCATCAGTGCGTTTCATTGTATACATGTGTGTAATAAACATAGCCGTGAGCTGCTCTGTGAGCTGCTCCCTGCAGTCCCCTACTGGTCCTATACTCAAGTGGTTGTGTTCACTGTGTCCTCCTGTGTCTACATATGTAGGAGTTATGCTAATGTTCTAAGTGACAGGACAGTGGTCAGCTGTTGACCACAGCACTACCCTACATCTGGTGCCGTGACCAGGATGTGACCTCTGGACACATGGATTGACCAGTAGCTGGACTTAGACCAGCTGGAGGTGGTGGTGTACATACAGTATGCCCCACCCTGGAGGAGCTGCTCACTGGAGGCTGCCTCCTGCTGGGCACTGCTATCCACTGTATACCACAGTGGTAGAGCAGGGCAGACAGTAGTACAATGGTACTACTGGAGAACTGCTAGTGACTGTACTATCAAGGAGCTGCTAGTAATTGGTGTACTATCAAGGAGCTGCTAGTGATTGGTTCTACTATATCAAGGAGCTGCTAGTGATTGGTTCTACTATATCAGGGAGCTGCTCGAGGATTGATGGTTTGTCAATGTCCAAGGAGTATCTGAAGGATGCAAGGTAAGGCCTCTTGACCCTGTCCACTGCTGGGGGGATTGTGTGTGCATGGGTACCAATAAGACCACAGATACCAAATAAGCACCATGGCAGAACAAAACCCAGGGGGAGGGGGTGACCTCACACCAGCAGAAAGAGTGTTAGAGCAGTTGGGGGCCCAAATTAAGCTTTTAGGGCTCAATTCCAGTATTTCAAACTGTAAGGCGGGTATAAAAACCTTTTCAGGAAAGCCTTCACATTTCAAAGATTGGGTAAAAGGAATAGAAAAGCATGCCCTTATGTTCAGCAGCACCCCTGAGGAAAAAAGATATTTAGCTTTCCTTAGCTCAGAAGGGGCAGTCTCTGACTGCATCATGCGTTTTCTAAAAGACGAGGTCCCACCCACGTGGGATGTTTTAATAGAGCAGTTAAGACAAAGATTTGGTGAGCGTTTAGACCGCGCGCAGGCGGCGTCCAAACTCCGTAAGCTTGAACAAAAGAAAGGAGAGACCGCTCAGGTGTATGCTGAGAAGCTAATAGAATTGGCACGGGACGCATACCCCGGCCAAGACATAAACAATGAAATAATCCAGAGCCATCTGGTGGATATATTCACGGATGGGCTAATCAGCAATAAGGTGGCTAGGCCCCTTATAAAGAACCCACCGGCCCTGCTAACCGATGCAGCCAAAAGTGCCGCGGGGGAAGAGGACACGCAACGCAACCTCAGACTCCGCGGCCGGGATGAAACCCCGATGGAGATCGGGGCTGTGACCCAGCGGCCACGTAATAAGCCCAAAACTTGCTTCGTGTGCAACGAGGAGGGGCACTTCAAGAGGGACTGCCCCAAGGCCTCAAAGGGGCCTCAGAAGCCAAAAGGTAAGAAGCAGGGAAAATGCTTTGCATGCGACCAGGTGGGGCATTTCAAGAGAGATTGCCCTAACCGGGAAGGAGGGAAAGGGGGGTCGGGTAAGAAACAAAAGAAACCGACTAAGGGTAAGAAACCAAAGCCCCCTCAGGCAGCTGCTGTAACCGCTGAGGCGGAAGACAGCGTAGATTCGGAAAACGAGTAGGGCCTCCCCGGGCAGATGAGACGGGGAGGCGTAGGGTCACCATATCGTCGTCGCATGGACAGAGCCGGGAGCGCTGTAGCTGTCTACTTAGAGTTAACGGAAGGAGATTCCGCGCTCTAGTAGACAGTGGGGCGGATGTCTCATTCATCCACATCACAGCGTTCCGGCAGATGGGAGGTGACCCTGAGAAGTTGGATCCCCCTGAGTATGACCTTTCGGCAGTGGAGGGAACGGTCATTCCATGTTATGGAATGGCTGACGTTCCCTTAAATTTCGGAACTGGAAAGGTCACACAACGCATGTGTGTGGTCGGGGAGGTAGATCCGACTATGGCACTGGGGTATGATTTCCTGTGTGACCATGACATTGACTGTCACTTTGGAGAAAAGTTAATGATAGTCAAGGGTCAAGAGGTGAGATTGGAAGAAGAGCGGTACATAAGGTCGCTGATGAGGCTGACTGAGGGTGTCTATGTACCGCCACAGACCAGTGTTGTGGCTCGGGTGAAGTCACACAAAAAGGCTGGTCTGTGCATGATCTCCTCTATTGAGACAGGATTTCTATCCAGAGAACCGGGGCTGATGGTTGGTAACAGTCTGGCCATGGTGGAGGCAAGGAGGAGCATGCCAGTCCTCATCACCAACGAGACTGGCAAGGCTTTTCATCTGGAGAAGGGCAATGTCATCGCCCAGGCTATGGAGGTGGATGACTCCGAGGTGGAGGAGACACTAGAAAGCCAAGCCTGGGGGGGGTCTGAGTCCAAGCTCGAGATCACAGAGAGCAATTGCTCCAAGGAGCACTTGGTCTCTGTGACAAAGCTCATGGAGGACAACATTGATATGTTTGCCTCCACTGATGCAGAGCTTGGACGGACCGATGTTCTAAAGCTGTCCATTGACATTGGGGACAGCAGGCCCTTCAAGCAGAAACCCTACCGTGTCCCGTTAGCGAAACGGGAGGTTATCGATCACCAGATAACCGAGATGCTGGAGGCTGGCATCATTAAACCCACCCACAGTCCCTGGTGTTCACCAGTGGTATTAGTTAAGAAGAAGTCAGGAGAGTGGCGCTTTTGTGTCGATTTCCGGAAGTTGAACCAACTAACGGTCAAATACAACTGGCCACTTCCGGTCATCGACGATATTTTGGCTTCCCTCGGAGAAGCAGAATATTATTCGACCCTTGACCTCCGCAGTGGTTATTGGCAGGTTGCTTTAGAAGAAAAAGACAAGGACAAAACGGCTTTCGGGTGCCACCGGGGCATCTTTCGTTTCGAGGTCATGCCTTTCGGGCTGACCAATGCCCCGTCGGTTTTCACGGAACTGATGAATCATTGCCTCCAGGGGCTAGAGGAATTTTGTCGCCCCTACCTAGATGATGTCATCGTGTTCAGTAAGTCCAAGAAAGAACACATGGAACATCTTCAGATGGTCTTCTCTCGCCTGAGGGATGCCAACCTGAAGATGAAGTTGAGTAAGTGTGAATTCTTTAAGTCTGAGATAAAATATCTAGGTCATCTGGTAACAAAGGAGGGTATCTCACCAGACCCTGCTAAGATAGAAGTAATTAAGAACCTAGCCAACCCTGTAAATGTCAAGGAAGTTCGCGGATTCGTGGGGATGGTAAGCTATTACAGACGCTTTGTCCCCCGAATGTCAGAAGTCGCCCTCCCACTAACCAGACTAACAAAGAAACATGCTGTCTTCAAGTGGGACAAGGAGTGTCAACAAGCCTTTGATGAGCTCAAAGAGATGTTGATAAGTCCCCCTATACTGTCTTTTCCAGTGCTAAACAAACCTTATATCCTGATAACAGACGCCTCTCAGTACACGGTTGGTGGTGTGCTTGGACAGGAGTCACCTGAAGGTGACCGGGTGATCCAGTACCTCTCACACAAACTTTCGGATACACAGAGGAAGTGGGCCACCGTGGAGAAAGAGGCGTATGCGATCATATATGCCTTACAGAAGTTAAAACATTACTTATTCGGCTCTGAATTTACCATAAAGACAGATCACGCACCTCTGAAGTTTATTCTAAATTCTGAATTAAAAAATCAAAAGGTACAGAGGTGGGCAATGATTTTAAGTGAATATAACTGTAAGGTGGAATATCTTCCGGGCAAGGATAATACCAGAGCAGACTTTCTCAGCCGTCCGCCAGGCGGGCAGGTAGCAATAATTAACTCAGACAGAATTGATGTACTAGAGCACTGGAATCAGAAACATATAGCGAAGAAGACAGCAACAAAGGACCCTCCCCTGAAACCAAAGGTACTAGAGGTACCTGGGGACGGTGTCGAGAATTTGGTAACCGAACAAGACAAGGATGCTGACCTTGTACACCTTAAGGAACAACTAGTTGCAGAAGGGCCCAAAGAGAAGGACATAATGCGATATTGTGTCATAGAAGGGGTCCTCTACTACATCTCTGAGCGGGATGGTCGACTTAAGGTGATGGTTCCAGCAAGCCTTCAGACTGTAGTATTATCCCAGATACACGACTCATGCCATCCAGGCATTGAACGGACATATGAGCTAGTCCGGCAACGGTATCACTGGAAAGGGATATACCAGGCAGTTGTCCACTACTGCAATGCATGTGTCCACTGTAAGACCAGAACCCTAGTAAAGGACACACCTGAGTTACAGCCAATGGACATAGCCTCGTTTCCGTTTGAGAAAGTGGCCGTGGACATTGCAGGTCCATATGAGCCTAGCTATCAGGACAACAAGTATCTGTTGACATTCGTAGATATTTACTCAGGATGGCCTGAGTTTTATGCTATTCCCGACAAGAAGGCAGAGACGGTAGCACGGATACTCATTGAGGACTTTGTACCTAAACATTCTTGTCCACTTAGCCTGTTGTCTGATCGTGGTGGAGAATTTGTAGCTCAAGTGGTGAAAGAGGCATGTAAAGTCCTGAAAATATTCAGAGTAATGACCTCAAAGTACCATGCAAGTAGTAATGGGGTCGTGGAACGTTCCCATCGAGTATGGAACGATATGGTAGCAAAGACTATTGCTGGTGACACACGAAGTTGGGAATCTATGATTCCAGCAGTGTTACTTGCAATACGATCAAGTAAGAATGAGAGTACAGGGTATTCGCCGTTTTACTTGGTACACAACCGAGACCCGATACTTCCCCTTGATACACTGCTGACCCCTCGCAGGAAGTATCTTGGGGATGAGTATCATAAGCTGGCCTTAGAGAGACAGCATAGGGCATTCACTGAGGTCTTAAGGAACCGCAAGAAGGCAGTTGAAAAACGCAAGCGCTACCATGATAGCAAAGCGAAGAAGACTGTCCTGGAGGTTGGGGATTCTGTGTATCTATATAACCTACACAGGATCAACAAATTAGACCTGAAGTGGAAGCCCTATTATCGCATCATCGCAAAGTTCGGTGACGTCAACTTCCGGGTCAGGCATGAACTGACCGGGGCAGTTGAGGACGTCCATGCAGAACATTTAAAGATGGCTTTAAACCAATGGGAAGCACCACCGACTCAGGAAGCCAGGGGCAGGCATGCAACCTATGCCGCAGAACCCATAGAGTCAGGAGCTGACGCTAGTAGTGAGGCATCACTCAGCGAGAGTGAGAGTGAGGGTCTAGTGCACCGCAGAGAGCGGCCGATCCACACGCCCCCTACTGACGAACACAGCTCTGGGTGGGATACAGAGGACGAGATACCTCTGGTGCAGTTGGGGCGGAGACACACTGCAGCCGAGTCACCGCAGGGCCCAGTGTCACAAGCCAACCCGGCAATGGGTGACACAGGAGACATCAGTATTACTGGGACGCCAGTAGAAATGGATGTCCAACTGCCTTCCGCTAAAAGAAGCCGCGATGATAGCTCTGATCTCGAGAGCCAGGCAAAACGGACTAGGGAAGAAATTGACTCTTACCCTGGAAAGCGTACCCGTGAGGACTCTAACGATGACTCAGTTGACAAAAGAAGGCGGCTCCGAGCCGCCCGCAAGGACAAGGTGAGACAACTACTTACCTTGATTGCAGACATTTTGTAAACAATAACCTGCTTGTCATTGGGTTGAGAATAGTCCAAATACCTTACAGATTATCTGGAGAAGATATATGTATATTTGGGCCTCTCGGTTGTGAATGAGAAGGATTGTCTCATTTGAACCCATTGTAAGAGGTGTGTTGTTTTATATATTTCAGATTTATATTCTAATGAGCCTCCTGCTCATGGTGGTGGTCGTCAACGGAGAGAGTCACACCTTCTTCAGGAAGATCCATGAAACCAGAGCCGTGCGAGCTGAGTGGAAGATTGGATTTGTGATTGATCTTGAGCCGTTGCATCACTATGTACAGGGAATTGGGAATAGAATAACCATGTTGGAGGTGGCCATGAGAGACATGGACACAGCAGGGAGGGCCAGAGATGACCTAGCGTATATACATCTGTGGACCATTCAGAAAAAGAACTTTTTCCTATTGAGGCAAAGATTTGAGCGTTTAGCAGTAAATGTGCGTAGTTTACTGCACTTGAGCAATAGGGTAAAAAGAGCCATTCTGAACATGGGAGGGGTACTCAGCTACACACTTGGTGTTGCTAGTAAGGACTCTGTCGATGAATTGTACAGACAGGTCCACCAGATGCACCTGGAACAGCTTAAGGATAAGCATGTTGTATCTAAGGCCCTGTCTGTGATCAATATTACCCATAATCAGGTTGTTGAAAATAGGGAATCAGTTAATACGATATTGAACATTGTGCGGGAATTGGGGAGTGGGGTGGCTAATGTGTCAGCGGTTGTTCTCCACCTCAGGGATTTTGTGGTCATCCACAATAAATTTGAGTTGGCAATGGCGGCCGTCCTTTCAGAATTAGGGGAAGGGGAAATGTACCTGGAGGGAACACAACTGAAGCTAGCATCTCTGGCCACCGGGCGTTTGACGCCTATGTTGGTTGGGCCACGGGCCCTGAGATACATGTTGGCTAACATTGGCCATCACATAGGGGAGAATGAGAAGCTACCCTATGACCCTACAGTAGAGCTGTGGAAGTACTACCAGCTTCTGCGGTGTACTACTGTGGTGAAACACTCCCTGGTCATGGTGGTTACGGTGGTGCCGCTGGTAGATCGACAGGAGGAGTGGGAATTGGTCCGGGTGATCAACCTTCCGCTCCCCCTTGAGGGTACTGACCGTAGTGTCTACTACCGTGTAGACATGACAGCATTTGCCATCAATGTAAGGCGTACAAAGTATATTCAGTTGGATAATAACGTATTTGAGTCATGCAGCTGGCGGGGGCTGTCATTTTGTAAGTTTGATAATCCAGCCTTGCCCGTGGCTGGATCTGCCAGCTGCACCCTTGCATTATATAATGGAGGAAATGCAAGTAAATATTGCTCGGTGGTAGCTTCGACTAAAATACCCTTGCCACTAGGAGAGTACCTAGGATGGGGCAAGTGGGCTATCGTCAGTCGGGAAAGTCAAGCGTTCCGCGTCGTGTGCGGCAAGCACAGGAAGGAAGTGACCGCCACTCCTCCTATCACGGTAATACGGTTAAAACCAGATTGTCAGGCCACAAGCGGCCTTATGCAGTTTCACAGTCGACCCGTACACAGCGGCCGATACGATTTAGATTCGGATATTCACGTTTTATCCAATGCGACCCCTATCAATTTGAATGCTATTCCAATTAAAGCCATTAAATTGGGGAATATTCCTAGGGATTTAGAGAACATTCCGGAAATAGATGTTAAAACGTTACAGGCAAAATTACAGAGTAATGTCAAATTGGGGTTGGGTACAAATCTAGGCTTAGGTTCAGCGGGTTTGGTATTGATAGGTTTTGTGGTGGTGCTGGTCATGGTATTAAAGGTCAAAGGTGCCCTGCACTGCATTCCCAAATGTGGTGGTCTGGGGGACGGGGGCCTGCCGAAAAACGGAACTGCTGGGGAAAGACGACTACCTAGTAATGAGACAGTTACTGCTGAAATGGTTAACATAGAGACAGTTAACACTGAGACAGCAGGTGTGGTATTTACACCTGCTGCGGGGCCAAGTGGGCCTCAGGTACTCTTACCCGGGATAAGAAAGTGACTTACATGAACGTTGATATGAACTATGATATCCATGTCACTTTATCCGAAGTAAGACTGTGATTGTGATTAACATGAACAATGATATGAACTTTGATATCCATGTTATTTGTACTAAGTGAAGGACTTTAATTCACTTTTATTCTAGATGCTTACTCATCTAGTGGACCTCTTTATTATAAGAGTTTGAAACAAATAGTTTATGCATGAAACTATTCCACTTTATTTCAAGAGTGCCTTATGAAGTATTCATATCAACGTATATTTTGGTATCAACATTATTACAAGTTGAGTTCGGTCATTTGAACCAAGCATGCTATATCAATTTTGTTATTGTCACCAAGCATGCTATATCAGTATTGTTACAAATTACTGTGTAACTAAAGGACCAGTCTAACAGTCTAGACACGATCTGCTAATATCGTATCACATTTCAGACATTGACACTGTAGTTTACTTTACAGTGCAGCCTGCATCCCATGTCATGAATTGTTATCAGCAAAGGTTATGACTAAGGCTTAAACAAACAACACAACGAGAAGGACACAATGACCTTGTGAAATGACATTGCAACATTTAAAAGGACATTTTGATACGATCAAACTTATTAAGTTTTATAAATCTAATGGTTTTCTTGTAAAGAATAATGTAGATTTAGGGGACGAAATGTGACATAGTAGACATAGTATAGCCATAAGCTGTGACATAGAGTATAGTTCTAATGCACCTAGTGCCATCATCATATCATGAGTGATCATGAGTGTGCAGCGCGTGTTATCATCAGTGCGTTTCATTGTATACATGTGTGTAATAAACATAGCCGTGAGCTGCTCTGTGAGCTGCTCCCTGCAGTCCCCTACTGGTCCTATACTCAAGTGGTTGTGTTCACTGTGTCCTCCTGTGTCTACATATGTAGGAGTTATGCTAATGTTCTAAGTGACAGGACAGTGGTCAGCTGTTGACCACAGCACTACCCTACAATCTTTGGCTTAATCAGATAGCCTTCTGCTATGAGTTATGACATCTTCGTTTAGGTCCCCTGAGAAGGCAGGATCTCCAGTATTCTTTGTTGGGACCTAAACCTATATAAGCCTTCATCCTGTCCTCCTGTCAGGTCCGCTTCCTCCCAAGTCCTCTGGGTGTTATAAAGCAGGCAGTATGCTTCCTCCCGATGGGTCACCACATCTGTCACATTTCTTTTACCCTGCCAGATACAAAGCAGCTTATGTTGTCTCATCTCTGCCAACCTAGGATACTGTAAACACCCAGATGTTGAATGAAACTGTTCCGTACATGTGTATGTATTTCACGCATATATCTAAGGAAGAATATTTTTCCTGCTTTACAAAACGTATATAAAGGAAATTTGGTAAAAGTTAACTTCAGACCAGACTTGTTCACATTAATACAGAGTAATTTGAGAAATCATATAAAAAACATATTGCTGACTGCAGTTTTCCCGTTGCAGCGGTGGATTTTCGTTGATGTATCACACAAGGTAATGTTCCTATGTGAAATAACAGCAAATTGTACTGTGTATGTGGAAAGTATCTTCGTGCATATGGCTGTTCATTGCTGGAGGGCGTTTTTCCTCATTGGTATTTGGCCCCGTATGCTGCATACGGGGGTCCATATGCTACATGCGGGGAAAAAGTGTTTTTCCTCATCCTATATGGGATTTATGTCACCAATACGGATCTCCATATGCACATACGGAATTCCGTATGCACATACGGAAAAAAAAGTGTTTTTCCTCATTGGATATGGGAAATATTTTTCATATATGGTCCGTATATAACCTCTCAATTCCTGAGGTATTAGAGCAGCATAAATTCAAAAAAAGTGCTCCATATGCAGCATACGGCATAAATGTCTTCTTTAAGGGCCGCACAGTGTAGAATGCGGCTCTTAAAGGGAGAGGAGAAGTCAGGAAAGGGAGAGGTGAAGTCAGGGAAGGGAGAGGGGACGTCAGGGAAGGGAAAGGTGACATCAAGGAAGGGAGAGGTGAAGTCAGGGAAGGGAGAAGGGAAGTCAGGGAAGGGAGAGGGGATGTCAGGGAAGGGAGAGATGAAGTCAGGGAAGGCACTGGGAATGTCAGGCAGTACCACACGGGAGAAAAACCTCAATGTGTTGAACAGTAAAGGAGCATCCAATATGGATAGTGATGTGGATATGGATACTTAAAGCTTGACCGTCATGGTTGAAGTAAGGCCAAAAGTACTTTTGGATATAGTTCAGTTTTGATTCACAAGAGGGCTCTTAAGGGCTGGGAGCTCAGCTCTTACAGGCACAATAGGGTGAATATGTTGTAGCTGGACAATACTCATGGTCCCCTGTCCAAACACTGCTGCCCTCTGGTGGAACTGTTATTAGAGTCCATGCATGGAAAATGCTGAACTTATTCCCTGACGGCCCAGCTTTAATGCCCACACAGGGGAGAAACTTCTCTTGTGTTACCTACTTTGCAACTTATCATAATGACTCCTAACAGCATAAATACATCCATCCCGACCTCCCTTCTCCATTCCCCGACCTCCCTTCTCCATTCCCCGACATCCCCTCTCCATTTCCCGACCTCCCTTCTCCATCCCCGACCTCCCCTCTCCATTCCCCTACCTCCCCTCTCCATTCCCTAGCATCCAAAACAGAATGCGGACCCTCTTCAGCCTACCTCCGTATGTTTATATATTTAATGACGTCACAGAGGGATTCCCTGGGGGTTCCCTGAAATGTAGACTGGTTTCTGCACAATTTTACAATTAGGCCAGGCAAATGCCGTATTGGTATGCCGTATGCAGCATACCAATACGGATTCTTGCATTCACATACGGTCGGGATATGGAGGATGAACAAAAACGATTTTTGCACTGACCAATACGGAATTCCGTATGTGTTCCGTATGTTACTCCATATTGGTTCCGTATTGGTCCAATGGCGAAAAACACCCTCCTGGAAATGTGTTGTGTCAGTTTATAGGAAAAACAACTGACTATGGTTATGCTCCTTTCCCAATTGCAATAAATTGGTGTTTATATTAGGTGATGGTGCAGTTAAAAAAATAAAGTCAATGAATATTTACATTTTCTACAATGTTCCTTTAATGATATTGTGAGGGACACCGTTTCTCTGAAAATGACACCGGGACCCAAACCCGGAGCCTTCGGCTTGCCAAGCGATTGCTCTACCACTGAGCCACATCCCCATGTCCTATCAGATAGACTGTGTCGCACATTACTGGATTGGTATGGTACAAAGGGCAGCAGAATTACCCAAGTAGCACCCCTTTGGGGATTTAAGACCAAGGCGCGGGTAATCCGAGCCCCTACAATAACATGCCCCTTTTCATGACAACCATTCACCATACTTAACTTTCAATGTATCACACTTATTAAATAAGATGTTTCTTACACTACTCTGTTTCTTTATACTTTACTGACAAGGTCAAACTCAATATCTTAAAACACTTCAGCTTAAGATAAAAGATAAAAGTATCCAGTCTTGCAGTCCCAACACTACAACACTACACTTTTTGTAACCATTCCTGATTTTATACACAAACCCGGTGTTAAAAAAATAACCCTGTCTCCACAGTCTTTACTTTCTTACCAGTCTGTATACATTAAACACCCGTAATATCCTTCGCCAACCTCCAGCCTTACTCCATCTAGATTATAAAGTCTAGACAAGGATGCTACAGGGCAGTGGCGGATCCAGGATTTGGAAAAGGAGGGGGCGCGCCCCCTTTTCTAGACAAAAGGAGGGGGCGCACCCCCTATTTTTGGCCAAAATTTGGGTCTAAAAAACACAATTAAACTCTTAACTACAGGCCAAAAGGAGGGGGCGCGCGCCCCCGCGCCCCCCTTCTAAATCCGCCACTGCAGGGGGTAGTTGGACGGCATCTGATAGTCATCTGCTATGACCTATGATCTTCCTCTAGGCCCCCTGAGTCCTGGGGACCTTGATCATACTCCTTTCTGCTAAGAATTGTTTGTCTTGATGAGTTACTAAATTCTGTTCTTTGAAAATACTGACGAACTAATGATATATTAATTATGTAAATCTAGCATTGGTTTAAGTTTCAAATGCAACAGTGTCTAGTGCTTCATGGCTTGGAGAGTGCCGGTATTCAAGATCCAAGCCCAGACGTCTCACTCCTGGGTAAGCCAGAAGGATAAACAGTATGCAAACTGATCTCCACCAGCCTGAGCTGAATATTACACGCACAAGGAACCCCATAGACCACATGTCCATTTGTCCTCCCTTGTACTTGCAGGCATGTGGTCCCCTTCCTCTATCTGAAAGGTTGAAATCCAAAGGCTATCCATATTTTCTCATTGAAGAAATGATGTCAACCCATATCATCAATTTGCTAATCAACTTCTCAATATGAACCAACGAAGGTATCAACTACACGATATGAACCAAGGAAGGTTTAGCTTTTGAATGCAACAATATGTTTACATTAGTACCAGTTAAGATTGGATAGAGTCTACAGTAGGAGTATTGAGGAGAGTGACGCTGTGTTCAGTATTGTCCAGGCAGGTCAGGCAGGCTGGTTTTCCGGCTGAGTTGGCTGGCCCCTGTCACCAGGTCCCCTGAGGGTTGCCTCAGAGACACAGATGCTCTGTCAGACCGACTTCCACCTTGTAAAGCTTCAACCTTCTGTGCATCCAATGGGACAGATACCAGCCACCCTATCAATCACTCTGTTGGGGTTTACTACTAGAAACCACCGCAGACATGTTTAGGGTATTAACCTATGTTCTTTGTAAGTGTTGTTGGACTGGACCTCATGAATGATCGTCTACTGTATAACATCCTAAACTTGTATGATTTTTCTAGGTCACTTCAGTATCCAGCCTCAAAGGTTTTTGAAACTTTTAGAGTTGTAAACTTCATGCAATCCTTCCTGACCAAAGATATATTTCTTCTTTATGAATATTAAAAAAAGAATTGATTCCCTCATTCAAACTTGATTGTGATTTATCTGAATTATTTTCTATTCTAACAGCAATTTTTCTACACAAAAATGAAAACATTCAAAACCAACACAGCTTTCAATTAAGTACAGAGGTATCCTTAAACACGAAAAAATAGTGAGGGCAGATGGTGAGGACAAACTGTGATATGACTCACTCAGCCATGAAAACTGCACAAAGAGGATCCAGGGAGCTTCCTGTTCCTTTGTAAGAAGCAAAACAGTCTTTCATTTCCTCCCCAGGCCACAAAGACACAGTTTGAAAAAGAGGAATTAATACACTGTATCACATATCAGAAAGCTGTGTGTCCATGTGAAAGCTAATTCTGAAGGTGATTATTTTAGCCTCTGTAGTGTTTCTTCTCTGATAAATTATCAGTTGCTCTTCGAAGAAAACAAGTCAGAAGAGAGGAGGTGGCTGTCACAATGGATAACTCCAGGGGAGAGCATTAAGTGTATGCCGAACAAGGCCCTATCAGCAGCTATATACGCCATTTGAGGCATGTATCAGGATCTGTATAGAGACCATTGTGCCCCTCACGTCCCTCTCCCCTACTACTCACACCTCATTAACCTCGTTATATATAAACTGTTCCTGCCAGCTTCCACGGCTAATCCTATAGTCCTAGAGCATATATGTCACATCTGATTTAACCCTTTTGGAAACAAACGTTAAATATAGGAATAATTGGAAACCACCATTGCTATTATGAAGTTGACAAACAGAATGAATTTGTTCATATAAGTTACAAGAGTTGATGTGTTGTTCAGTTTCAAAGGAGAATGTTGTTATCATTATACAGAAGCTGCATAAATGAAGAAGGGGAAAAAGATGTTTTGCATAGCGTCAGTCCAAACTTCACATTACTGTAAAGTAATTTTTGAATCCATAATATATAAAAGCATCTCTCCGATTGCAGCTTTCCCATTGTAGCTATGGTGCTCTGTGCTGATCCATCAGATGTTTCTTCATGACAAAGGCCGCATCTCAATATGTAGTTAGTAGTAATATAAACTTTGGTCACAAGGCTATACCTCAGCGGAAATGAGTTGTGTCAATTTATCCTTTCAAAATTGCACGATATTGGATGATGGAAATATGAAGTCAATTGATATTCCATTTAGCTAAAATTAACTTTATGAAATACCAATTTCAATGCCAACCATCAGTAGCCCATTGACATAATTAACTTTCGGTGTATCACAAAGTCATTTCTGGAGCACACTAAATACCCACACACAAAAACATTTCTGGACTGCTCAGTAGCCATCAGGTAAATAAGCCATCACCTTTCAAGAAAATGATCATTGCAAAATTGATCCAAAGTGTTTCTTAATATCATCATTGATTTGTCAAATCCGTTCACTTTCCAGCAACAGTGTCTCGTGGCTTCATGCTTGCAGAGTGCCTATATCTAAGATCTAAGCCCAGACCTCTCACTCCCAAGACAGCAGGAGGATAAACATTATGAGAATAGCCTCTGAAACATGCAAACTGATCTATTCTAGTCTGCACTGAATATTACACCCAGTAGGGCACCTTACAGGGTACATGCTAATTTATCTCTTGCCCCTGTTCTTGCAAGAAGTGGCCACCTTACTACAACCTATATCCTTACTCAATGCTGAAAACTTATGAGTGCTACTGCATGCATAGTGATCTCAGATGTAGAATCTTCTTGATAACTCAACATTAGTGCATTTGTGGAATTTTTCTCTATGGGCTTTTAAAATAAATTTGATGCTTTGGTTTATGCCCCCTTGCCCAGCCCTTACTCGAGCCTTTGGCAAACTAAAGGAAATTCAGTACAGTCCACCCCCCCCCAAAACGATGGCAGGATCAATGTTTATCCAGTGACTGCAGAACTGTTCAAGCGAAAAGGTTAGATATAGACCTTTGAGATGAGTTATGTTATACGGGGAAAGAATATATAAAGGTGATGAATTTGTTCATTAATGTTTACATTGTTCAATGTTATTGCCAAGCTAAATGCTGCTACATTAATTTAATTTTTTCACACCATATTTATCCCTTTAATATACAGAATTTACCTTCACCCAATAAGTCTATACAAATATGGGTAGTATGTAATTAACCTTGATAAGGTCAGAGGTATCTTACCAAAAATGTTTATGTTCATGATAAAACATAGGAAACATTGCACTTGTAGGTATGCAGTTTATTCCTCTATAGGAGAGTTATGAAAGACACATACAATGAGGTGACCCTCAAGAGGAAGCATACAAGATGACAAATGATGGATGGCATTACTGCAGGTCTCACAGAGGAATAATGAAGAAATTGCCTTCTCAGGGGACCTAAAAGAAAAGGTCATAACTCATAGCAGATGGCAATCCATGGAATACTATAAAATGTGAAAATAAATCATAAGATACTGCTTTACTTTCATATTGCATTTTTTGCACCTTTTATGATACAGAGCCTTTGTCTTATGAATAAAGGGCTTCTCTTATTAGAATCCCCGGTAAATAGGAAGAACTTCAGTTACAATTCCAATTGGTTGTAGTCTTTGTAGAGTCTTTAGTACTGGGAAGCATTATGGAGAGTGATGGTCTAGTAGGCATTGTCCAGCCAAGTCATGCAAGCTCATTGTCCAGCCATGTCGGGCAGGCTGGTTTTCAATCTGAGTTGGCTGGCCCTTGTCACCAGGTCCCAAATGGTTTGCCTCAGAGACACAGATGCTCTGTCTGACTGCCTCCCACCTTGTAAAGATTCAGGCTACCTTGCCTCCCATGGGACAGATGCCAGCAACCCTATCAATCACTCTGCTCAGTCTTACTACTAGATACCACAACCTATCGGGTAAGAGTATTTCCTTTGCTGTTTGTAAGCACTGTATGCTTGGTTGGTCCGCATGAATGATCCCATACTGTATAACACCGCTGATATGCATGAATATTCTGGACCACTTTAGTATCCTATTTCCAAAGTTCTTGATACTAAGATACAATTCTCACATCCCTTCCTAACCAACAATATGTTTCTTCTATGAAAGTATGTCAGACACTTTTTTTTACTGCATTATTGCATCTTGCATTATTGCATTATCATTTATGAAGTACCTTTTGCACAAAGTACATTGACAACACAAGAACAAAGTAAAATATATATGGAACTAGCTGGGCATTCGATTAGGTTCTCACATTATTGTAAACACAAAAATTGTAAGGGAAAGACGGTTGAAACAAATATTGCTCTCTCTTCAACAAAAACTGCACAAAGAGTATCCGGGTAGCTTCCTGTTTCCTTTGTGAGACACAAAGCAGTCTTTTATCTCCTCCCAGGCCACAAACATAAAATCAGAGGAAAGAGGAAATGAATCACTGTATCAAATATCAGAAAGCGGTCTGCCCATGTGAAAACTAACTCTAAAGGTGATTATTTTGGCCTCTTTAGTGTTTTTATCTGACGGATTATCAATGTCCTTTTTCAGTCTGGGATAACAAGCGAGAATCTCAGAAAACAGTTTTTTCCAAAAACATAATTTCTAGGTGCATATAGTGTCTGAGACACATATTGCTGGTCTTTGATAGGGATCTTGTAATTTTAAGTAAACTCATGGTAAATTATCAAAAGGTTTATCAAATTCTAATTCTAATGATGTCAGAGACTTGAACCACAAATAGCTGTGTGTTGCCTCTGCTTAAATGTGGCCATCACAGATATGACTTCATGATACATCACCTGTTGGTAGAATGGAGGCAGCTCTCCTCACTGCAGCCTCATCTGAATATTCCACCCTGGGGATGTCTCGTAGGATACAATGTTTAAGGCAATTTGTCCCAGAGCGAGCTCCATCTCACCCAGCTAGTGTCAGCCACCTGGGTCACTCCCAACTGCATTCGCGGATGTAAGAAGGTATGTAACAACTTCACATATATTTAACTATTCAATGCAGGGTAGTGCCTTCAGTATTCTGCTGTCCCTATACTATGTGAAGTCATGGGTGGAGGGAGTAGATGTGGGAGGGTCTGGCTACCATATGGAGGTATTGTCCAGGCAGGTCAGGCAGGCTGGTTTTCCAGCTGAGTTGGCTGGCCCTTGTCACCAGGCCCCTGAGGGTTGCCTCAGAGACACAGATGCTCTATTCAAATGCCGCCCACCTTGTAAAAGTTCTGGGAGCCTTTTCTCCCATTGGATGAATGCCCACAGCCAGGTAAGCAATATCAATCATCCCACTACCAAACATTATTACAAGGGTCACTTTGAGTTGAAATTTTGTACACATTTAGGATGAGGTTGTACTTAAGGGAGTGGTCATTTTTTTCCAACAGGAGGGGTAAATTGAGCGTGGCCGACCCATTTGAGCTATATCAATGCGTGGGCTTTTTAGCTAAAAAGGGGTGTAATTTTTTTGCCTCCCCCCCTTCAAGGGGTCCAAATATTTTTTGTCCCCCCCTTCAAGGGGTTCAAATTTATTTGGTCACCCCCCCCCCCAAAACCATCAACCCCTCCTGTTGGAAAAAAAATGACCATCCCTTAAGTACAACCTCATCCTAAAAAATTTCAACTCCAAGAGACCCTTGTAATAATGTTCATAACGGTAGAATTCTAACCACCAGGTGGTTTTCGGGGGACCAATCTGAGGCAGAGATAGATTTACAAAAGTAGTCTCAGTTTTTCTCGGAGGCAAATATGAGCAGATATGACATACACAAATTTGCAGGTTTAGTGGTTCTGCCCCCGATTTGTCAAATAAGCCTATTAAATTAACTAGCACTATGCTTAGAGAGTTCAAGTGGAACACAAACAGAGATTATTCCCATCACCGGTGCCACTTCATGTCACATGACAGAATGATGTATACCGCTGGTTAGAATCGTAGCTCAACCCCTCCCACAGGGGGACCTAAAAAATTTCAACCCGCTTGCGCGAAAATGCACAGACCCCCCCTGTTGTTAAAAAATGACCACTCCCTAAGATCAATATTAATATAATGTATTTATTGTAGCCCCTTTTCTCATGTTACTTGTACTTTTTCAATTAGTTAGTTCCAACCTGACCAGACTAAAATTTAGTAATTGTTTATTTGATTTTGATTAAGATTGAATAGCAAAGGCCCAGAAACGATAAACCATGGTATTTTAATCAAAAATATATCTCAATATTCTCTCCTTGTTACTGGAGCAAAAATTTGTCCTCTGTATGGTAGATAGAGATATAATGAGGTTCTCCCATCTCTGAATGGTGCCAAAAAGTTGTCCTGTGTTGTACTATGTCCTTTGCTTAATTGGTGTAATGTATCATAAATAGCCTAGAATGTCTAAATCCTACCCATAATCTGTAATCCAATTGTCATAGCTAACTAGGCCGACCATTATCTATGTTTGGACTCTTAATCCTTTAAATTCACACCTGTAAGCTTCACCCTACCGCCCAACCAGTAGTATCTAATATGCTTTACTCTCATACCATACATAATTATGTTGATGACTTTATTGCAAGGACTAATGCATTGTTTCATCATTTAATCTGGTGTGGTGATGTGGTGAGTTGATCACATGACAAAGTAGTGTTTGTACCCAGTACTGTCTTACATAGCATGTTCTGTATGCCGCACATGCAGACTGCTGTCACAGCACAAAGTGACCTCACCCACCTCACAGCTACTCATCCTGACTTCAAAGATAACTGTCACCTCAGGACTGTGGCCTCGGGGGTAGTGGAAGGATGGCTGTTGATGCTGTATGAATAGGAATTGGCTGATTTGCTCGAGAATGTGACTTGTTTTTGAGGGGTATACCCAGGAATTGAACATATATGTAAAATCTATGTAGCTCTCTCTTTCTCCATTTCAATCAGCCATTCTATTTTCTTTTTGAACATCACATGTCAGCCTAGTTCTTTCAACCAGATTTCTTGCTCTATACTTTTATACCAGACAACTAAACCCACCGGTAGTATAGCATCTGTTTCTTAGGTGAAGAGAACATGCAACCTGATTTCACCCATCACCTCGTCTTTGTATCATGCCTATATCCCCCTGAGTCTTCATATTAAGCAGGCAGCATGCTTCCTCACCAGGAGTCAGCATAGTGTGTGTGTGTAAGTTACTTTGTAGTATAAAGGTGCCCCAGGCCTGCTTCCTGCCAGGTATAAAGCTGATTATGGAGTCTCATCTCTGATGCTTCACAGTATAGTGTCTCTGACCTGATCATATTAAATTACCCCTCACCCAATTTGTATGGATATCATGCCCAGAAGTATGTTGGCATAGTTGAGTCATCATCAAAGATGAAAAGGATATATATATGAAAAACTACTATACTTGGCTCCATAGCAAATGAAAGTTTCTGCTTTTGGCCATTGCCTGCAAAAAGCGCTGACGCTCATAAGAAACAAGTGCATTGATGCAAGTTTACATCAGTGCGGGTTTTGATAAGGGGAATCAATTTTATTTGCACAAAGGGCATCTGGCAATTTTCTCATCTGAATATATTCTCAAACCAAAAATGGTATATTATAGCTCATCCCACTTCTGGTCTAGCTTTAGCCAACCTGCTTGTATCCCTGATACCTCGCTGCTATTACTGCTTAGAGGCTCCTGTGTCGGGCAAATTGGCAGCTTTAACCAGGATAAGCTTGTTGATGAGTTTGGTGTTAATTGCAGCTTCCAACCCTGACCTCAATAGAGTAAGGATGTGTTCAAAATACATTATAGCCAGTTGCTCTCATTAGCAAGCTGCAGGGGTATTAAGAAAGTGTTACAATAGAGAGAGAGAGAGTTATAGGTTTACTCTGTGCATACTTATAATGCTGTTGTTAACAAAGGTATGGTGTATTTTGATGAGCTAGTCTGTGCACCATGTGGATAAATATTTTGACTGATTAACGATTTGCACCTGACTGATTTGGCAAATTTACATAGTTATGAAGTTTGAGATGTTTGAGAGAGAATGGGAGGCGTGCACAATTTGAGAAGAAGGAGTCATGTCTGAAGTGGGATGGCACCCCTGGCACCTCATCCATCTTACTGTGAGTGACAGCGTGAGGTGCTCTGATGCAGCCTGTGAGCAGCTCATACATTCTGGTGGAGAGATTGATGTATGAATGTGATCTCTTATTGATTTATGATAACAGAATCTCAGGCATGGTCTAGACAACAGAAGCAAAACTGTACACATACAGTCTTGGAGGTGGAGAAGGGGCTCGTGTCGTGTTTTATCACCTCACTCATAATATTGGGAATGTCACCTTGGGCAACGATATAATGGATATCTATCATTAGCATACGCTAGGGCATAACTGTATGATGGGTGTCTCTCACTCTAATCAGTGTAACTCTCACCCCAACGGAGATGTTATTCTCCCGGCATCTTCTAAAGCAGAGGGAGTTGACTCCTCTCTTCTTTAGAATGTAATTAATGTCAATTCATTAGCGCTCCAAATGCCACCATCCTCCTGTGCCGAAATCATTGTTTTACCTTTAGGTGTTCCCTCTCCATCATGACTCTTGCTGGCTGGGGATCCCTATTCGCATATTACACTAGACATTGCAGGACAGAAAGTCAGAACCTTGCAACAACATTTATACAGGGAACTACTCTCAGTTTAATGCTAGTAGTCTGTAGAGTGCTCTCATGCAATGAGCATATTTGTCTTTGGCTACATTTTTTAGCAAAACAGTGCTATAGCATATTTAAAAAGAGCAGTGTATAGCATTAAAGCACAATATATTTTGCTGATTAATCAACTATTTGCATTGGATAAGAAATCAAAAGAGTAAAAAATATTACACTATTTAGAGGGAAATCATTGTGCCCTTAAATTGCACTGTGATTTACTATAGCACGTCTGGCACGAAGCTATGTTCTATTGACAGCTCAAGTTGTTCAAGGTAAGACAAAACACATATTTGGCCTTGATAACATTAGAACAGCAGGTTTTTGCCAAATGTGCAGCAGAGAATGACATGTCAAACATTATCAGTAGAATTTGAAACACATCTCCAATAAAAGGAGTAACTTTTGAAGTATGGTATGTAAGAAAAACAAGCTGACAGCACCACAGGATATAAACAGAAGCCAGCGAAACTTTACACAACGTTTCCGAAAGCATATAAAGGTATCATCTGGCTTGGAGCAAGTAGGCAGGTTTGAATAAAAATGGTAAATCTATCTGTTTTTTCAAACCGCTTTTATTTCAGGCACAGGTGTGATTTTTTTCTCTGTATTATTGATTACAGTCCCAAAACCCCTCTGTTATAAATACAGCTCTTTAAGGGCTGCCTGGTGCTTTATTCCATTCCTTTATACTGTGGGTGGATGCATAAATTGAAAATAGCTTGTAATTCACAATCACATGCTTGCTGATATGCTAACTACTCAACACTGGTGCATATTGCGGCCATCATGCGCCCATGGTTATTGGAGAGTGGGAGAGCTGAAGCAGACAGAGAATTCAAACACACATCTGGAGACATCCATTGGTAGTATCTCACGAAACATTGCCACTGGAAGTCTTTATCCCGGTAGCTCATATTCATGTCCCCTACACCACACATGATTACCCTTTTGACCTCATAAGCTGGAATTAAACCTTTGACCTGTCTTATAAGGTCATACAGTTGGCCGCATGACCAAGTCCTGTATGCCACACATGGACACTACTGTCACACCAAAAGTCATCTCACCAACCTTACAGCTCCCCATCTTACCTTCAAAGGCCCCCGGCAACTCAGGACTGTGACCTCTGGGTAGCGGTGGGGTGGCTGGTGCAGCTTTGGGATGTAAATTGGCTTATTTTGCTCTGGGAACGTGTTCTACATCTACCTAGCTTCCTGTCTTATAGATAGAGTGAGATATTAGCTAACAAAAAGAGTATATATTTATCAATTATACCATTTTAATCAATCTTATATATGTCTTCATCCCTCCCTTCATCATTTGTATGATTTGAGATTTGAATTTAACATCATTACTTCAATCCATTACACCTCTTTCTTCCCTTTCTATATAACTGGTTACCTTAAAATCCACCTAGCCCTGAGCAATGTCTGAATGATACTCACAATTTACTTTGACATTTATGTCATTATCTTCTTATGTGTGCCATGACCTGATATTATCTTCTGAAAGAAACTGTTTCCTGGGCTGGATAAGGACAGCAAAGAAGCCAAACGAGTGGCTTTCTGATATCTGATATACTGTTTTTGGTCTCTCTTTCCTCCAGAGCAAAAGTGTACAAAAAAACACAAAGGACACAGGAAGCCACTCTAAGAGTCTTTTGACGCTGTGGGTAATACCATACTTTGTCTCTATGGTCTCTATTGTGTCTTTCATCCATTTCAACAACAGAGGGCATCCTGTTCTGTGCTAAGTGGGTTTGGGTTCAAGACTCTCGTAGGACCTCTTTTGATGATCAAGGCATCTGTTACATCTGTTAAATGTACAGTTTCCTTCATCTGAACTCCCATAGGATAAGGATCAAGCCAAATTTATGCTCTTCAAAGTTAAGTTTTGCAATAGCATTTTAGTTTTGCTACATAAAGTTTTGAATGAAAAAAAATTGTGAGGAAGGAATGATGGATAGGAAAGGCAAGGTGACAAGGCAGTCTAAAGCTTCACAAGCAGTGAGACAGTCTGACAGAGCTTCTGTTTCTCTGAGGCAGCCATCGGGGGACCAGGTGACAAGAGCCAGCTAGTAGCCATATGCTATGAATTATGACATTGTCTTTCAGATCTCCTGAGAAGCAAGGACCTCCAATATTCACATTTCCTAATTGAAGTATGATCTGCCACAGAAACCTAACTATGCTGTCTCTCTCTAAGAAACTGTTGACTTTTTTGCGACGACTCTGTCCTGTCTTGAAACAATTACCTGATGTCGTAATTAATATACACCAGGAGATCCTTATCATAAATCTAGAGAGAGAGAGATTTGCACGTATTACGCTCTTTGCTCAGCCATCAGGGGAGATTATGTTTCTGTACGAAGAAGGCAACATTTCAATATGTGGTTGGAAAGTAATATAATCTTTGGACATCATTACTTCATAAAATACCAACTTTAACAACTGTAGGACATAATTAGCTTTCTGTGTATCAAAAGTCATTTTTGTTTACAATTTACTGTCTCTATCTACGAATTTTACTAATGGCAATACCCTTGAAGTAAGAGAAGGAAGCATCTGTAGTTGCAATTGGTAGCATAGCCTTGATGACTAAAGGTCACTTGCATAAAACAAGCTGAATACTATATGTACTTATTATTGATTGCATTTAGAGAACGGTTATAAAATGGAATCACCTGTCTCCACTGTATTTGCTTTACTACCAGTATGTATGCATTGGATACCCATTAACACCTTCACCGACTTGCAGCCTCACTTTATCTAGATTATAAAGCCTACTCAAGGATTCTTTAGGGAGTATTTGGACGGCATATGATGGCCATCTCCTATGAATTATGATATTTTTAGGCCTCCTGAATGCTGGGAACCTTGGTCCTCTGCCATCCTCACAATTGTCTGTCTCGATGAATGACAATGTCCTCTGACAAAAGTGACATTTTCCTAACTCTTGTTTTTTGAAAATCTGAAATGGCTAGTGATATCTTTGTTTGATCAATTCCCTTTTAAGGACAGTATGGTGGTTCAATGAAACATCCGATAGTGTTATCATGATATATATGAATGTAGCACACCCAAAAACCTACACACAAAAACATTTCTTCACAGCTCAGTAGCCATCGGGCAAATGAACCATCACTTTTCAAGAAAAGAATTATTGCATAACTGATGTGTCACATCCTTTCAATTTCCAGCAACAGTGTGTAGTGGCTTCATGCTTGGAGAGTGCCCATATCCAAGATCTAAGCCCAGACTTCGCAATCCGAAGACGGCAGGAGGATAAACATTATGAGAATAGCTTCTGATCAATGCAAACTGATCCCCTCCAATCTGAACTGAACATTACACGCAGTAGGGCACCTTACAGGGTATATGCCAATGTATGTATCCCTGTTCTTGCAAGAACAAGGCCTCTTTACTACTGTGAGGGACAAGGCTTCTCCAAAAATGATGTTCACAGAGACACTGTGACTCGAACCCAGGGCCTTCCACTTGCCAAGCGATTGCTCTACCACTGAGTTACATCCCCTATTAGATAGACCATGTCTCAAGTTACTGGGTTGATATGGTCCAGAGGGGAGCGGGATTACCCGAGTGATACCCCCAGGAGCAAAATATTTCCAGTGGCTGCAGAACTGTTCAAGCGTAGGAGGTAGCATGGAGGTGTGAGATGAATAATGATATACAATGGCCAATGGAATAAATGTATCAAAGTCATGATTTTGTTCACTAATGTTTACTTTGTTTGAATGTTATTGCCTAGTTAACTTCTAAATCAACTTCGATTTTGTACACTATATATATAATAGGAAATAGCTAATGTACGGAATATACCAGGTCAGATACATCAGTCATACACCTTCATGTTCATCAGCAAAGATAAAACAACAAAGTGGGCATTGAACTTGTAGGTATGATGGTCGTTCCTCCATAGACGAAATATTACCATCATAATCATGTTGAATCATGTATACTTTGTCAGAATGTTGCCTAATTAACTGCTACATGGACTTGATGAGTTCTATACAGAATATACCCCAAATATACAGATTCAATAGATATTGGAGTATTAAGTAATGATCTGTGATCAGCTCAGGAACCTCAGCGATCAAGTAGCAGGTTTATTAGCCAAGATGAAATAACATGAGAGGCTCTGTTGTGTAATAAACGATACTTTGTCCTCTATAATATTGTTATAGTATTAAGTAAAGTCAACACAGTTCGGATCAAGTGTTACAGGTTGCGAATCAATAGGTTTATTCAGGAACCTAGACAGGCAAAGCTATAGCAGTGCGAACTCCCTATAGAGTTCGGAACGGGTCAGTAGGCTTGCAGCCGATACGATCGCGGGGACTCTGTCCTAGCGTGGATCCAGAGTGACCGACGAGTCCTATCGGATGCCGGGTATATATAGGCAGCCAGCCTACGCGCACACACGCAGACCAGAAGCCTATAGCGACCTCTGTCCATACCCGAAGCCCGAAGCAGATGCTGCCACATACCGTCGGGCTGAAGGGTTCGGACGGAGCTCTCAACACAGCATCCAACAGAACCCGTCATATAAACCCTGCATAACCCTAGCCCCTACAGTTGTATGAAGGTTGTTCCTCTATAGAGGATATATATATGACTGACACTCACGATGTGATGACCCCTCAAGAGGAAGCATACTGCCTTTTTTAAGGCTTAGAATGAGTATGGACAAATGATGGATGACATTACTGCAGGTCTCACAGAAGAATACTGGAGATGCTAGCTTGTAAGGGGACCTAAAACAAAATGTCATAGCAGATGGCTATCTGATTAAGTGGAACGACTCCCTATGTGAGATACAAGATGAGGTGACCCCTGGGTGTGCGGTGGGGGGGGGGCATACTGTCTGGTTAAAGACCAGAAGGACTCAGGAAGAAGGTGACTTGACAGGAGGACAGGGTGAGGTTTGTGTCTCACAATATGTGTAGGAAATCTTCAGGCAAATTGATACAGCATAGCCACACTGCCACGGGGCATTTCATAAACATGAACCACTGTGTCTGCTGTACGCATCGTGGGATGTCAATTCAGCTGCATTTGCCAGGTTTATATTGGGTCTAGAGAAGGAATATGTGTTATAAAACAGGGGCAGTATACTGCTTTACCTTCAGATCACATTTTTTGTGTCATTGATAATATAGAGCCTTTGGTTTATGTATGAAGGAGCTTCTCTTTTTAGAGTTCCACATCTCCAGTGCTGTTGTCAATTTGGAACAATTTCAGTTATAGTTCAGATTGTTTGTAGTCTTGGTAGAGTCTATAGTAGAAGTATTATGGAGAGGGATGGTCTGGTAGGCATTGTCCAGCAAGTCAGGCAGGCTAGTTTTCCGGCTGAGTTGGCTGGCCCTTGTCACCAGGTCCCCTAAGGGTTGCCTCAGAGACACAGATGCTCTGTCTGACTGCCTTCCACCTTGCAAGGCTTCAGGATGCCTTGCCTCCCCTGGGTCAGATGCCAGCAACCCTATCAATCACTCTGGTCAGTTCTACTACTAAGGACTTCCATAGATCGGGTAAGGGTATTTTCTTTGCTCTTTGTAAGCACTGTATGCTTGATTCGTCCTCATGAATGGGCCTGTACTGCATAAAAACATGTATGAATATTCTATAACACTTCAGTATCTTACTTGTAACGTTCTTGATACTTCTAAAGATGCAATCTGCACACATTTTTCCTAACCAATGCATTATTCCTTCTATCTGAGTATGTAGAGCAAATTAACCGCATTATTGCACCTTGCCTGTGCTTTATCTTATTTTATATAAATGATAAAAGTACATCATGCACACAGTACATTGACAACACGAAAGCAATGTCTCTAACACAAAAACAGTAAAAGGAGAAGGTTGAGACAAGCTATGATATTACTCACTCAGCAACAAAAACTACATTACGAGTATTTGTGTAGCTTCCTGTTTCCTGTGTGAGACACAAAGCAATCTTTCATTTCCTCCCAAGCCACAAATATAAAATCAGAGGAAAGAGGAAATGAATCACTGTATCAAATATCAGAAAGCCGTCTGCCCATGTGAAAACTAACTCTAAAGGTGATTATTTTGGCCTCTTTTGTGTTTTTATCTGACAGATTATCAATGTCCTTTATTAGTGTGGGAAAACAGGTGAAAATTTTAGAAAACTTTTTCGAGACAATAGCAGCTCATGGCACCTATATGAAACCATACAAATTTGAATCTTTAAATGTATACAGTGTTGAGGCACAAACTGATCAATTCATGTAAATGTTTAGCTGTATTTATTTTTTAGGGGGAATGATAGGAGGTGTAAAATATGAGACAGGACCAAAATAAATCAACAGTTTAAAAAGACGAGATTAGACAACATAGTCCTCATAGGCAACATAAGTATCCACCTTGCCTACCCTAACCGTCATTCCTTCTTTACAAAAGTTGTTGATCTTTTAAAATGTTATGTAGCAAAGCGAAAAGACTGATGAAAAACTTAACTTTGAAGAGCATAAAGCTTGCTTGTTCCTTATCCTATGGGAGATCATATGAAGGACAGCTGGACATTTAGCAGATGTAACAGATGCCTTGATCATCCAAAGAAGTCCTAAGAGAGCCTTAAAGCCAAACCCACTTAGCGCAGACAAGGATGCCCTCTAGGGTAGAAAAAGATGCAAGGCACACTAGAAACAAAGTATGGTATTACCCACAGCGCAAAAATACTATGAGCGTGGCTTCCTGTGTCCTTTGTAAGTGGTAAAACAGTATTTTATACATTTCTGCTTGGGAGGAAAGAGGGACCAAAAACAGTATATCAGATATAAAAAAGCCACTCTTTCTGCTTCTTTGCTGTCCTTATCCAGCCCAGGAAACAGTTTCTTCAGAAGATAGACCAGGTCATGGCACACATAAGAAGATAATGACATAAATGTCAAAGTAGGTTATGAGTATCAGCTCGAGATTGCTTAGTGCTAGGGGGAATGTAGGGTGACCAGATATATAGAAACGGGAGGAAGAGGTTAATAGAATGAAGTAATGACTTTAAATTCAATCTCAAGATTAAGGGAGGGATGAAAACATATCTAAAAGTGATGATCATGATAGAATAGGTTAATATGTACTCTTTCCCTATATCAAAACCTAACTCGATCTATAATACAGGAAGCTAGGTAGATGTAGGACACCATCCTTGAGCAAAACGAGCAAATTTACATTCATAAAGCTGCCCAAGCTACCATACCACTACCCAGAGGTCACAGTCCCGGGTTACCGGGGGCCTTTGAAGATAAGATGGGGAGCTGTAAGGTTAGTGAGGTGACTTTTGGTGTGACAGTAGTGTCCATGTGTGGCATACAGGACTCAGTCATGTGGCCAGCTGATTGTATGACCATATAAGACAGGTCAAAGGTTTAATCTCAGCAGATGAGGTTGAAAGGATTTTTTATGTGTGACGTAGGGGCTATGAACATGAGCCTCCTGGATATAGACTACCAGTGGCAATGTTTTGTGAGATATTACCAATGCATATCTCACACGTGGGGTTGAATTCTCTGTCTGCTTCAGCTCTCCCTCACTCTCCAATATCAACCAGTGGATACTGGCGGCCCCCCCTTGTCAAGAAAGTACCCGCTGCAGAGTGAAGGCTAATTTGGAGATATGAGGGACTCATAGGACTCATTGATTAAGGCATTTTAAGGTGGATGGGATAAGTCTGGCTTTAATATTATCACAAGTATATATATGAAGATGCATTGATCTTAACACACTGACAATGGGGAGTAGATTCGTAAAGCTTATAACATGAAAAGAAAGTATGATATCATGGGCATAACGTACCAATAGAGGCTGCTATAGTTGAAAACGCAATTTACATAGATATTCGGTACTGAGTCAGCTGCTCCACCCTCCATGTATGCAACATCTGGTTTGCTCATATAAATTGGGACGTAATATGCTGTGATCGGGTCACAGACCTCTGCCATAAAGCATTGTGCTCATCAGCAAAGATGAGACACCATAATCAGCTTTGTACCTGGCAGGAAGCAGACCTGGAGCACCTTTATACTACAAAGTAACTCACACACACACACTGTGTTGACCCCTACACAGGAAGCATGCTGCCTGCTTAAAGACTCAGGGGGACTCTAGAGGAATTTAATTGTCATGACAAGATGACAAGAAAAGGGGTGTTTGAATTACCTTGTTGTCTCGTTGAGTTTAAAAGAAAAAAAAGGAAGTCCTATTGAAAGATAAGAACATAACAATAAGAGCTCAAAAAACAATGCATTGATAAAGGACTAGAAAGGTCTCATTCCTACAGCCCACTAAGGTTACAGCTCTAAGAAGTCCATTAATGGAAAGGTTGCTGGGCAATGCCCCCGGGGGAGGCAATGCCACAGGAAGCTTTACAAGGTAGGACACAGTCTGTCAGAGCATCTGTGTCTCTGGGGCAACCCTCAGGGGACCTGGTGACAAGGGCAAGCCAACCCAGCCGGAAAACCAGCCTGCCTGACCTGCCTTGACATGGTAGCCAGCCCCTCCCACACCTACTCAACCTTACTCATGACTTCACATAGTAATGCAACAATAGCAAAGTATACTGTCTGAACGGAATACCTGACAGTACCTTCCCTAAAAACAACAATAAATCTAGAAATGGACTATCACAAACTATACTTTCTTATTATGAACTTGAAGAAGATATCCATACAATAAAGCAAAGGCCAGGGCATTATAGGAAACAGCCCTGTGTTGTGTGAGAAATGTGAAGATTCTTTTATTTTCCTCACTTGGTAGTTCCCATATCAGGTATCAGGAATGGCAGCATATTTGGGTGAAGTCATGACTAGACCGGGTGCTTGAATGCAATGATTGTGAATTGAGGTATGCTAAATCCACACGCCATATAAAAGAATGAAATAAAGCACCATGCAGCCCTCAAAGAGGTGTTTTGATAACAGAGAAGTGTTGGGACTGTAATTAAATAATACAGCAATAAAGATGACTTTCCACAAAACAAGTTGATTGTTTTAGGCTTTTATACATGACTGATCCTAGATGTGCCAAGATTATCTACAAAAAGATTGATATCAGTATAGTCAGGAGAAATTCATTATCAACCAAAGGAGGGCGGCATTTTTAACAGAGCATCTATATCTCTGAGGCAACCCTCAGGGGACCTGGTGACAAGGGACAGCCAACCCAGCCGGAAAACCAGCCTGCCTGACCTGCCTGGACAATGCTTCTAAATGGTAGGCAAACCTTCCCACATCTATTCCCCCTCACCCATGACTTCAAATAGTATAGCAGAAGCAGAAAAGTGAACCGTCTGAAGCGAATACCCTGCATTGAATAGTTGAATATGTGTAAGGTCGCTACAGATCTTCTAACATTGGCAAGTGCATTGGGATAGTGGCTGATGCGTCTGACAGCGAGAGAGATGGAGGTCTTTGAGGGACAAATTGCCTCAGACACTGTATGCTACAAGACGCCCCTAGGGTGGAATATTTAGATGACGCTGCAGTGAGGAGAGATGCCTCCTCCGCTACCAACAGGTGAAGTATACTGAAGTCAAAGTTGTGATGGCCACTCCTCTAGCTAGTGGGGTACCTTAGCAAAACCATCGTTCATTTTGTGATAGAAGCATATAATTTGGGTCAGACATGCTTTATAGGATACTTTATTAGATTGAGATGGGAGGCACCTGAAATTTTTGATTAAAATGTAATTTTTGGGGGCGCAAAGTAGGTCAAATAAAATAGACCGACATTTTGCAAAATTCTTTAAAGGAGCCTAATCATCGCCAAATTATATCAATGTATACAGTAGCATGTAGCTCCAAACATGCCTGACATCATCCAATTACCAGTTTAACATATTCTGACCAATATGATACTCATTACCATAATTTCCATATTTGTGCTCCTAATCTAGGTCACATGTTTAAATTCAATTTAAAGTCACAAAATTTGGTTGATATATACTTTGAGATGTAGCATCTTGGGGAAAAATAAGAACCTAGTGAAAATTAGATTTTTCATGTGAGTTTTAATGACGCTAATTAGATATAATTTAAAATCTGAAAACATTCACATGTATATTTGAAATAGGTTGTTCTCCTTTTCCTGACATTCACTTAGGCTTTAAAATATGTTCCATGTATGGTTATCAAGCTTCTCCTGTCTATTTTTGTTATTTTTGACCTATTTATACCTAATTTGCATATGTGAGCAGCCAAGCAGAAAGGATAGTCCAGGCGGGATTAGTTCCGGTTTTAGCCACCAGGGGGCGCCACTATGGCCTAAAATTAGCTAAATTAGGCTAAAAATAGCTTTTGGGTACTTTTTTCTGGAGAATTCAATAGGATTACACAAAACATTCCATTTTTGGTAAAAAGCTTCTATATTTGGAAGGTAAAAAGGAACGTTTTCAAGCCTAAATGGGCGTGATATGTGTTGCCATGGAAACATGATTTTTATTCCAAATAGTGGAAATTAAGACACAAATTGATAGAATGATTTCTGAGGATTGCGATGGTGAAAACAAATTAAAATTACCTTTCCTAGATCGAATTTTATGACTTAAAGAATGAAAATGTATCATAAATTTCTAATTATCATAGATAATGCTAAATAAATAGGGATATCTTGGAAAATATGAGACATAGAGCTTATTGGGATTTTGCAAAGGGTGATGCCCACACATATTCATGAAGCCATTTCTCAAAAACTAGAAATAATATCTTCTAGTGTAATATATCACTAGAAAGCTTATGACATAAATTTCAAAGTTGGCTTTTTCCTTGGACTACCCTTTTCCCTTGCCTTCACACATATTTTCACTTAAAATATTGGAATTTAAAATAAAACTTCATCAAAACACCAAGCAAAATAAAACTCAAATAGATAGTACTTTTTTTTAAATTTCCTCATTGGTACATATAATCAGTATAATTGTATCAGAATATGTGACATGTACTGAGAGAAGGGACCTCAGTGCCCCTGCACTCATTCTCCTGATTACCATACTGGCAGTCCGAATCTAGTCCATTTAAATTTCATGTTCACAGTGCTCAGCACAAGGCTGTGTCTCACGACCTTGGGCCAATGTTTTCGTCTCTGACTGGGTGCCAGCTCTGACCGGGTGCTAGCTCTGACCGGGTGCCAGCTCTGACTGGCCTGAATAAAAACGGGTTATTTAGAGCAGATATAGATAGAATTTGGCTGAAAAGGTTATTGGATGTTATAACCCTTTTAACTAGTAATTAGTTGCCCATTTTAATCGTCATCTGCCCTAAATAACCCAAGTTTATTCAGGCCGGTCAGAGCTGGCACCCGGTCAGAGCTGGCACCCGGTCAGAGATATAAACATTGGCCCAAGGTCATGAGACACAGCCACAAGCACATAGTCCCGTGCACTTTAAGTTTGCCTTGAAGCACTTGCATAGCCCTCTGCATGATTTCTTACACCCACGGTGTACTAGAGCATAGCAGACATTGCTGGCCTGAGGAAGATCTGACCAGTTTGGGCTCCATCCATCTTTGCTTTGTACCCATCCCCAGCTTGATTATATTTTTCAGTAGAATCAGCAATACAGGTCATTCAGGCCACATGGAGAAAGAGGTTATCCCTCTACATAAACAAAACATGTTGTCCATCATTCTATCATGGCAGGTTTTGTATTATGAGGGAAATACTTGGCTCAAACTCCTGACTTATGTTGTTTTAGGATAGAGGAAGGACAAATCAGATAGTTCTTAATTAGTTTAAACAGGTTTAGTATATTGAAAGGTATATATCTTGGCTCCTTGGAACACTTTTTGATACATTTCTAACCCTAGCGGTTCCGTTTTTATCGCCTCGTTAAGTTTATTGTCCTTTTATCAGGTGACTCCGTGACCAAAAATCCATGATTATGAACATTATGTTTTAAATACATCACAGCAACTAATAATCTTGTTTACAAGCTGGGCCAACATACATCTTCAAGCATACCAAGAATGGAAATCCTCTGAGTAATAGTTTTTGAGATACAGCCCGATGAATTTTGAACATTTATCAGAAATATGAACATTTCAACTACATACTCTCAACTTTACTCTAGTTTCCTTAAAATGGTCTCATTATTGGTCAAATTCACTCTACAGTGTCCTGATCATGTGTACTTTAAGAAATATGAAGCATCATAATATCTGGCTAGACCAAATTTGCACAGTATAGGCCTAAAGTACCCCTATTAACCTATTTTACGTCACGGAGTCACCCGGGTGACTCCGTGACGGAAATAATTTCTTGTATAAATGAGCATAAAAATGGTGGATTTTTGCATTAGAACATTAGAGGGAGTGGGTAGGACACAGGAAAACCAGAGATCACTTAAATATATTGGGTATTAACAATTCTATAAAGGTTTAAATTTTCATAAGGGTGGCTGGTGACTCCGTGACCAATATTCCGGGTGACTCCGTGACAGAAAATATGTATCCCAATAGACATATGCTCCTGGAGGCAAGATTATTGGATATTTTTCAAAAATTCTTTTTTCCAGCAGAAGACACAAGAGTTACCTCACAATCTGGGATACAATAGAGACTGTGTGGATCTTCTTTATTTACTATATAGAGGTATCAACCTGAAATGACATTTGAATATTTTGCTGACAAAACACACTTAAATGATTGTGGAGAAAAAAATACGGAACATATCTAGTGAAATCCTCATGAATCAATTGACTATACCATAGACCTAATAGAAAATGATATTAGGAATAAGCTGTTACTGCCTCAGTACATATGGGAGACATGTAAAACATGACATTTTTAGCGTTTTTGACGTTTTTAGGGTTTTTTGGGCCTGTGGAGGGCCAGAAAATGTAAAATATTGGGCCAATACACTAAAAATAGAGATTTCCCAAATTATTAGGATGTTTTTTCACATATACCAAAAATTTGAATAAATTGGGGCAAAACTGGTCATTCTGTAGGGGTATAAGCCTGAAAAGGGCCAGAAATAGTCGAAACAACATAAGTGGGGAGTTTATGCCACTTACATATTTCACTGGAATCACAAGATGTGTGTGTAAGGTGCTGCTGTGTGATTTCTCCCTCTCTCTCATGTGGGATGGTCAGTTATGGCAAGCCAAACCTCTACCAACACATACAGGATATCTGTACATGTTTTCCATTATATCACATGTCCTATTGGTGACTTATGCTTATAGTAGCCATTACCATATCTAAGTCATCTTACAGAGGACTGCACTGCTGGAGATAGTAGGCTGGGCATTCCATGTCACCGGAGTTCACTAAACTAACAACAGTTACTCCATTTTCAATGTTTTACCACAATTATCATATTGTTCAGAATCAAGGGTTGAGGATTACATTCTCCATGTACTCATGAGGACTAATATCAGATTTCCTGGTCACAAAAGGCTATATTCTGAAGACATTTTTGCAATAGCAATCATTTTTGGTAAGTGTGACCTTGAAAATTGAACTTGACCTTCAGTAATGTACATAAGCATGGATCAGTGCATTCCTCTTTATGTTATCAAAATGTATGTGAACTTATAGACGCACATACTGCCTGTCTATAGTAATAACACTTGTCATAACAGGTTCTGCCTTATTCATGAGAAATTTAAGTTTGTAAGGGGCAATTTGGCCCCCTGGTCATAGTTGGCATGACAACCCCTTCCAATTATTTAAGTTATGTATGTTTCTATCTATAAACAAAGTTTAGACTAATTTACACAACTTTTACCATGTAATCTAGACTTGGAGGACAAATATGCAAATTATGTAAATGAGGTTGAAATAGGTCACTATATCAAAATTTGCTAATGTGGGTACGGAGGGTATGGATGGGGATATATTTTAGATAGAAGATGGCTATTATACAACAAAGGATAACATGGTTTAAATATTGATTTAGAATTTAGAGATGTTGAAATTGACCTATTTATATAGGTCAAAATTGACCTTAATATTCAAAATTCCAGGTGCCTCCCATCCTGAAATGAAAAAGTACACTCCAAAGTATATTGGGACCAAATTATATGCTTCTATCACAAAATGAACGATCATCTTCCTATTGGAAGCTAAGGTACCCCACTAAGCAGGGGCAACACACAACTATATGTGGTCAGTTTAATTAAAATGACAAGATCCCTATCCCAAACAGTGTATGGTGACGATTGAAGAACAGTCACAAATAAGTGATCTGCCGAAGGAGACATTTTTTAGGCCAAACAATACAAGTTTTTGTCTAACAAAGCTTCAATTCTCTAAGATAGCACAAAAGACATCCAATGGCACAATATCTATATCTGAAGATAATACAATTTTGTTTAAGCAGATTGTGTCTGGTCAAACCCTGACCACAAATTTAAAGCTTTCCTAACCACTTGCAATTCCTGCCTACTGGGTAGGAGAAAACGGAAGATGTTTGCCTCAGTTTCTCTCCAAGCCTAGCAGATATTAACATGAAGCACATAAGTCGCTGCTCAACTACCCCCTTGGCTTCCAAATGTAGCCTTTATAATCTAGATGGAGTAATGCCGATAGCATGGGAGGGTGGTAATGGCCATGTAGTAATCGTAAAGCAATCACTGTGTTGACAAGTAGTGCCTGTGCAAACAAACAGTGTTGGAAAGGGAGCAAGAGACATGAACCTTTGTTAATCTCACAGATACCTTTCATTTCAGGGAGCTGCTGATACCACAAAATGTTAGTGCTGCATAAGATGTGCCTCAGACTGTGTGCATCTGGTGACATAAGATCCCACAGCTGAGAGACAGACTTTTTTTTTTTGACAATTTCAATAACCTTCTCCTCGGTCCAAAGCCTGAATCGGTAGTTTTTGAATAATTTTAGGTATTCAAAGTGGTTCTCCAAGACTGAGGAGGTTATTACTAATCAGGGACTAACTGCCTGTAGCTAACTTGCTGCACTTTTTCCTCACCACAAGAAGCATTTAGTTTGAAGAAAGGTCCTTTTTCATGCAGTTAATGGATTGATGCATATGATGAAGGATTGTACAATGTTTCAACATCTAGAGCAGGGTGGGGGTGGTGATAAGTTAGTGTGGTGAAAGGATCCCAGTGACGGTGAAGGTTGAGTTGGTAGCACAACGGGTAACCTTACATACATTACCACCACCACATCAGCAGCTATATAGATCAACTGAAGCATCTATGTGGGACGGTACAAAAGCCATTGTGTTCCTCAGATCCCTCACAGAACACCACATATAGTCAGTCGCCTAACGCTAAAGCCTGATTGACCCCATTATATGTAAACTGTGACAGCCATACAAGCTTCCATAGCTACATAAGGGTCCTGCACATCATATGTCACGAGTGGTTAAGCCTTTTAAAATGGTAAGGTTCAATGGTTTTCAGTCTCATTTGTCATCATAATGTGACTTCCTTTTTTGCCAACTTTGAGGGGTATAGCAGGCCGTTTGAGGGAGATAGTGCTGGATGTAGGCATCATGCCAACATATATGGTATCGTGCAATAAAGCAATCTGCTGCCTGGAATAGCTGTTTAAAATCATAAGAAAAATATATTAGTTGAAATGTAATGAATAGTGTATGTCAAATTATTGGCCACATAATAGTCTAGACCGCACATGCAAGCAGCTTCACCCTAGGATTTAATGGGGAACTGCTTTTCTATGTATTACATACTGAAAAGATATATCCAGTTAAGTGACTGCTGCCTTGTGTCTGCTATTGTTCATCTTTCTGTACATTGCTATATTGATTCTTGTCATGCAGGAGCTACTTCTAGATCGAAAATGTGGGTTCTTCTGTTCGACATCGATGAATACTTGGGTTTCTTTACATAAGCTGCTATTCTAGAAGAGTTGCAGCATGATGATTCCAGGTTAAGTCATCGTTCAACTAAGAAAAGAAATAATGGAAAAAGGCAGAAATGTCAGCAAATGGGTGGTTTGGCATTTTGAGCACTAAGAAGTTGAGATTGATCAAATACTAAAGTAGGCAGGCCTCATTCTCTTCATTGGTAAAAGATCATTGAGCGCCCTTAGAAGATGGATGGAGGTGGCTCTGGCAAGAACCTAGTTTACTTGCAGTTTTCCACCTCTGATATACTAATATTTACATGCCTAAAGCTGAGTGAACCTTAAGTGCATTCTATTACACGACTAGATGGTTAGTAACAGGACTGTTTCTACTTTGGCTGTGTTAGGAGAGTGGTACATTTGCCATTTAGGATTATGCATACATGATAATATTAGGGATATCTACTTGCATTGCATCCGCTTTGGACTCATATTTAAAACTAAATACTCCAACATGTATCATCATCTGTATAATTTGCCATGGTAATCAAGATGAAACTTAATTAAAATCTAGCAGGAAACTATGAGATCAGAGTTCCGCTAAAGTTAGCAATAGAGATATTGTAAAAAGCATTGTTGCATATATTTCAGGGTTGTAGTGCAAACAAAGCATACTGCAATTGTTTACTTCCGTTGAGCAGCAGGTTCAAAGTTTTCTTCAAAGTTCATTTGGTAACCGGAGTTAACCATATATACCCATTTATAATAGACAGACTGTTTACCTCACTGAATCAAAGCTCTCAATCAGTCATCTTGCTGACGTTAAGTTAACAGCTCCAACACTCAGATAAGGTAAACATGAATGAGACACAGATAACATATTCACCACAGCCATTAATACTCTATAGACTTACCATCTTTAATTCTTTGGACACCTTCTGCATTCTATAAAGTAGGGGATGCAGGAATAGCTTTATTTTGTGGGCAGTGCAGATCTTGGATTAATTGTGAACCAAGTATTATCATTAGATGGAACAGAAATGTTATGACAGAGTACCAACCTTATTGTTTAGTATGGTTACATAATATCACATGGCGGAAACTTTTGCCGCTTTGTCCATCACAGCTGTGTGCCTAGCAGGCCTGCCTCTACTCCTTATTTAGCAGTTAGAGTTGGATACCACCTGGTGCCTTGAGGCAGTTTTTCGTCGTAGATGTCGAATAACTCACGGGAGGATCTATCCAGTTCAGATGGTAAGCAATCACTTAGAGACCAGAGACAGATGACTTCACTTATTCCTCCATCCGATAATTTCTGGACAAAAAGATTGCCCTGGCTATCATAGCAGTGCATGTCCTACCTGAATGTATATGCATCAATTAGATTTCCAATACTTGATATATGAGTCCAAACCACATAGTATCATTTCCCTCTGATAAAAGTCTACTTCTGTAACCCAGTTGAGTATAGTCCATACGGTGTCCACGTGATTAGGTAGTAATTAGCTTGTGTTAGAACAACTGAGCAGCTACCTCACACAGACTGTATGATAACACACAACATTGGCAGAAATAAGCTTTAAAAAGAAAGGGTATTGCAGTGTTGACATTAAATTTGTTAATTGTTTATTTCCAGATTTGCCCACTTAACACAATGTTAACAAGAATTGCGGTTGTTGCCGCGTAAAAAATGCCTCAGGCATTTATATACGCGGCAATAACCGCAATTCTTGCATTCGAAGAAACATTATGTCTACATGGTTGGTATATTTGAAGGGAACCCATTCAAGACACCAAAAAAGCAGGGCCGGGAAGGGATTATAAGGGGGAAGGATGATATTACTTCAAATATGGCATTTCCTATGAATTCCTTGGGTCCATGTTAGGGGGTAAGGAAATGTGTGTTGCTAGGCAGATAAACAATTACAATAGATGTTGCTAGGCAACCAGCTGGATTAGCAACAAACCGATAGAACCATTGTATTCCTTGGGTCCATAAAAGGGGCTAGGTTTGATTATAATCAACCTTAGGACCATGGAAATGTGCGTTGCTAGGCAGAAAAACAATAAGAATAGCCTTTGCTAGGCAACCAGCTGTATTAGCAACAAACAGATAGAACCATTGAATTCCCTGGGTCCATATTAGGGGGGGTAGGTATGATTGTAGTCAACCTTAGGACCATGGAAATGTGTGTTGCTAGGCAGATAAACAATATGAATAGCCGTTGCTAGGCAACCAGCTGTATTAGCAACAAACCAATAGAACCATTGAATTCCTTGGGTCCATATAAGGGGGATAGGTATGATTATAATCAACCTTAGGACCATTGAAATGTGTGTTGCTAGGCAGATAAACAATTAGAATAGCCGTTGCTAGGCAACCAGCTGTATAAGCAACAAACATCATGTACTCCCAACCAAACTGGCCATGAAAAGTGGTTTGGGAGACAAAACTTCCTCTTTTCAAGCAGTAGGATCTACCAGCTTCCTGTGTCTTTCTGTACAGACACACCAGCTGGCTCCCACTCAGGCTGCAGGCCTCAGAATCTGAGACATCAGCCTGAGTACCTCTGTTCATAACCTATCATCAGAAGATCACAATCTGTCTGATTCTTCATCTTTGGTGCAATCTTAATATCCTCAATGATGCAGGAAATTGTCCTCAAATTGTGCAAGCATTGTGAGATACATGTTTTTTCTGGGGGGGACTCATGCCATGATATGCAGTATTAGGAAATTCTGAAAACAATATCTCTAATGGCTGAGTGCATAAAAACATTACCCTCCCCATACTTGGTTAGGAATGGGATAGAATTTATATGCACTGACGATAATGCAAGCTTTAATTTCAATCTGGGGATTGGTCATCAGTGCTTCAAAGTGTGAAATGCAGCTTATTTATATGAATATTTTGCACTGTTCTCCATTTGAGATGGGGTATTTATAAAACAGAAAGTTCAGTACCACACAAAACATACTATTGTAGGGGTCGGATTCCCCGTACCCTGGTGGAGAGCCCGAAGGGGTGAAACACCTGGGTAATCCTCCCCCTCTGTACCATACCGATCCAGTAACGTAGGGAGCGGAGAACAGTCAGACACGGGTTGGTAGTGTAACGGTTAGCACGCTTGTCACCGGTGCGAGAGGTCTGTGGTTCGATTCCCGGCCGATCCAATGACTAAGTTTTCCGCGACCTCTACACTGGTGGATCGGCCGCGATGAATCGGGTAGTACGTTGACTGCGAACGGTAGGAGCATTCCAGCTTGCTGGGGATTGGCCACCTGCTGGCGGTTGGTAGTTGGAGGAGCAGGTTGGGAAGTGTTGGTCCCTAGTACGGGCAGTTGGAGTTCAGCATGGAGTTCAGTCAACAAATTGGCTGAATCGGTATGGTGTAGAAAGCTTCCATCACTGGGAAGTCAGGGTATCTCAACAACTGCTTGATAAAGCCCCATTGGGACCTTCGGTCTCCAGTGGGTGAGAATGCCTGGTGCTAGGTGCCTCTATACTCCGGGGGCTGGGACTCTCTGTAACTGCTTGATAAAGCCCCTTCTAGGAGGGAGAGAAAGCCCAGGGTTGGTAACCCCCCGGAAAATCCGAATCTAGAGGACATGATGGAAGCTGATGGGGGTAGTGTAGGGGTCGGATTCCCCGTACCCTGGTGGAGAGCCCGAAGGGGTGAAACACCTGGGTAATCCTCCCCCTCTGTACCATACCGATCCAGTAACGTAGGGAGCGGAGAACAGTCAGACACGGGTTGGTAGTGTAACGGTTAGCACGCTTGTCACCGGTGCGAGAGGTCTGTGGTTCGATTCCCGGCCGATCCAATGACTAAGTTTTCCGCGACCTCTACACTATCACTGTAGGGCAAGATGGTAACTACATCAAACATTAAAATAGGAACATGATATCCAAACATAGTCTCCCCCTTATAGATGACTATGCATTGAGCTGCAGCGTAGTGCCCATCCTCCTCTCTTATTTTCCCAGAACATACTACCAACCCAACATGGAGAGTAGCTTGAGTCCCCAGTCTGTGATTAGAGAAGTAGAAACTGCTGTCAGAAATCACAAACTACTGGGAGCTGCTCAGGGAGCTGCTCGTGGACAGGATGATTAGACCTTCTGCTGATCTGCCTACTTAAGGCTGCCCCATGTTTAACTCAACCCATGCTCTGCAGGCCAGTGTTGGTTCATTCTTGAATGGTAGCAGTCTGCCATCACCAGGAAAAGTGTCATCGAGAGCAGCCAGAGGGAAAGCTGGCCCACATGTCCTTTGCTGTCAATATGAGAACATACCAGTTTGCAAAAATGCAGCTGCCTAGGGATCCATATGGCTGCTGAGAACTCCCAAATGTTATTATAATCTGCATAATTTGGTATTTTATTCTGCAGGATTCCGCTTAATCTAGCAGGATACATACATACAGTCTGCCACTCAAGTCTGATTCACAATATGACAGATTTCATAGCTATATAAGGGTCTGGAAAGTCAAATGTCCCTAGTATTAACCCTTTTAGAATGGTTTCATTTGTCATCAAATAAAAATTTGTTTGTTGCCAACTTCAAGGGGGTAGGGCTGCACAGGAAGATAAACGTGATGTTAGCGCTTGATGTAGCATCATGCTAACATATATGGCTTAGTGCTTTAAATCATTTTGCTGCCTGTAATATATGTTTAAAATTATGACAAAAAAATATAAAATTGTATATGTCACATAATTGGTGACATACCAGTCTAGACTATGCATGCAGCGTTAATCTAGGATTGAAGCATAAACTGCCATTCTGTATACTATGTCCTATGTAGAGAAATCCAGTTCAGTAACTGCTGCTGGCTATTGTTCATCACTTCTTTAGAATGCTATATTGATTATAGCTATGTAGGTTATTCTTCTAGCTGGGTACCTGGAGGTTCTCCTTATCAGATCTTTGATGAATACTGTGGTTTCTTTACAGGAGCTCCTAGTCCGGGGGAACTGTAGCGGGAAACTTCCAAGTAAAGTCATTATTCAACACACCATAGAGATTATGGAGGAAAACAGAAATGTCAGCACATTGGAGGGATGGGTGTTGGAGCGCTATTGAATTGAGATTGATTAAGTTCTAAAGGAGACAGGCCTCATGCAAGTCCCTCTATTGAGGAAGGTGGTCGGGGACAACCACTACCATATGAAGGTGGGTGTTTTGGTGGGAGCTGGGGGTTCTGACAAGTACTTTCTAAAACAGTTTCCCTGCTCTGATACACCAATAATGAGCAGCCAAAGGTTGGCTGATTAGCATTCGTTAGAGCAATGGAGCAGCTGCCTCACATGGACTGTAAATCAAAAGCCCTATTTAGCCAGAAATAAACTGTGAACTGTATTGCAGATGTCATATAAGTTTTAGTACATGACTTTTTTCCGGATTGGCCAACTTCACACTATGTTAAAAAAAGGAAGGGGAATCTTGGGCATAACTCTCCTTGATGGGACACCATCGGACACACTTTTCTGCCCCAATGCCTCCACCATGGTCCTAAATACCTCACTTTCACCCAATTCTGTCGTCATCCACTACAAAGGCACCTGTTACTCTTGCTGGGCCCAATCTAAGAGGGAGGCTCTTTATCAGAAGTCTTTATCTGAAGCCCTACTACCCTAGTGCATCCTCAGAGATAATTAAGTAATGTTGCCAACAGAGCATGGTACATTAACCACTACCAGCTGTGAACTAGGACACAGACATCTGACAGCAGGTACTTGGCATTGACAGTTTTATTTTGTAATACTTCATGGAGAAGGTGTATTTCCCATAGATTAATTTTCAAAATGCAGATAGTTTCACTTGGTATGGGATTCTCAGTATATATACTTAGAATCCCATATCAAGTACATACACCTTTACCATGATCTAGGTCTTAGCTATCAATATTAAAGCAAACAACAAGCTGCGATCCACAAACAAAAATCCAGCTAAGATGAATTGACTTGCTGTATCATGATTCCCAAATGGTCATTTTGGTGATTTTTACCAGGCATTGGTGCCGATTAGTCTAGGAGCCAGCAGCATCATTCTGTTTTTCCTGTAAATTACAAGCAGTATGGTTAGGCCATTGCAGTAGTGTTTGGCAAACAGCCGTGTGTCAGATGGTCCCGGCAATTACTCAGATAAGGGCATACATGAATACCTATGTGATAACATCTTGAACCGGCTACTCATTCATGGATGCAATTGGTTGAGTGACTTTCCACTATGTATGATCGTGCATCTTTAATGTAGGGATAATTATGCCGCAGGACCAACTTGGTATTCATCCTTCCAGGACCCTTTTCCCTCATAGGATTTTGTAATCCTTGCTGCGCATCCAGCTCCTTTGTTAGTTCCTTCTACTAACTGATCTGAGAGATTTCTACAGTATGGTTAGACCATTGCAGTAGTGTTTGGCAAACAGGTGTGTGTCGGATGGGTCTGGTGATCACTCAGATAAGGACAAACATGAATACCTACTTAATTACATCTTTGACTGCCCACCCATTTACGGATGCCATTGTTTGAGTGACTATCCAGCATGCATGATCCTGCATCCGTCATGTAGAGATGATTATTCTGCAGGGCCATTTTGGATATGCTACAAAGGGCTTAACCTTGGACCTTTAATATGATTTTATAGCACAACGATGGATGCCGGATCCTAGATGCAATTGGGTTGCTTCTTAGCTACTACTGTTAATGTGGAGGAAATAAAATCAGTCTTTCCAAAATGGCAACAAAGGGTTTCAGACAAAACACCTCAAAATCTGGGGAGAATCTGAGGAGAATCACTCAAAAATCACTAGAGCTCTGAAGATTCAGCAGGGAAAATGGAGAGTTGTCACTTACTAACATTTTCAGGTTAAAAAATCAATCCTGTCCAGACAGAATAATTACTGAATGTCTATAAAATTGATTGCTGCTATTGTTTACCAGATTAGATTAGAAATTATTACAGAGTCGGACACATCTTGATTAATCTGTTTGATGAGCTTTCATTAATTCCTAATTTTCTAGAGGAAGTCAATATAAAATACAGCAAGTTTCTAATCATCCACTATTTGTATGGAATTAATTAGGATAGGATTTTATAAATTAGTTCTGATTTGAAGAGTAGGACTATGTAAATCTATAGTAAGGATGTCCATAACCAGACATTGATGTAAGTAAATTACCTCATTTAAATTTGGAGAATTATGAACTTCTAATGTAAACTGAATTTGAATGAATGTCTTTCAGAAGAGTTGAAATTGGTAATATTTTTCTACACATGAGGATTAAACTGTTAAAACAAGAACAGTTGATATGTAGAATATGTTTGTGTGGGCAGATTGAACATTACCAGTGAGTTACAGGTATAAATACATCTACTTTTTCCCCTCCATACCCCACTGCACCAAGTTATCAGTTGTAAGATTCTCTTTGGAGAAACAGTGTTTGACTAGTTTCGAGGCAGTTTTGATCAAACAAAATAACATCATATGTTAGTAATTAAGATGCATTGAAGCTTAGATGACTTTATCAAACTGGTTAGTTCATCTGCAGAGGTAAACCTGATTTCTCTATTATAGACAGGTACTTAAATCTGACTGCAAATATTACATACACTGAGAGTACTTCCTTTACCCGGCACCTGTGTTTGGCAATCTGCCGCCCCATAAATAATTGTTGAGGTAGTACTATAGCGGTATATATCTGTATTGATTTCCAAACACTGCTTCTAACCTCACAGAAGCAGCGAGAGTAGGAAAGTTGTTGGTGGTAAAGCCTAACAGGGTAACTGTTCAGTCTCTTACTAAATGTAGTAGTTATGCAGCTTGATCCTATGGTGCTTTTGTATATGCTATTTCCACCCTACATCCCCATAAGTATATTTTATTCTGTGTCTGTCACATTTCCCTATTCTACTTATATCCTACACTACCAGTACATTAGCACCCACACTAACTATTACTCACCCGACACAACAACACTGTACCAAGCCACCACCATCAGACTCTGGGGTGTGGCTCACCGGATGGCTGAAAGCACTGGGGTTGGGCACCAATAACATGTATTGAGACCTGCTACCCCATGGGTGCTTCAATACCCCCTTCCTCCCCCATGTCCCAAACGTTTGTGCAGCTGAAACATCAGATCACTGGCAATGACTGCTACCATGTTAGGTCTAGTGAGTACCAGTACCATCTTTGAGTCTAAAGGTTTGGCACACATGTTTGATAGCCACATTGCCTGGTTCTGCATGCTGACCCTGAGTGGGTAGTGCATCAAATTATATTCATTACTAATGACTATTAGAGATTCCTTACCAACATGTGAGATGGGCCTATGGGCCTGACAGAGCTAGATCGGTGGATGCTATAATTCCAATGATTGTTTGCAAGTTTTGAGTTTTGATAAATACCGTAAAACCCCTCCTTTAAGACGACCCCGCCTTTAAGACGACCCCTTACTTTGAGTTGAAAATCCAGCTTGTAGAAAAAAGACTTTGAAATGGTTCTCTCTTTGATACTATATAATAAAACCCCTCCTTTAAGAAGACCCCCCATTTTGAGATAAAAATCTTGTAGGAAAAATAAATACCAAAATAAATCCGTCTTAAAGGCTGGGTTTTACAGTACATTCCAAAATGTTTCAGCTTAGTTTATTGGTATTTTGGGAACAGCTAATTCAGATTTCCTGGGTTACCCTGTGTCTATTGCAGATCCTGTAATACAAACTGGCAACAGTAACTATTTTTCATAAATGACTCTAGAATTTGGACAGTTACTTTGCTGTACATTGGCTCTGATCCCCCCCCCCCTCCCCCTGTTCCTATAAAACACCACCAACACCATAGAGTACACAAATATCACATACCATTGAACCAGTGCCTATTGATGAGGATGGTAGGCTTTCTGCAGAGTTGGCAGTGTTTCTGCTGGTAGAGGACTATATGGGTGTGCCGGCAGTGAGCACTTTGTACTTGCTGCCAATAGCCATGGGGTGTGGTAGCGCTGCCGAGTATAGACCATCTACCTACATTTACTGTAAGAGGACCTGATTCTTGTTTAATTAAAATGTGTGATATGATGGTAGAGAGATAACATAACTTTCTGGCACACAACCACACTCACAAATATACATCACGCTTGGCAGTCCATATTTTGTTGGTGCATATGAATTCATGGCTTCACTGTGTCTATGTATACTTACCAGCTCCATCTCTTTACCACATCCATTTATTCTCTACTCCTCTTCTGTACAGTTTTGTCTCCAGTTCTGCCAATGTACTTTGGTGCACCTGTATGGCATCTTTGATGTTATCAAACCTTTCTTGATAGTATTATGTTTCTAGATTCATGTTGAGTTTCCATCACAACCCATCAACCCAGTGTCACTGGATTCTTGTGAGGCTTTGGGGGTCTATAACGCTCTTAGGTTCTCCCTTACGCTTGAATGCAGCCAGGTCAGTTATAATCACTGCTGTATTCATACATAAACTGCATAACTACAGAGTCAAACAGGCTGTTACCTGAAGGCTAAAGGGGACACTACTGCAGAGATTTACTGAAGCCTCTGATGATGCAGACAAATCTAGTGAAAACCTATTCCCGGGCAGCAGACACACTGAGGGCGGATCAGTGTTCAGTTCTGCACCAGAAGTGAACCTCAAAATATAGCTAGTTATCCCATATCTCTCTCCCTGCAACCTGGTTTTATCAATATGTGCTGAATTTAAGAGCAATTTATAAGCATATGTTGGTGTCTTGGAGGTTTTGACCTACTCTGAGTCTCATTACTTTGGTACATAACCAAACAGAAAATGCTGAGAAAGATCCATGTCAAGGGGATGAGTTGTATTGTATGCCGATCTACATAAGAGATATCTTAACCATTAAGTTAGCTGTCAAATGAGGCCCACCATGGTATTGTCATAGTCCAACTTATCCAGGTTTAAAGTGCCTGGCCTAGATCCTAGATCTAAAAATTGTCCTTTCTGAGAAAAATCATAAATAAATATGTTTTGAAGAATTTACAAAGTGTTCAGGATAATGAAGTTTGAAGGCATAATTAACACACATTTTTAGTCAAACATCGTTTTCAGCTATTTCTTAATTACTGACAGATCCATCATATGATATAATGAGATATGTTTCAGGCTGTGTGCAGCAATCCCTGAGGGTCAGCATTTTTGTTTCACTATGGAATGATGTCTACAATAGGATTAGGTAATTGACCTTGTTATCCACCTTTTGATGTTGCCACAGAACAGAATCTCCTATATTCCTCTACTAATGTCTTCAAGGGTAGGCTCTGTATATGGCGGAAGAAGGGGGATGGCCGTTACTTATGTGCTTTGTAAATCTTCACTATTCCACAGGATTACTGTCTCGATTCAAAGGGATTCCTTCCTGAAGCATTTTCTTTGCCTTAAAAAACTAATGTATCAAATATATGTTTGTTGGACAAGGACTGCAGTACAGAATTATCTCAACTTCCTTACAGTAATGTTTTAATGGCATCTTCTTTTGGCCTTACATTTACTCTTCCATAAGGGATAATTTCTACTACCTGATGCAGAAGCAGAAAACACTTTTAGTGGCAGGGGAAATGTAAATAGTTCAAAGAAGGGTTTTTGTGAATACAGATTAAGAAATGTGGATATGTCTCTCCTAAAACCGTGCTGAGTAAATGTTTCTACTATATACATCAAACAGTTCCACACAACATTTACCAGACATCATCTTAAAATGCATGACATTATGATATTAGCCTTTGCATAGGCTAAGATGCGACCCATCTCATGTATTAAACTGTATGATAACCATATTTTCGCTTTACTAATTTGTATATAACATATATATATCCCCCTAGAGTATGACATAGCAGGTAGACCTGCAGAGAAGCCCAGACAATTACATTTAGAAAAATCAGTAAAGAGGCTTTATTTGGATTTCTTTTCTAATTCCCTTTCCAAGTATTGTCACAAATTCAAGAAACAAGGACAAGGACGAATCTATGTGTTATCAACTGGGCAACATTTGGCCAGCCGTATCTCAAGGAGAGAGACACAGTAGGACATCGCATACTCAGCCACAAAAGCTGAAGAAAGAGTGTTTGGGCAGGTTTCTGTTTCCTTTGTTTCCTTTCAGCAAACGATCCCTCCTATCAGGATGTAAAGACAAAGTCAGAGAAATAAGGAAATAATACACTGTATCAAATATCAGAAAACTGTCTGTCCATGTGAAAGCTGACTCTTAAGGTGATTATTCTGGTCCTTTTAGTGTTTCTTCCCTGATGGACATGAGCTGCTCACAGGCTGCATCAGAGCACCTCACGCTGTCACTCACAATAAGATGGATGAGGTGCCAGTGGTGCCATCCCACTTCAGACATGACTCCTTCTCAAATTGTGCACGCCTCCCACTCCCTCTCAAAGATCTCAAACTACATAACTATGTAAATTTGCCAAATATGTCAGGTGCAAACCCTTAATCAGTCAAAATATTTATTCCACATGGCGCTAAGAATAGCTTTTCAAAATACACCATACCTTTGTTAAAAAAAGCATTATAAGATGGTCAGGGATGGAAGCCACAATTTACACTAAACTAATCAACATGCTTATCCTGGGTATAGCTTCCAATTTGCCCAACATAGAAGCCTCTAAGCAGTAATAGCGGTGAGGTATCAGGGGATACAGGCAGGTTGGCTAAAGCTAAACCAGAAGTGGGATTAGTTATAATAGCATTCTTCGGTTAAGAATATATTCAGGTGAGACTTTTTTCAAATTCCTTTTGTGCAATAGAAATTGGTTCACCTCATCAAAACCGGCGATGATGTGAACTTGCATAAATGCACTTGTAACCCCTTCTTATGAGTGTCAGCTATTTTTGCAGACAACTGTTAAAAGCAGAAACTGGTGTTTGCTATGGAGCCTTGTATAGTTTTCCTTCATATTATCCTTTTCATCTTTGATGATGACTCAACTATGCCAACATACGTGTGTGCATGATATCCATACAAATTGGCTGAGAGGTAATTTACTATGATCAGGTCAGAGACCTATACTGTAAAGCATCAGAGATGAGACGCTATAATCAGCTTAATACCCGGCAGGAAGCAGGCCTGGAGCACCTTTATACTACAAAGTAACTCACAGACACACACACTGTGCTGACTCCTGGGGAGGAAGCATGCTGCCTGCTTAAAGAATCAGAGCGACACAGGAGGAAATTGGCATGATAAAGAGGCAAGGTGATGGGTTGATATCAGGTTGTATGTTCTCCTCATCTGATACACAGATGCTATACTACTAGTGATCTTTGTTGTGTGGTACACAAATCTGATGACATTAACTAGGCTATATATATGTGATATTCAAAATGAAAAGAGAAAGGCTGATTGAAATGGAGAAAGGGAGAGATACATAGTTCCCAGCATTTATATATATGTTCATTTTCCAGGTATCTAGATATCCTCTAGCTAAAACAGGAAGCTAGGTAAAGATCACCCTGACAAACAAGTCACATTCTAGAGCAAATAAGCCGATTCCTATTCATATGGTATCAGCAGCAATTCTTCCACTACCCAAGAGGCCACAGTCCTGAGGTGACATATATAATATAAAATATAGTTTTATTAAGTCCATATTCCAATACCCTTTTCTAAAACACATTGGAGGTGTCTGAGGCAAACTTGTGGACATTGACCAATTTACACGGGAGGTGAATTAGAACAAATGTTATAATCCCATTGAGTGAAGAATTCTTATTCTTCCACTCTACATCCTTAAATGAATTGAATAAGAAGGATTTGTCTGTCTTTTGTTGACATTTAAGAAACTGATTAAAATCCACATTGGCTGGGTAAGCACTTCATGATTACTTGGTAGGATCCAGTCTCTTTGCAACCATTTTTAACTTTACCGAAAATAAATTTGCCAATATCAGATTTTGCTTTCTATTGGATGAAATCGACATGGATGCAGATATTGGATAATGAAAAAAAAAAGCACTATAGACTTTTGCAATAACAATGCTTTTGAAATCTGCACCATCATTGTTTTGTACTTTCCACTTCAGCAGTGGAGATGTCAAATGCAATTAATTACCAAAAAGAAGCAGAGTCTTAAAGTTTTGAGAAACACAATTGAATATTGATTTCTGTAGAATACAAGAGCAATGTTTCTGGCTAGCAGGGTGTGATAACTATATGTATTAGTACAGTTCTAACTAGTAAAATTAAAAGGGTCTGTATTACTTGGTTCTATTGACACACATTTTTGATGCAAAAGTAGACAGCGTGCAAAAGTAGACAGCGTGCATAAAAACTAATATTTATATATACATATATATGTTGTGGCATAGTATTGACATAATGTCCTGCAATTTCTAGTGTATTATGAAAATAAGGGATCCCAAGCCAGCAAGAGTCGTGATGAAGAGACAATATCTAGAAGTAATACATGCAGAGGTTGGCATTTGGAGTACTAATGAATTGAGATTGATTAGATTCTAAAGGACACAGGCCTCAACCAACTCCCTCTGTAGTGGAAGGTGCTTGTAGCCACTTAGCATCTGTGTCTCTGAGGCAGGCCTTGGGGGACCTGGTGACAAGGGCCAGCCAACTCAGCCAGAAAACCAGCCTGCTTGACCTGCCTGGACAATAACCCCACATGGTAGCCAGACCATTTCTCCTTCCCCTTCCTCATTGCATAGTGTCAACAGAAAAGTATGACGTCGGAAGGGAATTTCCAATATTTAATAGCTGAATATGTATGAGGTAATAGAAGGGGGCTAAGGCATCTGACATTTGGGAAGACCGGAGATGGTCGGGGATGTTGAAATGTTTAAAGATAGCCATTTCCCTTTCGGGCAACAGCAGGAACTGCTGATTCGTGAGGTTTTTAGGGACAGGGAAACTATACACAATTTTTCAGCAATAGTGGACTCAAATTTTAAAAGATAGGCATTTCTGTGTTCTGCAGCAGTAGAACTACACTCTTTGGCAGAGATTGGTAAAGGAAACATTGCTGAATGCAAAACATTATCGGTTTTATTTTCCTGCCCATTAATCTATTGCTGATGTAGCTTTCAGTAGAGTAGATCACATAGTCAGGTAGAGAGGCAATTAGCTGCATTGTTAGCTACAGCAGTTACAATCAGGTCCTTAATTATTGGTCATGCATAGCAATAACTGTGAGACTTGCTATATATGTAATGGTGTGAATTCTAAAGGGTTGTAAAGAGTGTGTGGTGTTGTGTGGGCGAGTTGAGGTAGGGGTGGGGTCTTTGCGGTTAGGACTCTAGCACAAGGCTTGCAATTATTGACTGTAACATGAAAAGTAGAAAGACATAGATAAGAACAGAGTGAAATAAAGAGATATGTTAATGAAGTGGTGATAGAAAAAGAAAGTAAAGGTTGCACACAAAGAAGCAAAAAGAAGGAAATCAAGGGGTTGAGGCAAGCGAAACTATTATTGTAGAGAAAAAGATTTACTTTAGAATATGTGCTTTCAGAGGATTAAGGGAAATTATGGTTGAGGATGTGGGACAGGGTAGGTGTGGCAGGTGCAGTGGGAACGGTGGAGAAGTGTCTCAATGAATACTTCTACAAAAGATTATAAAGGCAAAGCAGACCACAGCCCCATCAGCATCTATGAAGATCAATGATGCATGGACCAGGATTCATTGTGTCTCTCACATCCCTCACAGAATACCACATGAAGTCTCCAGTCACCCATGCTTCATATACCATATTCTGTAGGAACCATTTCCTGCCATAACTACTTCCACAGATAGGTAAGGGTCCTGTAGCAAATCTTTTACCATGCAGTGTTTAAACTGTTATACCTTCAAGGATCACAATCACCAAAATTGCTTAATCAAGGTTCATTTCTATAAAAGCAAAGCAGACAACAGCCAAATTGGCATCTATGAAGATCAATGATGCATGGAGCAGGATTCATTGTGTCTCTCACATCCCTCACAGAATACCACATGAAGTCTCCAGTCACCCATGCTTCATATACCACATTTAATAAGAACCATATCATGCCATGACCACTTCCAGATTTAGGTAAGGATCCTGTAGCACATCTGGCATCATGCAGTCTTAAACCTGTCTTACCATAGAAACACTATTTATCAAAGTGATGTCAAGGGTAACTACCCTCAAAAGAGCAACCTTGAATTGAATGTACATAACTGGCGTAAGTCTGGGGAAGCCACGGCAGAAAAGCCACAAGATATAGTTGTGAATATCTTGTGCCTTTTCTGGTGTTCTTGTAACTCACCCAGATTCCTTCTGTCCTCAAGGCTCATTTCCCGGGTGCTGCTTGTAGGGTAGCAAGTGCTGTAGGATAAGGCCTACCCTTATGGTAAAGAGCGGCACTCTAGCCTAAACATCAAGGCAATGCAGCAGTACTGCATCATATTAATACCCAGCAAGAAAATGCTAAGAAGAACACATAATATTCAGAGAGATAAAGGGGAAAACCAGTGATGTCAGCACCTGAAAAGGGTGGCCTTTGGATCACTAATGAATTGAGATTGATTAATTTTTAAAAGTTGAACCTCCTACAGTATGGACCCTTTTAAGCATGTGTGAGTGTGCGAGGGTGCTTGACAAACATGTCTCCAAACAGATGTGTTCACCTGAAACTCTTTCAGGCACCTCTACCTGAAGCTGAGTTAAGATATAGCTGTGTTTAAAGACAGTATTATCAGTGAATTAAACATATAAAATGGAATAAACTGTACACACATATATATGTGTGTATATATACACACATATAATATATGCATATAGATAGATAGATAGATAGATAGATAGATAGATAGATAGATAGATAGATAGATAGATAGATAGGTAGGTAGGTAGATAGATTGATATATAGAGAGATAGATAAAAAGATAATGAGGCAATAAGTTGCATGGTCAGTACCATGACCAAGAACTGTGACATGTCTAGTAGAACCTAGCCCTTCTACCCTATATGCCCCTACCATATAGGGCCAGTGGAGAAAGAGATTCCTCTCCCCCATACTCCTACTATAGCTTAAGCACCCCTTTACTCATAACCAAACAAGGAGAGTAGCTTGAGCAGCATGGTCTGTGATTAGAGAAGTAGAAACTGCAGTCACGAATCACCAACTGCTGGGAGCTGATCAGTGAGCTGCTCGTGGACGGGATGATTAGACTTCCTGCAGATCTGCCTTCCGCTTATATTATTGAGAACCCATTCTGACCCCAGTTGTCTCTGCCATCCCTGCAATAATATCCAGCTACAACATCCATAGGACACGTTTAGGTTTATACCTGGATAACATTCATAAACTATAGATCTACCTATCTCTCTACTCTTTGTTAAGAAATTGGTCCTGGCTGTGAATCGAGATATTATGATATTTCCTAGATGTCCAAGGGTGCAAGCCCCAAGTTCAGATATCCTATAGATATGCTTTGATATCCTAACAGACTGCAAACCTGCAGAGTCTAACAGGCTGTTACGTGAAGGCTAAAGGGGACACTACTGCAGAGATTTACTGAATCCTCTGATAGGGCAGACAAATCTAGTGGAAACCAATTCATGGGCAGCGGAAACACTGAGGGCAGATCAGCGTTTAGTTCTGTACTGGAGGTGAACCTCAAAATGTAGCTAGTTTTCCTACACCCCTTTACCTTTGACTCCACTTCATCCATATGTGCTGAAAATAAGAGCAACTTATAAGCATATGTTGGTGCCTTGGAGGTTTTGACCTACTCTGAGTCTTATTACTTTGGTACATAACCAAACAGAAAATGCTGGGAAAGACCCATGTCAAGGGGATGAGTTGTATTGTATGCCTAACTACATAAAATATATCTTAACCATTAAGTTAGCTGTCGAATGAGGCCCACCATGATATTGTCATAGTCCAACTTGTCCAGATTTAAAGTGCCCAGCCCGGCCTAGATCCTAGATCTAAAAATTGTCCGTTCTGAGAATAATCATGAATAAATATGTTTTGAAGAATTTACAAAGCGTTCAGCATAATGAAGTTTGAAGGCATATTTTACACACATTTTTAGTCACACATCGTTTTCAGCTATTTCTAAATTACTGACAGATCCATCATATGATATAATGAGATATGTTTCAGGCTGTGTGCAGCAATCCCTGAGGGTCGGCATTTTTGTTTCACTATGGAATGATGTCTACCATAGGATTACGTAATTGACCTTGTTATCCATCCTTTGATGTTGCCACTGAACGGAATCTCCTATATTCTCCTACTAATGTCCTAAAGGGTAGGCTCTGTATGTGGCATAAGAAGGGGCATGGCCTCTACTTATGTCCTTTGTAAATTTACACTATTCCCTAGGATTACTGTCTGTGTTCAAAAGGATTCCCTCCTGAACCTTTTTTTTTTGCCTCAAAAAGGGAACGTAACAAATGCATGGTCTTTGGACAAGGACTGCAGTACTCAGCAAAATTAACTCCACTTCCTTAGGGTAATGTATTAATGGCATCTTCTTTTGGCCTCACATTTACCCTTCCATAAGAGAGAATTTTTACAACATGGTGCAGAAGCAGAAAACACTTTTAGCGCCAGAGGAAATGTACTTAGTTCAACGAAGGGTTTTTGTGAATTCACACGAAGAAATGTGGATATCTCTGTCCTAAAACCGTGCTGAGTAATTCTTCTACTATATGCATTAAACAGTTCCACACCACATTAACCAGACATAATCTTAAAATGCAGGACATTATGATATTATCCTTTAAATAGTCTAAGAGGGAACCCGACTTATGTATTGAACAATATGTGACCCTTTTGAACGAAATGGGTCAGAAGTCGGAGATATATAATGTTCTGATATTGCCAGATTCGTGTACAGCTCTTTAGGAGCTTTCATTTGATATATGGCAAGTGGTAGATTGCCCAATATTCACTTGTAGGCGATGTTATTGATAATTTGTTGTTGATTTAAATGGAAATGAATTAAAATGAGATAATTAATGTTTAAATTAGATATTAACTATATCATACAATACAGTAATTATTGTAGATCCCATAGCCATCATTTTAAGGAAAATGGGGATAGAAATTTGGTTTCCAACTTAGTTTGCCAGAAGATTACTATTCATATATTTTTTTTAAATATCAAAAACTCATTTTTCAAAAATAATCTTTTTTCCACACAATGCTACTTAAAATACATATATATATATGTATCTTATATACATCTAGATATACCTAGGCTCTTAAATGTGTGACTTCCGACCCATTTTGTTAAAATGTGTCACATAGGATAACCTTATATTCGCTATACCAATGTGTATTTAACATATATTTATCCCCCTAGAGTAGTAGCGTATGACATAGCAGGTAGACCCATAGAGTAGCACAGACAATTGCCTTAGAAGCAGCTGTTTAGAAGCTTTATTTCGATTTCTTTTTCTAATACCCATTTCAAGTATTGTCCCAAATTCAAGAAACAAGGACAAGGACAAATATATGTGTTATCAACTGGGCAACATTTTTGCCAGCTGTATCTCATGGGTAGAGACACAGTATGACATTACCTACTCAGCCACAAAAGCTGAACAAAGAGTGTCTGGGCAGGTTCCTGTTTCCTTTCTTTCCTTTCAGCAAACAATCCCTCCTATCAGGATGCAAAGACAAAGTCAGACGAAAGAGGGAATAGTACAGTGTATCAAATATCAGAGAACTGTCTGCCCCTGTGAAAGCTAGCTCCTCAGGTGATTATTCTGGCCCTTTTAGTTTTTCTTCTCTGATGGATCATCAGTACTTTTAAATTCTTCTCAGAGAGGTTGAGAATATTTTTTTCGCAGAAAATCATACAACATCATGGCAACAGGATGACTTGAACTGATCTCAGGGAGAATTTAGCAAGAGGACTTGATGTCAGTATCCATTGATGATAGACACAATCAGACATTAGACTACCTCTAAAGAGGTAACCACAGATAAATAATGTCAAATTTTCCTCAAGAGTGTAACACCTTGCTATAGGGCTCGAAAGGGGTTAGGCCATGGTGGCATCCATGTTCTGTGGTAAGAGGTTCAATCAGGTAACACTAGGTGGATGCCCGTAGACTCAGTATTGAATGAACCCTGAATAGTAACCCCCTCTTTTGGGTATATATATAGGACCTCAGGTTGCTTCGTATACTAGCTAAAGGCAATAACATATTCTAAACACCTACCTTATAAGCGGTGAGCTCTAATTAGCACTAAACAAGTTAACTGGCTTATACAAGAGAGCAACAGAACAGAGCCTAGTAGAAATGCTGATGATTGATGACAGTAGACTTCAGCTAAACAGAACTAGCCTGTGATTGAGAATATACTAGGGGATACATATTGGAACATCTAATTGCAAAAAGTATTAGAGCAAACATAAATGTTCGAGAATCCCTTTCTGAAATTTCTTGCAGATATATATCAAACGCAGAAACTCTCAGTGGAGAAATCCATGGCTTTTCACATTTGATATAGTCCATAGAATATACCAAAAATAGCTGCAAATGCAAAACTGCACCAAGATACCTCTAAATAGCATGATGTAAGTCCATATAAATTGGGTGGTTGGTAATTGGCTGTGATTAGGTCCTTCCCCATGAAGCAGCTTGTCAGCAGAGATGAAACAACATATGCAGCTTTGTACCTGGCAGGAAGCAGGCCTGGAGCACCTTTATACTATAAAGGAACTCACAGACACACTGTGCTGACCCCTGGGGAGGAAGCATGCTGCCTGCTTAAAGACTCAGAGGGATTCTGGAAAAAATTGGCATGCTAAGAAAACAAAGTGATGGGTGATATAGGGTGGTATATTCTCTTCAACTAAGACACAGATGCTATTCTACAGATGTTTTTTTTTATGTGTGGTACAAAAGTAGAGAGCAAGAATTCTGGTGGAATTAACTATGCTAACATTCGAGAGAAAAAAAAGAGAACGGCTGATTGAAATGGAAAACGAGACAGATACACAGTTTTCAGCACATGTGTTTATTTCCTGGGTATAAGTTTCAATATATCTAGATATCCTCAAACCAGAACACGGAGCTGGGAAAAGGTCACCCTCACAAACAAGTCACATTCTAGAGCAAATAAGCCAATTCCTATTCATATAGCATCAGCAGCCATCCTTCCACTACCCCCGAGGCCACAGTCCTGAGTCGCCAGGTGCCTTTGAAGTCAGGATGAGGAGCTGTGAGGTGGGTGAGGTCACTTTGTGCTGTGACAGCAGTCTGCATGTGCGGCATACAGAATACCATCATGTGATGAACTGAGCACATCATCACATCAGATTAAATGATGAAATAATTAATTTTCCCTTGCAATGAGGTTATTAACATAACCATATATGGTATTACAATAAAGCATACTAACTGCTACTAGCGGAAGGCAGGGTGTTGCTTTAATAAAGAGGTGACCTCAAGGCTGCAGACACCAAATATAGGAGATGGTCTGCATAGTTAGCACTGACAATTGGATAACAGCTTATAGGTTAGATTTAGACTATCCAGGCTAATTGACACTATTCAGAGATGCAAGAAGTTCATGAAATCTATGTCTACCCTACCTAGGACATACAGTTGCCCCAGTAACAATGATATTATATTGGGATGGCTTGATACATTTTTGAACAAAATGCCATGCTGCTTTGTCATTGGTTCTTGGCCTTTGCTATTCAATTATGATCAATATTAAATGAACAAGCGCAAAACTCTAGTCAAGTTGGGAACAGTATATTGAATACATAAAAATAGTGTGAGAAATAATGACTACAATGAATGATAATATAATGAATACACTTGAGTAAAACCTTATCCTGCTAGTGCACTAAACTTCAAATCCAAGAGATCTTTGTAGTAATAGGATGATTGATAGGGCTGCTGTGGCGAGAGAGGAAAGGCGACCGAAACCTTTACAAGGTGGGCGGCTTTGGGACAGAGCATCTGTGTCTCTGTGGCAACCCTCAGGGGACCTGGTGACAAGGGCCAGCCAACTCAACGGGAAAACCAGCCTACCTGACCTGCCTGGAAAATGCATCCTTATTGTAGTCAGACCCTCCAAAATTTACTCCCCCTCACCCATGACATCACATAGCATATATTGACCACAGAAAAGAGAATTGTCTGAAAGGAAAACCCTGCATTGAATAGTTGAATGTGTGAGGTTGCTACAAATCTTCTCACATTGGCTAATGCAGTGGGGTAGTTGGAGGTCCCTCAGAGACAAATTGCCTTAGACATTGTTTCCTACAAGACATCCCCAGGGTGGAATATTCAGATGAGGCTGCAGTGAGGAGAGCTGCATCCTTCTCTACCAACAGGTGATGTATCCTGAAGTCAAAGTTGTGATGGCCACTCCTCTAGCAGGGACAACGCACAAGTATTTGTGGGCTCATGTCTCTGCCGTCATTAGACTTTGAATTAAAAAAACGTTGATAATTTACAGTAAGTTAAATCAATATTAGAAGATTAATAATCCCTATAGGCCAAATGATGAAAACTTTTGTCAAACGAAGCTTAAAATCTCGCACATAGCACAATACACATCCAATGGTATTAGATGCAACCACATGCAGTACCTGCCTACTGGGTAGGAGAATATTGAAGATGCCTCAGCTTCTCCAAGGCTAGCAGATATTATCATGAATCACATAAGTTGCCGCCCAACTACCCCCTGGAGCTTCCTTATGTAGCCTTTATAATCTGAATGGGGTGAAGCCAATAGCATAGGCGGGTGGTAATGGCTATGCAGTAATCGTAAAGCAAAAACTGTGTTTACAAATAACGTTTTTAACAGCAAGTCTATGCAAACATGTAGTGTTTGAAAGGGAGCAAGAGACCTTTAGTAAGCGGACAGATACCTTTCGTTTTCTGGAACTAAAAGGCTGCATATACCACAACATTAGTGCTGCATAATTAGTGTGGATCTGATGACATTAGATCCCACAGGTGAGAGACACACACACATATGCACAATAAGGATGCTTCACCCATTTTTTTTTTTTGACAATTTTAATGACACTCTTCTCGATCCAAAGCCTGAAATGGTAGTTTTTGAATAATTTGTCTCATCAGGTATTCAAAGTGGTTCTCCAAAACCTAGGAGGTAATTCCTAATTAGGAACTGCCTGTGGCCAACCTGCTCGCTTTTTCCTCACTATGGGAGGCGTTTTGTTTGAAGAAAGGTCCTTTTTCCTGCAGTTAATGGAAGAGGGCTTCTGGAGTATGTGGTTTTATTGGGTTAACTTCCTTCACCAGAATAGGTTTACTGTTGTGTATGCAGAAGCTATGTAGGTAATAGAAAACTGTCAAGGTTTTTCAGTTTTGTAACGAGTATTTGTTTATATTTTATATTCAAAAAGAAAACGGTGATGCATATGATGAAGGAATGTGTTTCAACATATAGAACAGGGTGGGGGTGGTGATATGTTAGTCTTATGAAAGGATACCAGCGACGGTAGGTAGCACAATGGGTACCCCTACATAAAATCTCCCCATCAATAGCTGTATGTACATCAATTGAGGCATGTATCAGGGACCGTACAGAAGCCATTGTGTCTCTCACATCTCTGGCAGAACACCACTTATAGTCAGTCACATACTGTTCAAGCCTGATTGACCCCATTCCATGTAAATTATTACAGCCAGGACAGCTTCCATAGCTACATAAGGGTCCTGCAAGTCATATGTCACAGGTGTTTTAACTTTTTAAAATGATTTTTTTTCTTAAATCAGTTTTATTTATCCTGGAATGCAATTAGGCTTTCGTCTCTTTGCATCACAGTCCAGCTCGGGTTTTACATAGACATACATTTTTATATGAAACTAAAAGCTAATAATATAATGTTTGAGTAGCATTGTTCTAGAATATTAATAGCATGCTAACAAACATGTGAATAGACCAAAAAGAAATAACAGTATGGCAAGATGAATACACAGTTTTCATGTAATTAGTGATGTTTAGGAATTATTGATGTGCTTTGATGGTTTTCAGTTTCATATGTCATCATAATATAACTTGTTTTGTTGCCTTCATGGGATTTAGCAGGCCTGTGGACATTTTTGTGAGGTCAGTGCTAGTTCTAGGCATCAGGCCAACATTTCTGGTATATTCAAATAAAGCACTCTGGCACCTGTCAGAGGTGTTGAAAATCACCAGAAAAAAACATCAGATGAATGTATAACTCAGATAATTGGTCAAATATGTGTCTAGACGGTGTATGCATGCAGCTTTAATCTAGGATTGAATTGTAAACTACTATTCTCTATACATATATACCACATCCTATATTGATTATCCAGTTCATTAACTGCTGCTTTGTGTCTGCTATTGTTCATCTTTCTTTACAGTGCTACATTTATTCTGCTCATGCAGGAGTAATTTCTAGATTAAAAATGTAGGTTCTCCTGTTGAGATTGTCAATGAATACTATGGTTTCTTTACATCAGCTCCTAGTGTGGGGGAACTGCAGGGTGAAAATCCCAAGTAAAGTCATTATTCAACACACAAGAGAGATTATTAAGGGAAACAGAAATGTCAGCACATTAGAGGGATGGCCTTTGGAGAACTTATGAATTGAGATTGATTAATTTCTAAAGGAGACAGGTCTCACCCAACTACCTCTGTTTAAGAAGACCCTAGGGGACAGCCGGCACCCTCAGATGGAAGGTATAAGTGGGAGTGGGGGGGGGGGTGCTGCCAAGTACTTTACATACAGTTTTCTGCGCTGATACACCAAAATTTCTCTGCCAAATTTCGGAGTAAATCCTGTGCCTATATTTTGTAAAACTAGGCTGTTAGTACCAGGCCTGGCTTCTTCTACTTGGACTGTGCTAGTAGAGTGTGGTCTATTCACCGTAAGCTTGAACCAACCAGAACATGCCAATACATTTAAAAGTCAATGCAGACCCTGAGTCCAGGATTATACATGCATGATAATATCAGGGATGTTTACATGCATTGCACCTGCCTAGCACTCATAGTTGCTGCTGAGTACTCCAAAATATAATCATGATCTGCATAATTAAGTATTTTACTTGGCATGATTAAATAGCAACAGCATATCAGTTTGGAACTATGAATTCTGAATTCTGCTGACACCAGTAATAAAGATAATGGTCAAAGGATCATAGTAATGCTATAGATTATAGGGTCCTGGGGCAAAATGAAATGCAATGGTCTGGTTCCATTGAGCAAAGGGATTTTTCCTTGATTGGGTAACAAAAGTTAACCTAAATATTTTTGATGAGAGACTGTTTACCTCGCAGAAACAGGTGAGTTGTGCTTGGCTCAATATTCTCCATCACGCAGATAGGGTAAATGTGACTGGAGACCAGATAGGATCTCACACAGATGACTTATTCACCACTGCCATTGATAGTTTGTAGACTCACCATCAATTCATTGGACCACAGCTGCATAAAGTATGGGATAGGGGGCTGTGCTTCATCTGGTGCCAAGTGCAGATCTTGGATTAATTGTGAACCAAGTCTTTCCATTAAATGGAACAGCAATCGTATGGCAGAGAACAGACATTATTTTTTAGTATGGCAACATAACATCACTCGCCTCTTTGTCCCTCAGGGCTGTATGCCTAGCAGGCCTGTTGCTTCTCCTGACTTAGCAGTTACAGTTGGATACCGCCTGGTGCCTTGAGACAGGCAGCTGTGAGGTCTTTCATTATAGATGTCAAATGACTCATGGGAGGATCTATCCCGTTCAGACAGTGACAGTGCTGAACAGACCAACTGTGTCCTCCTGAGGTTAGATTACCAAAGATAGATGGCTGTAATTAGTTCTCCATCCGATAGTTTCCAGACAGAAATATTGCTCTGGCTACTATAGCAGTGCATGTCCTACCTGTATGTTGATGCATCAATTCAATTTCCAATGCACATATAATCTTTTCCATCTGATTAAAGTCTACACAGTACCTTATTTCACTATAAGCACTGAATCCCTTCTCCCTTATGGGAACTAAGAATTGTCCATACTGTGGACACATGTTTATGTGGTGATTAGCTTTCATTAGAAAAATGAAGCGGCAACCTCACACAGACTGTAAAATCAAAAACACTACATAGGCAGAACTAAACAAAAAGAAAGAGTATTGCAGATTTCATATTCCATTTGTTAAATGTTTATTTCCAGATAAGCCCATTTCACAGTATGTTAAGATACACCATCAGATACACTTAACTGGCCAAATGCCTCCACCATGTGCCTAAATTACCTCATTTTCACCCACTTCTGTCCTTATCTGATGCAAAGGGGCCCACTATTCCTTCTAGCCCAATCTAAGAGAGAGGCTTTTTATCAGAAGTCTTTATCTGAAGCCCTGCTACCGTAGTGCGTCCTAAGAGATCAGTTACCCATGTTGCCAACAGTGTATGGTGCATTAAACATTGTCAGCTTTGATCTAGGACACAGGCATTTGACAGCAGGTACTTGTCACCAGTATACTTATTTAGTCATACCTCATATAATTCACATATAATAATAGGGCATGACACATTTTAGATAAGCCATGAATCCATCGAATAGCACTGAAGGGATTATCTTAATCACTTCAACACGCAATATTTAAAAAGAGCTACATTAAAAGATTCATTATTTTTTGCTCTGTTTTTGGAGTAGGTGTATTTCTCAGAGATTAGTTTCTAAATGTAGATGGTTTAAACAAAATGGGCTTCAGAGTATATACTCATATCATATTGAAATCTAGACCTTAGCTATCGAGTTGCAAATCTGAACCCACAAATTTATAATCTAGGAAATATAAATTGACTCCCTGCATCAAAATTCCCAAATGTTCATTTTGGTAGATGGTTGTGGTTTGCCTCGCAGATAGATCAGCGTATGCAGCCATTGTAGAAGTGTTTGACAAACAGGTGTGTGCCTGATGGTGCAGGTGATCCCTCAGATAAGGGCAAACATATCTACATGATAACATCTTGGACTGGTTGTTCATTTATGGATGCCATTGTTTGAGGGACTTCCCATTATGCATGACCATGCATCTTAAATGTAAGGATATTTATGCCGCAGGACCAACCTAGATATGTTATAAAGGGCTTAGCCATAGACCTTGTATGATTGTATAGGACAAGAATGAATACCAGGTCCTAGATGCTGATGAATTCCTTCTGAGCTACAATCGCTAATTGGCAGGTATCAGAATCAGTCTTTGCAAAATGACAACAAGGGGCGTGGACATTACACCTCAAAATCAGAGAGGAATCTGAGGAGAATTTTTCCAAAATCATTTAACCTCTGAGAATTCTGTGGGCAAAATAGAGATTTGTCACTAGCTAAGATTTTCAGGTTAAAAAAATCAATCCTGTCCAGACAGAATTATGACTGAATGTCTACAGAATTGATTGCTGCTATTGTTTACCAGATAGATTGATTAGATTAGAATATAGATGAATAAAAATCTGGTGAAATTATGACTAAGTATTACACTGTGTTGGACACATGCTTATTGATCTTTTTAATGAGGTTTCATCAATTCCTAATTTCCCAGAAGACAAAGTCAATATAAAATGTCAATACAGCAAGTTTCTAATTTCCCACTATTTGTAGGGAATAAATTACCATAAGGTGTTACAGATAAGTTCTGATTTGAAGAGTAGAATCACGTAAATCTATAGTAAAAACGTTGATAACCAAACATTGATTTAAGAAATTACCTCATTTAGATTTGGAGAATTCTCCACTTGGGATTTAAACTTACTTTGAATGCATCAAAAGGAATGTCATTCACAGAGCTGAAATTGGTTGATTTCTTCTATCAAAGCTTCACCACTTGTATAATGCTTACGGCAATTCTCTGGCCAACTGTGACATGATAAGTGTGAGGTGGGTGTAAAACATGTGTTTCAAAAAGGCTTAGATATCATATCTACACGCAATGACTACAATTATGACCAAGTCCATGTGTATAGTATGGTATGAGCTTCTATGAGGCCCCTTTTACCTACGGGCTCGCTTCTCTTCTTACTTAGGGGATACTAAGCACTGGCTTGCGGCAAAATCATTCATTATAGATCTTACATGATTTACTGGGGATTATTTTAGATTTGCCTATAAGGTATAATCATCCTTTGGTTTGTTACACACAAGGATTAAGCTGTCACAGCAAGAATGGTAATATCCAGAATATGTTTGTATGGGCAGATTGAACATTACCAGTCACAGGCACAAACACAAAATCCCCCCCCTCCCTCCCTGACTGCCCAGAAGTCATCAGTTGTATGATTCTTTGGGAGGTAAAACTGATTTCCCTACTGTAGACAGGTACTTAACTCTGACTGCAATTATCAGATATGCTGAGAGTGTTTCCTTTACCTGGTACTCCCATTTGGCAATCTGCTGCCCTATAAATGATTGCTGAGGTAGTACTATAGCGGTATATCTGTATTGATATCCGAACACTGCTGCTACTATCCTTACAGAGGCAGAGGAAGTGGGAAATTTGGTGGTGGTCCACATGGGTTGACTCCAGGTCCTTTGATAGTATTGACTATTTGATTGAATCAGGTATTGTGCTAATATCACATTCTAGTATATTTTTTGTATAGTGTTCAAGAAGGCACAACTTAATGCTTTAGGATTCAACACAGCTTTGAATAAGACATGTTGAATCTTAACTCTATGTTTAGCTAAATATATGCTTCAGTGAAGATACTCATTTTAGTTCTAGTATTCATAATTCTTACTGAATGTAGTAGCTATACAGACTGACCGTGTGGTGCATTTATCTATGCTATTAATACCCTACACACCCGCTAGTTATTCATTCTGTCACATGTCCCTATTCTACTTACTTCCTACGCTACCAGTTCATTAGCACCCACAATAACTATAACCCACCCCACACAACAACAATGTACAAAGCCACCACCACCAAACTCTGGGGTGTGGCTCACCAGAAGGCATTGGGGTCGGGCACCAATAAAAGGTATTTAGATGTGTGACCCAATGGGTGCTTTAACACCCCCTCTTCCCACATTGCAATGAAATCAATTCTGACGTTTGCACAGCAGCAATGTCAGGGCACTGGCTCTAACTTGTGTAAGGTCTAGTGAGTACAAGCACCATATTAGAGTCTACAAATGAAGCATTCCCGTTACTGCGTACTGATCATTATAAGTGGGTAGGGCATCTGATTATGTCCATTACTTTCTCTATCAGAGTTTCTTCACCAACAAATGACATTAAAATATATGGGCCTGACTGAGCCAGATGTTCGGATGCTTGTTTGTTTGTTTGTTGTTTGTTTTTTTCTTTTATTTATACAGAAGCTGTCGAGGGGGGAACCCTGTTTTGTAGCAGATCCTGTCCGTCTTAGACCACGGTGTCTGTCAAGGGCCATTAAGGCCATGACCTTTGCAGGGTACTCTGCTCACTACGGAGCCGGGTAGCCTGCAATTGGACACTTAACCATTGCAATAAACAATTTATGTAATAAAGATTAAAATTTTTATTAGAATTTTGATTTGCTGATGGCCTTTTTATGTTAGTAAAACATGGGCTAAAATATGTAGATATAATGATGATTGTCCACTGCCTGTTGGTCTTGTTACTAAATTTGTGTATATAAAATAGTTAAATTCAGGGGGAGGGGGAATAATAAGGGGGTGAGAGGAGGCCGTGGGTGGGTTAGATTGGGTGGTGGGCAGTTTTAGAGATAGGGATTGGTGGGTGGGGGGGAGTTAGTGGGTTGGGTTTGCGGGGGGGGGGGGGTCTATTTTGCAAGGGCCAATAAGGTGTTTCTTTATGTGTGGCGGGTTACTTACTAAGATGCTTAGCCGGTCGTTTCAGGTAAGGGTGAGTTGACTGTATTGTGTGTGGGATGAGACAGGGTCAGGCAACCAAGGGGAGCAAACGGGAGGACTTCTCATTGTCTAGGGGCAATGTCTGGTAGCAGATCTAGTTTCTTCTTGTATTTCCCATTGTTCCACTGTTTGAATTGATCTAGTGTTTGCTTGGCTCTCACATCGATGTAAAAGCTGTTCCATTCCATTGCTACCCTGTATTCAAGGCTGTGTCTATACATAGGGTTCTTGGGTCTGGTCACCTTGAGCAGTCTTTCATCATGTTGTCATGTCCGAATGTTCCTCCTGTCTATAGCCTTGGCGTCCAATGACACATCAAAAGTTTTCTGTTGGAGGTGTTTTTCTCTTCTGTCTGACATGTAATTTATTCCAGATGCTTTGAGTAGTTTTTCAGTGTTTGTAGTTCCTCTTTTCCAGAGACAGGTCCTGAGGTTCTTGTTGATTCCGAGTTGGATTTTATCCAGCTTTGTTTTAATACATGTACCATATATTATGTCCCCATAGTCTGCTATTGGGAGTAGCATGGTCTTGAGAATGTCCAAGGCAGCCTTCTCAGTTGTGTTTTCCCTTACTCTTCTGAATAGGTATGATTTGTAGTCAAGTCTGTGTGTGAGGTCATCAACTTGTTTTTTGTAATCAAGACCACTATCCAGGTGAAGCCCCAGGTGAAGATATGTGGGTGTGAACAATACTCTATCTGTTCCAATGTACAGAACTGGAATGGGAGATCTTTGGCTAAGGCTTGTGTTGTGATTGTCATAGCTTTGTTTTTTTTGGCATTAAGGGATAGTCTATTTCTGATACACCACTCAGTAATCCTGGCCAGGTCCTGATTGATTTTATTCTCAATGGTAATATCTGTGGGATTATGTTCAACGTATATCACAGTATCATCAGCATAACGTTGGCACATGATGTTCTGTAATGAATAACTAAGGTCCTTGATATACATGAGGAATAGGAGTGGTCCCAGGACAGACCTCTGGGGGACGCCACAAGTGATGCGTTAAGATCCTGAGACTGTGCCGTTTGCTTTTGTAGTTTGTGTTCTATTTGTGAGATAATTTTCAATTAATTTTGCTGAATTATTGTCAAAGCCAAGATTTTTTAATTTTTTGTTTAGGATTTTGTGGTCTAAAGTGTCAAAAGCTTTTTTTAAGGCCGAAAGGCCCTGGAGGGGCCCTGGTGGTGAGCTTGCAAACTACCAGGTTGAGGCATTTTATTGTTTTCATTTGACAGGAAGTCAGTACGGGTGCCGCCATTTTGTTTTAAGGGGTGCCGCCATTTTGTTTTAAGGTGTCACAACACAAATTTTTGCATATATGAATAAAATTAATATTAATCAACCTTGGATCGTGAGGTTGATCATAAGCATACCTATACTCCCTAACATGGACCCAAGGAATTCAATGGTTCTATTGGTTTGTTGCTAAGACAGTTGGTTGCCTAGCAACAGCTATTCTAATTGTTTATCTGCCTAGCAACACCCATTTCCACGCTACTGGGGTTGATTTTTATTGTACCTCCCCTCCCCTAACATGATCCCAAGGAATTCAATGGTTCTATTGGTTTGTTGCTAAGACAGCTGGTTGCCTATCAACAGCTATTCTAATTGTTAATCTGCCTAGCAACACCCATTTTCATGCTCCTGAGGTGGATTATTATTGTACCTAACCCCCTAACATGGACCCAAGGAATTCAATGGTTCTATTAGTTTGTTGCTAAGACAGTTGGTTGCCTAGCAACAGCTATTCTTATTGTTTATCTGCCTAGCAACACCCATTTCCATGCTCCTGAGGTTGATTATAATCCTACCTACCGCCCCCCCCCCCTAACATGGACCCAAGTAATTCAATGGTTCTATTGGTTTGTTGCTAAGACAGCTGGTTGCCTAGCAACAGCTATTTTAATTATCTATCTGCCTAGCAACACTTATTTCCATGCTCCTGAGGTTGATTATTATTGTACCTACCGCCCCCCCCCCCCTAACATGGACCCAAGGAATTCAATGGTTCTATTAGTTTGTTGCTAAGACAGTTGGTTGGCTAGCAACAGCTTTTCTCATTGTTTATTTGCCTAGCAACACCCATTTCCATGCTCCTGAGGTTAATTTTAATCGTACCTACCCCCCTAACATGGACCCGAGGAATTCAATGGTTTTATTGGTTTGTTGTTAAGACAGCTGGCTGCCTAGCAACAGCTATTCAAATTGTTTATCTGCCTAGCAGCACCCATTTCCATGCTCCTGAGGTTGATTATAATCCTACCTACCACCCCTTACATGGACCAAAGGAATTAGTGCTGCTGCACTGGTGGCCTCCTAGTGGCTGTATATTACACTCAATCCCTTTAATAGGATGTTTTCCCCTGTTGTGTCACATCTGTCAGTTATATCATCCTTCGCCCTGTTTATATGGTGTCTTGAATGGGTCCCCTACAAATATACGAACCATGCAGACATTATGTTCCTTCAAATGCAAGAATTGCGGTTGTTGCCACGTATAAAAATGCCTGAGGCATTTTTTTAAGCGGCAACAACCGCAATTCTTGCTAAAATCGAGAAATATGGCAGTTGTGCATTCGTCCTGATTTAATGATCTAAAGATGTTGTTTGTTAGTTTACTGAGGCTATCTATTGTACTACCTCCTGGCCTGAATCCATCCAGGTTTTCATTTAGAAAATCATTTGAATTTAGGTATTTAATTATTTGTTTGTGTAGGATTTTTTCAGAAATGTTGGCAGGTAAGGGCAATAGGGATATAGGTCTGAGGTTACTGACGTCTGTTGTGTCCCCTCCCTTTGAGATAGGACTCACCAGAGCTTTTTTCCATTTGTCCAGAAAGCTTTGCCTTGTGATTACCAGATTTACAATATGCAGGACATGGTATGGTAGAGTGAGCATAGCATCTTTAAGTGCTAGTGTGGATATGTCTTGTACACCTGATGACTTGTTAGTCTTGATCTTCTTAATTATAGGAAGCAGATCCTCTATAGTGCACTCTTCAAAGGAAAATATGCTATTGGCTCTAGGTCCAGTGGCAAGCCATTCAAGATTCATTCCTCTGGCGAGCTTGCTTCCAATGTTAGCAAAGAAGGAATTTATGAAGTTAGGGGTGTTTGCATCTGTAACCTGCTTATCTGTTTCTTGATCGATAAGGTTGAATTTTATGTCACTAGGTCTGGGGTTAATGAGCTCGTTAATAGCTTTCCAATACTTGGCAGGGTTATTTTGGTTAGCTGTGAAGAGGTCTGCATAATATTTATTTTAGCTATTTGATTTTTCTCTTATTTAGGAAGGTGTAAATGTTATGGTCATCAACTGAATCTGTCCTCTTGTACCTAGCCCATGCCTCATGCTTGTCTTTCACCAACGTTATTCTATCCCTGTCCATCCATGGGGATTTTTTCTCATTGAAGTTAAATTCTTTTATAGGGCAGGTTAAATCAAGTGCTAGAAACCCAATGATTGAAATCCGGATTTGAGTCATGAATACACTGTTCACATATTTTTTTATTCATGCAATTAGCTGATTCAGTATTTTTTGGGTTGGCCTTGTAAATGGGAGATCCAGTAATGGGAACTCAAGTTAGAAAATTACTTTAGAACTGACTCACGTAGAAATATGACAGTTACTGTGATCTTTTTTGGGGTCTCTGATACTCCTCCTCTCCCTCTCCTCCCCTTCCCACAATGCACTAACACCATATAGTACACAAATATCACATACCATTGAACCAGTGCCTATTGATTAGGGCTTTCTGCAGAGCTGGCAATGTTTCTGGTGGTATAGGTGTGCCGGCAATGGGCACTTTGTACCTGCTGCCAAACTCCATGGGGGGTGCCGTAGGACTGCCGAGCATAGACAGTCTATTCATATCTACTGTAGCCGGAACTCATTCTTGTTTGAATGAAATGTGTGATGTGATGGTTCTGTTATATAACTAATATTCATTCCTCGCTGATTAGCAACTAAAGAGAATATATGCTGCATTAGGAGACTTCTGTGCAGTCTGAGAGAAAGAGAGAGAGAGAGAGAGAGCCACAGGGGGACAAAGATCAAAACTCTATGGCTCTCAATCACACTCACAAATATACATCATCATCGGTTTATGCTCATGGCATCCCCCATATACTCATTGTTTAATATCTGTTTCTCTGCCAGATCCATCTCTTTACTACATCCATTGGCTCTCTCCTCCTCTTCTGTATGGTTTTGTTTCTAGTTCTGCCAGTGTCCCTTAGTGCACCTGTATGGCATATTTGTTGTTATCAACCCATTATTGATAGCATCATGCTTTTAGGTTCATGTCTAAATACCATTACGGTCCATCTACCCTGTATTGTCAGGTTGCTGTTAGGGCCATCAGTCCAATCTTAGTGGTTTTATCAAGCTCTTACAGTCTCCATGATGCAGGAATGCAGCTGAGGTTGGCTATAATCAATGCTGTTCCCAGTGGGCACAGAAGATTGAATCTACATTGATATTGATGTTGATTCAATGTTGAACCAACATCGATTCAACATTTGACTGGATTTTGTGCCCACTGGGTATGCTGTCCAAATGCAATACTGCATGTAGCATTATGCTGCTCACAGAACACTGCTGACTATTGGTATATTCTGTCAATGTTTAGAACAAGGACAATCATTAAGTTGTTTTTCCATTCATCTGAGTGAGCTCTGCATAACATTGTAAAGTATATCTATTACTCTAGACAATCATGTCTTACAATTTCTCAGGAAAAGTGCTGTTTAATAAAAATTCATTTCAATTTAAACTATCACATACTTAACCAGAACGTGTTGAATAGAGTAAGAAAACTACAAACCAAAATTAAATAATCACCAGCTATAGGCTGTTTATTATGAAACACAACTTTCCCCTGTTTAGCCTTGTAACTTTCTGCTTATAGCCCACACTCCTCATGCTTGATAGGGTTGGCATGGCCACAAATGATATGATAGAATGCACGCAGCAGGCAGGACAGTTCTCTTCTATATTCACACTATGGAACACTCAGGGTCTATTACAGTTTCTTCACGGCCACCTTCAGTACAAAATCTACCTTTACTGATATTTTTAAACAGCTTAATTGTAATCTTATGGAAAACAAATCAAATTTTAATTTCAATTTTAAAAAGTTTACATTTGCTACCTACATTTTGACTCATAGGCCTGATGTTAATTTACGTGCATGAGACTAAGTAATAAATATGTCTGGCTGTGAGATATTTTGTTTGTTATAATGAGCACCCTCCAGAGAACGAGCATCCCCCTCCCACTTTTGGACCATCTCTTCAATTTTACAGGATTTTGGATATATTTCAACTCTTAAGTACCAACATGCCAAAGAAATTAATTTTGAAACTGTCCAGGACACTTATACCATCAAATGATCATTGGTAAGAGCGCTATCTTTTTTTGTTTTGAAGACAACATAAATCACTTTGTAAAATGCTCAAAATGTGCCTCTTTCATGACTATTTAAGACATCCACTCTGGGATCTTAGTGTTCTCACAACATAGACTACTATATATATGCTGCTAATTGTCACAGGAAGAGGCTATACAGTGAAGGTTGGAGGGAGGGTAGGTGGTGGAGTCTGTGCACAGGGTGCTTTGAAGACTGATGGAGCAGGACGTACTCAGGTGTGAAGGGGAGTAACATCCCAGAATGCAACTTATGTGACCCCTGCTATACAAATACCACAGTACTGCCTCTAATACAGACAACCTCCAGTGCACCTCAGTGCATAAATTGTTGCATTTAAGTTATATTTGATACCAGTAAATGACACATTAAGCAAAATAAAGGTCAGAAAACCATGCCAGATACCAGTTGATATATTGCTTCAAGAATAATGCATACAACAATAATAAAGAAGGAACAATTGTGACTATTGATTATCTCTAAAAAGCAATACCAATATCATCCTAACCAAACTATCAATACTGCTTACTAACAACAGAAGTACAATGTTTACCTAAACTATAATTCACCTAAACTATAAACTGTATTTTAAAGTTTTGCCTGCCAAAAAATGCTATTACAACTTTTCTTTTATAGATTCTTTTCAGATTTGGTGATGACTCAATTATGCTGGCATACACCTATACAACATACTACCATTAACCAAATCCATCTAAACTGGGGGAGCAGGTAATTGGCTGTGATCAGGTCAGATACCTCAGCCATAAACCATCATTCTTATCAGTCTAGGTGTTCTTGAGGACTGATGGATAAAAGTATAGATAAGAGTAGTATAGTATGTATCGGAACGGGACTATAGTTAAGTACTGTTTATTACTCAATCGACCTGCAGCCAATCAGAGGCCTCCATTTGGTCACGTGACCGGAAGTGACCTACTTAGGGGATTAGTGGTGAGGTCACGTGACCTAGTTAGCCAATCCGAGGCCGCCATTTGGTCACGTGACCAGAAGTGAGGTCATATGACCTACTTATGGACCGGAAGTGACGTCATATGACCTACTTAGGGGACCGGAAGTGACCTACTTTAGGATCACGTGACCGGAAGTGACCTGATGAGTCACGTGACCGGAAGTGACGTCACATGACCTAATGGCCAACCGGAAGTGAGTGACCTGATTGAGGATCACGTGACCGGAAGTGACCTGATTGATCACGTGACCGGAAGAAGAAGAAGAAGTGACGTCACGCGACTTAATGAAGAGATGAGCGTCTTTAAGGGGTCACGGGCTTTAAAATATGATATCTTTTTTTTTTGGAGGAGGAGGAGGAGGAGGAGGAGAAGGAGAGGAGGAGGCGAGTCTCTTATTTTTTTCGGTAAACTAATAAAAAACACTACGATATAAGTTTTTTGTTTTTTTTTCATTTTTTATTGTTTTACGAGCGACTGGAAGTGACTTATTGAACTAGGTAGAAGCGTTCTTTAGAGTGTATAAGGGGGGGGGGGGGGGGGGGGAGGGGAGGGGAGGGGAGGGGAGGGGAGGGGGGGGAGGGGGGCCCCTTTAAGATGCATGGGGAGGGGGGCGCTTTTAGGATGCATGGGGCGGGTGGTGGGGGGGAGGGGGGGGAGGGGGGAGGGGGGCACTCTAGGGGGTGGGGGGGGCACTCTAAGGGGCGTTTGTCTCTTTTAAGAAAAAAAGAAAAGAAAAAGATTTCAATCGAGAGACACGCTTCTTCCTCTCGAGAGGAAGAAGCGTGTCTCTTCGTTTTTTTTTTGTTTATCACGTGCTTCGATGAGGCGATCAGCTGCGACTGGAGGAAGTGACACTTTAAGAGGGCGCGCTTCTTAATTGTTATGATATTTTTTTTTTTTTTACTTACTAATAAAGAAGACGTATGAAAATAAAACACAACAATTCACATGTCCGTCGTTCTCGTTGTTTCTTGCTTGATAAAGTCAAGTAATATCGTGATGCCGAGGTCAAACTTTCCCATGTCCTCAGTCAACACTCGAAGGAGTTCAAAAGGTGTACCGCCGGCACCGTCAGCTTCATCTTGCCACATTTTCAACACTCGGAAGGCCCACTCAGCGGGACTTCCTCCGTATTCGCATTCTTCAGCGATCTTATCTAACCTCTCAGGCGACAATTTTAAATGGTCCCCCACCTCTTTCCACCTGCTACCTAGACGTCTGCCGAGGGTGCCCAAGTGCTTATGCATCGCGCGCGAGTCGGGGTTTTTGAAATCCAACCCCTGTCTGTGGAGAAGGGACATCCACTGAGCCAACAGTTCCACGCGTCTAATGCGGGTGAAGACGCGACCGAGCTCTCCCCATCTATGACGATGCGGGGTTTCACCCCACCAGACTCGGAACATCGCCGTACACAGCTCCTCCGGTGTCTTGACACTGCGCTCTACTAGAGCATCCATACGGGCGGCGGTAACTTTTAAGCTACTGCCCAACTCTCTCCAACAGCCGCTCAACTCTTTACCTAGTTGACGAAGCAAGGCGTCGCTATAGGCTAACCGCCGCTGTCCTACCTCTCTGTTCTCCCCATCGGTCTGCCTCGCGCGTCTCACGTCGTCAAGCCGCATTAACTTTTTTTCAGGTGGACAAGGCGGTGAAGGCGAGCTTGAAAGTGGAATAGCTTGAGCCATCTCGTCTCGTCTTGGCGGTGGCGGTGGCGGCGGCGGCGGCGGCGGTGGCGGCGGCGGCGGCGGCAGTGGTGGCGGCGGTGGTGGTAGTAGACGTTACTGTGGTCAGAGGCGATATGGTTTTTTTCCAACAGAAATCAGAGCTTTTTATACAGAGGGAGTTTAATCCCATTTCCAACAGCACTCCAGCTGTGTAGCGACCTGTCCGCATGACGCTTTTTCAACCGCTCCGCTCCTTAAGAGCTTAGATGACGAGGGGTGTGTCATCGCTATCCGTGGAGACCAGCTGAAAACGGTGTTTCTTCCTCATCCATTAGCCTTACCTCCTACCCCCTACCTGAGGACGTCTCCCTCCCTCTGACATTCATTGTAACAAACGTCAGAGGTCAGGTGAAAATCGGATTTTTTTCATGCACAGCCTTAGTCTATTGAACTAGCCGGCCGCCGCCTGGCCGGCCCGGTCTACTCACCACGGCAGGAGGTGGTGATTTTTTTTTTTTGTCTTACACTTAAGTCGCTCACCACATGCACACGCCTCTACTCACAGACAGACACGTTCGTCTTAGGGGGGTCCTGCTTCACGCCACACGCCTCCTGTAGTTTTTTTTGTACACACACTCTAAGCTCGTCACCGTTAATCCTTTATACAGCTAACGCGCGCTGAATGGCTGAACAGGGTGGTAAGTGGCTTAGCTCATGACAGTGGATCCCTCAAAAAAAAAAAGGAGGGGAAAGGGATCCAGCTGAAAACGTCATACCTTATGTCTTTGTGAATGGCCGCCGGTCAGTCGACGGCAGCAACCGCTTAATCCTTTATACAGCTAATGCGCGTTGAATTGCTGAACAGGGTGTTAAGCGGCTTAGCTCATGACAGTCGATCTCTCAAAAGGGGGGAAAGGGATCCAGCTGAAAACGTCATGCCTTATGTCTTTTGTTTCTCTTTGTGAATGGCCGCCGGCCAGCCGGCGGCAGCTGAACAGGGTCAGTAAGTAGCTTAGCTCTAGAAGCGAGAAGGCGTATATAAGGGGTCTGGAAACCTCCATTCACTCACTCATTCTTTTGCTGCTCTCTACAGTCACCACCATGAGCAAAAGACAACACCTAGCGCCGTCCAAGAACAAGAAGACTACGCGGAACAGCGCTCGTTTAGCGTCAGTGCCTCCTCTTGCTACTGAACATGAGACTACCGCCGCAGCCGCTTGGTCTTATCACCCTCCCGCTGTAGCGAGCGCTCGCGGCAGTAGTAGTAGTAGTAGCAGTAGTAGTAGCAGTAGTAGTACTAGTAGTAGTAGTAGTAGTAGTAGTACTACTGGTAGTAGTCGTCGTGCTAGCGACGTTGTTACACTCGCGACGGTACACGTTGCTGCTAAGCGCGCTGCCGCTGCTACTGCCGCCCCGCCTGCTGCGGCTGCTGCTGCTGCTGCTGCACCTGCTACCGCTGCGCCTGCTACTGCTGCGCCTGCTGAGGCTGCTGCGCCTGCTACTGTTGCGTCTGCTGCTGCGCCTGCTGCTGCTGCTGCTTCTGCTGCACCTGCTGCTACAGCTACTACTACTGACGACAACGCTCCTGGCACAGCGCAGTACTGGCAACCGGGTTTTTACCTCCCCACTACTGTTGATGACTTTGATGACCTGCCGCACGTTGCACAGCCCCTCTCCTCCACCACTACATCGACCGACGCCCTCGACGCCGCTCGCGCTGAGAGTGACAGCTATTCGGACACTCAGCCCCTAAACCGAGAAGAAGAGGAGGAGGAGGAGGAGCAGCAGCAACAGGGTGAGACAGAGAACGACGCTGACGACGAGGCGTACGAACAACCCGAAGGGAAAGGGGTGGGCGGTACGTTTTTCGGCTTCCCTCTTCGACCTTTCGACCTCACTTCCTCCACTAGTAGCGTCCCGTCCGGTCCGTGGCGACTGCCCTCACCGCCACCTTACGAGGGCGGCGGCGCTTCATCTTCTACCGCTACACTCAGCACCGACGGCGTGTGGCTGCGCTGTTCCAACAACGAGGCCTCGGATACCACCAGCGCTGACGCTGCTCCTGCTATCGGTTCTGCTGCTGATTCAGCTCACGCTGATGGTGTTACTCATCCTGCGGGTGTGAAACGTTCTAAGGTGAGTTCCAGAACAACAAGGCCTAGTAAGAAGAGAAAAATACAAGAAAAAGAACGAGATGGACGAGAAGAAGCAGAGAAAACCTTCTCCCGTCCTCTCGGGTTAGAGTTCTGCTTAGACGGAGCTTTGACGCTGGAGATCTGGGAGGACGTGGCTAGACTGTCTAGGAGGCCGCGCTACACAAAAGACGGCCAGGTGAAAGAGGCGTCTCTGACCAGAAGCAAGCGAGTGCACTTCACGGCCGACGCGCTGCGCGAGCTCATAGCACGCATCGCCGATATCCGCGCAGTGGTGCGCATACGCGACACAGCGGCTGCGCAAGGAAAACCTAATCACACCCCCTGGTTCGCAGTGCTGGATGAGGAGGGCGAAGTGTACGCAGCTGTGAGCTACTACAGCGGTAAGAACCTCGTCCACGTGCGCAAGTACGAAGGTCCTGACAAAAAACCCACACAGCAGGGAGTGACGCTGTCCGCCAGAGCGCTCAAAGAGTTGGATGACAAAACAGAGATCATTCTGAAATATCTCGGCATAGATTCGGAATGAGAGACGCTCAACGCTCACGCGCGCGCACACACACACACACACACACACACACACACACACACAGCGTTTTGACGTACGCTGTATGAGACAGACAGACGGATACACAGACAGCAGACAGAAAGATAAATAGATAGATAGATAGACAGATAGATTGATAGATAGATAGATAGTTAGACGGCTAAGTAGTTGGTAACTGAGTGAAAAAAAAAACATGACACAGTACGTATGCGAAAAGTGTTTCAAAATGTTTAAAAGACCGTACAACCACGAGAGACACGTAGAAAATTGTAGAGTAGTACCTAAGTTTTGCCCTCTATGCGGCGAAGGCGATTGCCGAAAGATCGCCTGTCGACGCGAATCTCTGGACGGGGTGACCGTCCCTCCGCGCATATGTGCTGTACCGAACGGGGAGGAAACGTTCACGGCGAATTGGCCTGCGATACAAACGGGCGTCAGGATGCACGGGACTCGCGTGAGTGTAACAAACTTCAGGCTACCAACCGGCGAGTTGAGTGACGCTGTAGATACTATGCGTCGCATTCACTTGACACAAAGATTCAGATACAAAGTGGGTTTCTCGGTAGGCTTACTCTTACAACACAGAGAAGACAAGAGCAAACTGCGCTACTTTCACGCCTCCCAGAACAACGCAACTCTCATACAACCGCTCCCTACTATAACTAATTCAGAAACTTTGGAAGAGCTCCTCTCAAAGATGGAAAACACCGTCGCTTGCGAGGAAGTACGGAAACTTTGCGACGCTGACACCAAGTGGCACGTTCTTTTTCCTACCAATTTGAACATTTGCGTTTACATCGGACCGGGGGAATTCCCCATAGGCGGTAGGATCACTCAGGCCGGTCGAGTTGGAAAGAGAAGCGGCGTGTTAGATTTTCCCAACAAGGACAACCTCTGCATCTTCCGCTGCATTTCCTTTCACTTATACAAGACCAGCAAGCGCGCTTCAGATTTGTTACGTCAGTTCTGTCCCGCTGCCACACCTGAATCCTTTCCGGGTCTGAACATCCGCGACTTACCCGCGTTAGAGAACTTGTTTGACGTACAGATAGCGGTTTACACCGCGTCGCGTCAAGTGCCGGGGCGGAAGTTGAGAAGACGCGTTACTCTGATCAGACCGCCTTCCAGAACTCTGGCCGCCCGAGGTAAAGTCAACCTACACCTGACGGCGAAAGGCGGTTTGCACGTCTCTCTCGTCACGGACTTCAACGCGTACGCGGGCATATACGAATGTTGCAAGTGTAAGGCGGCGTTCACCACCGAGTTCTTGCTGAAGAGACACAGGAACCAGCTTTCCTCTTGCCGACAAGTCAAGTTGCGCTACGTAGGCGGCATCTACCAAAATTCGAGAACGATTTTCGAAGCGCTAGCAGACTTCTCCATTCTTCCCCCCGACGGACATTCCGGAATCTACCCTTACAAGATCGCCTTCGATTTCGAGGCTTTCTTCAGACCGTGCAAAGAACCGTCGACGGAACACGTGTCCCTGCTGTGGGATCACGTCCCTTTGTCGGCTATCGTCGCATCCGACTTTCCGGGGTGGGAGGGGCCCGTCTGCTTCGTCAGAGAATCCGACGCAGATTCCGACCCCTTGTTGGACCGAGTTTTAAATCACATAAACGAGAACGCCAAAGTCATCGGGGAAGCTGTGCTAGAACTTTACCGACCGACCTTAGCGAAGTTAGATGCGGCGATAGGTGAAGCTCTCCTGCTGGAGGAGGCGACGTTCACCCCTTCTCCAGGCGGCTTCGCTGCGGCTCAGACCAGACACCCGTTAGTTCAACTGAAGAAGCGGCTTCTGAGATACATCCGTCAAGCTCCAGTCGTGGGCTTCAACTCGGGGCGTTACGACTTGAACCTGATCAAAATGCGCCTTCACTCGTTCTTCGCCTCCGGAGACCGAAGAAACCAAGAATTCAGCGTCATAAAGAGAAGCAATCAATACTTGGCGGTTTACACACAGCACACGGTTTTCTTGGACGTAGTCAACTATTTGGCACCCGGTTACAACTACGCGACCTATTTGCGAGCTTTCACCAGGAACGAAGAGAAAGGTCACTTTCCTTACGAATGGATGACGTCTACCAGGAAACTGGCAAACAGAACGCTGCCACCGAGATCGGCTTTCGACAGCGAGCTGACGGGCGTCAAAATGTCCGAATCCGACTACGCCGCATGTCAGAAAGTTTGGTCCGACGAGAAGATGCAAACTATGGAAGACTACTTGATCCACTACAACAACAAAGACGTCAAACCTTTCATACAAGCTCTGAAAAATCACGCTAAATTTTTCCAAGATCGCGGCATTGACATGTTGAAAGACGGAGTTTCTCTCGCCGGTTTGACTTTACGGTTCCTCTTCCAAAACCTAGAAGACGCGTTCACAACGTTCCCCCAGTCCGACGCCGTCCTCCACGCTCTGATCAAAGAAAATCTAGTCGGCGGTCCTTCCATCATCTTCCATAGATTTCACGAGAAGGGCACCACGCGGATAAGGGAGCACAAGTACGGCGAAGAAGCGAGACCGTGCCAACACATCCTAGGACTAGACGCTAACTCTCTGTACTTGCGCTGCATGAGCGAAGCGCACTGCACGGGCTATTACGCGGTGAGACGGCCCGAGACCGAGTTCAAGCCTGAAATTAGGCAAAGAAACTCTCACAGCGCTTTGGAGTGGTTACGCTTCGTAGAGCACGACCGCGACGTGAAACTGCGCCACGCTCTGAACGGCGGCGAGATGGTTGTAGGCTGTCGGAGAATTCGCGTGGACGGGTTTCACGCGGCCTCTAATACGGTTTTCCAGTTTCACGGGTGTTGGTTCCACGCTCACGAGTGCATACCGTCGCACCGATATCAGTGCGCTTCACTGAGAGAGGAGAGACGCGACAGAACGACCAGAGTAAGCGCTTACTTGAAAGCGATAGGTCACAAGCTGGTCGTCCTGTGGGAGTGCGAATGGCGAGAGATGAAGCGTCGAGATGAGCGGGTCAAGGCCTCCCAACAACGCTGGAAGGTTGACGCTTTGAAAGTGTCTCGAAACGCGATGAGCGAGAGCGACATCCTTTCCGCTGTGAAAGAGGAGAAAATGTTCGGTTTAGTTCAAGTGGACATCACTACGCCGCCTCACCTACGAGACTACTTCGAAGAAATGACCCCCGTTTTCAAGAACGCGACCGTTTCAAAATCGGACATAGGACCTCACATGTCAGACTTTGCGCAGGAAGAAAAGCTGTTGAACACGCCTCAGAGATGTCTGATAGGGAGTTACCACGGAAAAAATATTCTCTTGGGAACGCCGCTTCTCAAGTGGTATTTAGAGCACGGTTTGATAGTCACCAAAGTGCAGCTGGTGGTAGAATACCTACCTAAACGCTCCTTTGCCGGTTTCGCGGACGAAGTAACGGCGGCGCGAAGACGTGGCGACGTGAACGAGAACGAGAAAATTCTGTCAGACTGTTACAAGTTAATTGGAAACGCTACGTACGGTAAAACAATCTGCAACAAAGAAAAACACACGGCGGTGAGATACACTGACAGTCGGAAGTTCGAACTATTGGCCAATTCGTGGCGCTTCAAAAAGGCGTCCGAGTTGAGTTCCGATCTGTTTGAAGTCGAACTACAACCGAAAACAGTCAACAACAACCTCCCTATTCAAATAGGGTTCATGGTATACCAGTACGCGAAGTTGAAAATGTTAGAGTTCACATACGACTTCTTGGATAGATTCGTCGATCGGCGCGATTATGCCCTTTGTCAAATGGACACCGACAGTCTTTACATGGCTCTCAGCGGTGACACGTTGGATGACCTAGTCAAACCTCGCCTGAGAGAGACGTACTTCAGAGAGAAACGAAAGTGGCTTCCGACAGCGGTGTGCGACGATCACTTAGAGCTTTTCGTGAAGACAAAAACGGAAAGAGTGCGAGAATGGTGTCCGCCGCCCGGCGGATGTTGTGAGAGACGGTACCTTCACGATCTGAGAACTTCGGGGCTTATGAAAGCGGAGTGGGAAGGTGACGTGATCCTAAGTCTCAACCCTAAGACTTACATTTGCTACGATCGAGTCAGCGACACCGGTGAAAGAAAATCCAAAAAATGGAGTGCAAAAGGCGTACAGAAGAAACAAAACCCTCAGGAACCAGACGACTTCTTGGATGTTCTTCGCCAACGAAAAACTCTCATTGCTGTAAATAGAAACTTCAAAGTGGTGCGAAACAAAATGGTCACCTACACCATAGAGAAAGACGGCGTGCGCTACTTGTATTATAAGCGTCGCGTGCATTCTGAGGGTGTGACAACGAGTCCTTTAGAGATATGAAAAAAAAAAAAATAAGCGTGTGCATCTTTTCAAAAATAGAGTGTTTATCAAGATTGAAAAAAAAAGAAATAAAAAAAAATAAAATAAAATATTGTTGTGTTTTTATTTTCATACGTCTTCTTTTACTAGTAAGTCGCGCAGTCTCTTAAAGCGGCACTCATGTGACGACGTCGCTTCCAGTCACGTGATCCTAAAGACCCTCACTTCCTAAACAAAAAACTTCTTCTTCCGCTCACGTGATCAATCAAGTCACTTCCGGTCACGTGATCCTCAATGAGGTCACTCACTTCCGGTCGGCCATTAGGTCATGTGACGTCACTTCCGCTCACGTGACTCATCAGGTCACTTCCGGTCACGTGATCCTAAATTAGGTCATATGACGTCACTTCCGGTCCCCTAAGTAGGTCAGTAGGTTACCCAGAATGCACCACTAATCCCCTAAGTAGGTCACTTCCGGTCACGTGACCAAATGGTGGCCTCTGATTGGCTGCAGGGTTACCCAGAATGCACCACTAATCCCCTAAGTAGGTCACTTCCGGTCACGTGACCAAATGGAGGCCTCTGATTGGCTGCATGTCGATTGAGTAATAAACGGTACTTAACTATAGTCCCGTTCCGATACATACTATACTACTGATAAGGCCTAAAAAGAAAGTTGTGTCCCGGTAAAGAGTTGAAATTAGTGGTAAAAATGCTAAGAATTAAAAAGAAAAAGCCTTAAAAATATAAGGGTTGGCCCCAAAAATAGAGGGTCAGTCAGGATACCGGAACATAACATTGAAAATATTTTCCATTTTGCACTGATTCATCAATACGCAAACTGCAATGTAAAGTGTGAAGCTTCGTGAAGTGTGATAGTAGGTGAATAAAGAACAAACACTTAATTCCTGGTCTAGTTTGGGTGGGGATAACAAATGAAATAATTGAAAGCGATGGGACTACATTGAATACATGATGATGAAATTGGGCTGATAGGCATCTCTTATAAAGACCTTTGTATTAGCCTTTGGTAGTAAGATGATGGATGTTGTGGATTGGTGTAAAGCAACAAAGAATTGGTACTACAATGAATACATAGTGTTTCAGTTGGACTATAGCTGATTCTGATAATCCACTCTAAGAGACCCTCGTAGTAGACTTCAATGGTGGGATGATGGATAGGGTGGAATGGGCAGAGGTATGTATCCCACGGGAGGAAAGGCTCCCAGAACATCTACAAGGTGGGCGGCATTTGGACATGGCATCTGTGTCTCTGAGGCAACCCTTAGGGGACCTGGTGACAAGGGCCAGCAAACTCAGCCGGAAAACCAGCATGCCTGACCTGCCTGGACAATAACTCCACCATGTCTCCTTCCCCTTCCTTATGACTTCATATTTCCAATGTTTAATAGCTGAATATCTATGAGGTTGATACGTTGTGGCCGAGGTGGTGGTCCGGGATGTAAAAATGTTTAAATATAGCCATTTCCTTTTTCTGCAACAGCAGGAACTTCTGATTCATGAGATTTTTATGGACAGGCAAATTATAGGCAAATCTTAAGCAATGGTAGACCCAAATCTTAAAGACATTCTGCAGAAGTAGGAACAAACACTTTGGCAGAGATTGGTAAAGGCAACATCTGTGAATACAGACATTGATATTGTATTCTTGCCTAACAATATCCCAATGATGTAGCATTCAGGAGAGTAGCTGTGATAGTCAGGTAGAGAAGTAATTAGCTGCATTGTTAGCTACAGCATTCACAATCAGCTCCTTTATTATTTGTCATGCATAGCAATAACTGGGAGACATGCTTTATATGTAAGTGTGAATTCTAAAGGGTTGTAAAGAGTGTGTGTGGGTGAGTTGAGGTAGGGGTGGGGTCTTTGCAGTTAAGGGGACTTGATGTTATGGACTATAACATAAAAGTAGAAAAACAGATACAAGGACAGAGTGAAATGAGGAGACAGGTTAATGAAGTGGTGATCAAAAAAAAAGTAAAGGTTGCACAGCCGCAAAAAGAGAGAACAAAAAAAACGAGGACAAAAAACTTCCTAGGTTATTAGAAGGGACCGGTGAGAAATCAAGGGTTTTCAAATTTGAATGGTTAAGGAAAGCAAACTTATTGTAGTACAGAAACTAATTTGCTTTAGAATATGTGCATTCAGAGGGGTAAGGGCCATTATGGCTGAGGATATGGGACAGGGTAGGTGTGGTTGGGGAGGGAAGAGTATGGTTGGGACAGTGGAGAAGTGTGTCCATGAATACTTCTACAATAGATTATAAAGGCATGGCAGACTACAGCCCCATCAGCATCTATGAAGATCAATGATGCATGGACCCGGATTTATTGTGTCTCTCACATCCCTCACGGAATACCACATGAAGTCTTCAGTGACCCATGCTTCATATACCACATTCGATAGGAACTGTTTTCCACCATGACCACTTGTACACATAGGTAAGAGTCCTGTAGCCAATTTGGCACCATGCAGTGTTTAACCCGTCATACCTTCAAGGATCACAAGTGATGCCAAGGGTAACCACCCTTTTAACAGCACACTGGTATTGGACATACATGATTTGGGCAAGAACCCTTGAGAAAATATGGGGAAGCCACCAGAACAGCAGAATAAAAAGTTATGAAAATCTTGTGCCTTTCTGGTGTAATTGTGACTCCCCCAGACTGCTTCCATCATAAAGGTTCAATTACCGGGTGCTGTATAGTGTGCTGTAAGATCAGGCTTACCTGTATTGTGAGGAGCAGCACTATAGCCTCTAAATCAGGACAGAGCGGCATTACTGCATCAAGACAATTGTATAGTCTCAAATAACTTCAGATATATATAATACTAGCACTAAAATGCTGAGAAAAATATAAAGGGCAAGAACCAGGATGTCAGCACTACAGAAGGGTGGCCAACGTATCTTCATACAGCTGTGGTCTCCTGAAGCACATTCAGGTACCTCTACCCAAAGCTAAGATAATATAAAGGTGTGTTCTAAGACCATATTATCAGTGAATTTAATAGATAAATGGAATAAATTGCACATATATATATATATATATATATATATATATATATATGTACATATAATACATGCATACATAGATAGAAAGATAAATAGATAGATAGATAGATAGATAGATAGATAGATAGATAGATAGAAAGATAGATAGAAAATATCCTAGCCCTTCTACCCTATATGCCCCTACCATATGGGGCCAGTGGAGAAAACAATTCCTCTCCCCAATACTTTCACTATAGCTTGAGCACCCCCTTTACACATAACCCAGAACGGAGAGTAGCTTGAGTCCCCTGGTCTGTGATTAGAGAAGTAGAAACTGCTGTCAGCAATCACCAACTGCTGGGAGCTGCTCAGGAAACTGCTTGTGGACAGGATCATTAGACCTCCTACGGATCTGCCTACTTCAGGCTGCCCAGTAGTATACTGATCCTTAATATTGTTTTTGTGGGCACTTACGGTTTACTGTGGAACTAAAAGTTGTCTCTGCCATCCCTGCAATAATATCCTGCTACAACATCCATAGGACAAGTTATGGTTTGTACCTGGATAACATTCATAAACTATAGATCTACCTATCTCTCTATTCTTTGTTAAGAAATTGGTCCTGGCTTTGAAGTGAGATATAATGATATTAACTAGATGTCCAAGGGTGCAAGCCCCAGGTTCAGAGATCCTATATAGATATGCATTGATATCCTAACAGACTGCATAACTGCAGAGTCTAACAGGCTGTTACGTGAACGCTAAAGGGGACACTACTGCAGAGATTGACTGAAGCCTCTGATGGTGCCGACAAATCTAGTGGAAACCAAATCACGGGCAGCGGAAACACTGAGGGCAGATCAGCTTTCAGTTCTGTACTGGAAGTGAACCTCAAAATGCAGCTAGTTATCCCATATCTCTCTCCCTTGGACCCCGCTTTAGCAATATGTGCTGAATATAAGAGCAACTTATAAGCATATGTTGGTGTCTTGGAGGTTTTTGACCTACTCTAAATCTTATTACTTTGGTACATAACCGAACAGAAAATGCTGGGAAAGATCCATGTCAAGGGGATGAGTTGCATTGTATGCCCAACTACATAAAATATATCTTAACCATTAGTTTCCAGGTTAAATGAGGCCCACCATTGTGTTGTCCTAGTCCACATTGTGGCTCTCATATAGGCTTGCCGAGATTAGAATTGCCCAGCCCAGCCTAGATCCTAGATCCTTTCTGAGAATAATCACAAAAGAGTATGTTTGGAAGAATTTGCAATGCGCTTCAGATAATGTAGTTCGAAGGTGGGTTTTGCACAAATAGTTGAGGCGCACATCTGTTTTAGATATTTCTAAACAACTGACGGATCCATTATATGATATTATTATAACAAGACATGTTTCAGGCTGTGTGCAGCAATCCCTGCAGGTCAGCATCTTTGTTTCATCATGCAATGATGTCTACCATGGGGCTACGTAATTGACCTTGTTACCTGCTCTTTGATGTGACCACATAATACAATCTCCTATATTCCCCTACTAATGTCCTAAAGGATAGGCTCTGCATGTGGCGTAATAAGGGGGATGTCCTTTACTTATGTCCTTTGTAAATCTACACTATTCCCTAGGATTACTGTCTGTGTTCAAAGGGATTCCTTCCTGAAGCTTTTTTTTTGCCTCAAAAAGGGAACGTATCAAATTCATGGTTGTTGGACAAGGACTGCAGTACTCAGCAGAATTATCTCCACTTCCTTACAGTAATGTTTAAATGGCATCTTCTTTCGGCCTCACATTTACCCTTCCATTAGAGAGAATTTTTACTACCTGGTGCAGAAGCAGAAAACACTTTTAGTGCCAGAGGAAATGTACATAGTTCAACGAATTTTTTTTTTTTTGAATTCACATGAAGAAATGTGGATATGTCTGTCCTAAAACCGTGCTGAGTAATTCTTCTACTATATACATTAAACAGTTACACACCACATTTACCAGACACAATCTTAAAATGCAGGACATTCCCAGTGGGCACAGAACATTGAATCAACATTGATAAATGGTTGTCAATGTTGATTCAACATCGGATCAACTGGGAGTCAACTTTGGACAGACTTTTGTGCAAACTGGGTTATGATATTCGCCTTTAAATAGTCTAAGAGGCAACCCAACTTATGTATTAAACAAAACGTGACCCATTTTAAGGAAATGGGTCGGAAGTCGCAGATATAAAATGTTCCGATATTGCCAGATCCCAGTACAGCTCTTCAAGAGCTTTATTTGACATATGACAAGTGGTAGATTGCCTAATATTCACTCTTAAGCGCTATTTTTGATATTTTGTTGTTGATTTAAATGGAAATTAATCAAAATGAGATAATCAACATTTAAATTAGATATTAACTCCATCATACAACACAATTGTCGAGCCCATAGCTTACATTTTGGGGAAAATGGGGAAAGAAATTTGGTTTTTAACTTAGTTTGCCAAAAGATGTTAGAAAAATGTCAAAAACTCATTTTTCAAAAATAGTTTTTTTTCCACACAATGTTACTTAAAATGCCCATATCTAGCCTCTTAAATGTGCGACTTCCGACCCATTTCGTTAAAATGGGTAACATATGATAACTATATCTTTTTGTATATAACATATATTTATCCCCCTAGATTATGACAGGTAGACCAATAGAGTAGCGCATACAATTGCCTTAGAAACAGCTGTATAGAAGCTTTATTTGGATTTCTTTTTCTAATACCCATTTCAAGCATCGTCCCAAATTCAAGAAACAAGGACAAGGACAAAAATATGTGTTATCAACTGGGCAAAATTGTTGCCAGCCGTATCTCAAGGGTAGAAACACAGTATGACATCACCTACTCTGCCACAAAAGCTGAACAAAGAGTGTCTGGGCAGGTTCCTGTTCCCTTTCTTTCCTTTCAGCAAACAATCGCTCCTATCAGGATGCAAAGACAAAGTCAGACAAAAGAGGGAACAATACACTGTATCAAATAGCAGAGAACTGTCTGTCCATGTGAAAGCTAACTCCTCAGGTGATTATTCTGGCCCTTTTAGTTTTTCTTCTCTGATGGATCATCATTACTTTTATATTCTTCTCAGAGAGGTTGTGAATAATTTTTTCTCAGAAAATTATGCAAGATCATGGCAACAGGCTGACTTGAACTGATCTCAGGGAGAATTTAGCAAGAGGACAAGTATTAGAGCAAACATACAATGTTCAAGAATCCCCTTCAGAAATTTCTTGCAGATATATATCAAATGCAAAAACTCTCAGTGGAGAAACCCATGGCTTTTCACATTTGAGATAGTCCATAGAATATAACAAAAATAGCTGCAAATGCAAAACTACAGCAAGATACCCCTAAATAGCATTATGTAAGTCCATATAAATTGGGTGGTTGGTAATTGGCTGTGATAAGTCCTTCCCCATGAAGCAGCTTGTCAGCAGAGATGTACAACATATGCAGCTTTGTACCTGGCAGGGAGCAGCACTTTTATACTACAAAGTAACTCCACACACACTGTGCTGACCCCTGGGGAGGAAGCATGCTGCCTGCTAAACGACTCAGGAGGACTCAGGAGGAAATTGGCATGCTAAGAAGACAAGGTGATGGGTGATATAAGGTTTTATATTCTCTTTAACTGAGACACAGATGCTATACTACTGGTGATTTTGGGTGTGTGGTACAAAAGTAGAGAGCAAGAATTCTGGTGGAATTAACTATGCTAACATTTGAGAGGAAAAAAAGAGATTGGCTGATTAAAATGGAAAACGAGAGAGATACATAGTTTCCAGCATATGTGTTTATTTCCTGGGTATAAGTTTCAATATATCTAGATATCCTCTAACATGAACACGGAGCTGGGAAAAGGTCACCCTCACAAACAAGTCACATTCTAGAGCAAATAAGCCAATTCCTATTCATACAGCATCAGCAGCCATCCTTCCACTTCCCCTGAGGCCACAGTCCTGAGTCGACAGGTGCCTTTGAAGTCAGGATGAGGAGCTGTGAGGTGGGTGAGGTCACTTTGTGCTGTGACAGCAGTGTGTATGTTTGGCATACAGAATACTGTTTTTGTGATGACCTTACCACATCACCTGAATAGATTAAAGGATGAAATAAGTTCTTGCAACTAGGTAATTAACATTTATAACCATGCATGGATCAGAAAATCATACTAGCTACTACTGGCAGGACTTAGGATGTAGCTTACAACAGGACACATTTTTGACACTATTCAGAGGTGCAAGAACCTCATACAATATCTATCTACCACACCTAAGATATAGGTTCATAGATCCTTACAATCAAAATCAAATGAACAAGTACTTAATTCTAGAATTGTCAGTTTGGGAATAACATATTGAATAAGTGAATATAGCCTGAGAAAGGGGATATCAATGAATACATACTGGTAGAATTGGACTATATAGTACAGCCTCATCCTGATAGTCACTAAACTTCAACTCCAAGATACACTTGTAGCAGTGTTTGGGAGTAGGATGATTGATAGGGCTAATCTGGCTGTGGGTATTCATCCAATGGGAGGAAAGGCTACCAGAACCTTACAAGGTGGGCGGCATTTTGAACAGAGCATCTGTGTCTCCGAGGCAACCCTCAGGGGACCTGGTGACAAGGGCCAGTTAGTTCAGCCGGAAAACCAGCCTGCCTGACCTGCCTGGACAATGCTTTTATATGGTAGCCAGACCCTCCCACATCTACTCCCCCTCACCCATGATTTCACATAGTATAGCAACAGCAGAAAAGTGAACCGTCTGAAGGGAACACTCTGCATTGAATAGTTGAAAATATGTGAGGTTGCTACATATGTTCTAACATTGGTGAGTGCATCGGGATAGTGGCTAATGTGGCTTACACCGAGGGAGATGGAGGTCGTTTAGGGACAACTTGCCTCAGACATTGTATCCTAAGAGACATCCCCAGGGTGAGATAAACAGATGAGGCTGCAGTGAGGAGATATCCCTCCTTCTCTACCAACAGGTGATTGATGTATCCTCAAGTCATAATTGTGATGGCCACTCCTCTAGTAGGGGCAACACACAACTACTTGTGGACTTTGAATTTGATAAACTTGCAGTTAGTTTAATCAAAATTAGGGGACTAATGATCTCTTAATCAAACAGTGTATGATAACAATTGAAGCACAGTAAAACATAAATGATCAGTCAAAGAAGAAGTTTTTATAGACCAAAAGATAAATTCTTGTGTCAAACAAATCTTCAAAACTCTCATATAGCACAAAACACATTCAATGGTATTTGATGCAATATCTATATCTGATGACAATATTACTTGACGCAGGTAGTGTGTATCTGGTCAAACCCTGACTACAAATTTGGTTTATTAAAGCTTCCCTTACCACATGCAATACCTGCCTACTTGGTAGGAGAATATTGAAGATGTTTGCCTCAATTTCTCTCCATACCTATCAAATATTATCATGAATCACATAAGTTGCCGCTCAACTACACCCTGGAGCTTCTGTATGTAGACTTTATAATCTAGATGGAGTGAGGCCGATAATATGGGAGGATGGTTAAGCCTATGCAGTAATCGTAAAGCAAACACTGTGTTGACAAGGAATGTTTTAACAGAAAGTCTGTGTAAACAAATAGTGTTGTAAAACAAGCAAGAGAGATAAATATCAATTAAGCACACAAATACCTTTCATTTCAGGCTCAAAGGCTGCTTATGCCACAAAATTTAGTGCTGCATAAGATGTGCCTGAGACTGTGTGGATCTGGTGACATCAGAGTCCAGGGAAACTGCAGCGGGAAAATTCCAAGTAAAGTCATTATTCAACACACCATAGAGATTATGGAGGAAAAAAGAAATGTCAGCACATTGGAGGGATGGCCGTTGGAGCGCTAATGAATTGAGATTGATTAAGTTCTAAAGGAGACAGGCCTCATGCAAGTCCCTCTGTTGAGGAAGGTGTGTGTTGGTGGGAGCTGGGGGTTCTGACAAGTACTTTCTAAACAGTTTCGCTGCTCTATTACACCATTAATTGGCAGCCAGAAGTTGGCTGATTAGCTTTCTTTAGAACAATGGAGCAGCTTCCTCACATGGACTGAAAATCAAAAGCTGTATTGTCAACTGTATTGCAGATACTAAATGCATTTTTTCCCTGATTGGCCCACTTTACACTATGTTGAAAAAGGAAGGGAATCTTGGGCATAACTCTCCTCAATAGGACACCATCAGACACACTTATCTGCCCAAATGCCTCAACCATGATCCTAAATACCTCATTTTCACCCAATTCTGTCCTCATCCACTACGAAGGCACCCGTTACTCTTGCTGGGCCTAATCTAAGAGAGAGGCTCTTTAGCAGAAGTCTTTATCTGAAGCCCTATTACCCTAGTGCATCCTCAGAGATAAGTAAGTCATGTTGCCAACAGAGCATGGTACATTAACCCTTTAAGGCCGACCAAAAAAGTATTTGCTGGTGATAGGGGCAAGACATTTTCACAGGAACTCTCTCAGGGCCGAGCCTTTGCTGATTCTAATAGAGCTATGTAGACTATAGTAAATGCTCGGCCTCAAAGGGTTAATTAACCACTGCCAGCTGTGAACTAGAACACACACATTTGACAACAGGTACTTGCCATTGACAGTTTTATTTCGTCAAACTTCATTGAGAGGGTGTATTTCTCATAGATTAATTTTCAAAATGCAGATAGTTTCACTTGATATCGGATTCTAAATATATACCTATACCATGATCTAGGTCTTAGCTATCAATAATAAAGTAAACAACAAGCTGCAATCCACAAACCAAAATCTAGCTAAGATGAATTGACTTGCTGTATCATGATTCCCAAATGGTCATTTTGGTGATTTTTACCAGGCATTGGTGCTGATTAGTCTAGGAGCCAGCAGCATCATTCTGGTTTTCCTGCTAACTACAAGCAGTATGGTTAGGTTATTGCAGTAGTGTTTGGTAAACAGCCGTGTGTCGGATGGTCCCGGTAATCACTCAGATAAGGGCAGACATGAATACCTATGTGATAACATCTTGGACTGGCTGGTCATTCATGGATGCCATTGGTTGAGTGACTTTCCACTATGTATGATTATGCATCTTTAATGTAGGGATAATTATGCTGCAGGACCAACCTGGATATGTTAAAAAGGTCTTAGCCGGAAACCTTAAACACATTTGTATAGGACAAGAATGGATTCCGAATCGTAGATGCAGTTGGGTTGCTTCTTAGCTACTTTTGTTTATTTGCAGGGATTAACATCAGTCTTTGCAAAAGCATAATAGAGGGCTTGGACAATACACCTCAAAATCCGCATGTATTTTTGAGAAGAATTACTCCAAAATGATTAAACTCTGGAATATAGATCAGCCAACAAGGTATCATTTTTCCAAGCCTTCCTCGTGAGTTCCTGATGATCGGGATCACTCAATCCACTGGTGAATCTTACAAACAGTGTTTCTATATAATAGTCTTTATCCCTGGCCCACTCAGATCTTGCTTGGTGCAAGATCCTCTACAGTTCCAAACCATACATCTTATGGGACTCCTTTGGTTTCTGGGTGCTTCCTTTAAAGATCAACCAATGGTTTACTGTAACCAGGTTACCAATGATATACACAGCTTTACTTTCCAGCTGATCATACGTTCCCTAAGGACCATACATATTTCTCCATTGGGAGACGGCCAACTTACCTGGCCTATCATTCAGCCAGATTTCAAAGGCCCCTAATGAGTCCTCTTTTGACCACCCATTGTATTTGCAGTCGTCTTTGTATTCATCCTTCCAGGGCTATTTTCAGGATTTCGTAATTCTTGCTGTGCATCCGGCTCCTTTGTTAGTTCCTTCTACTAACTGATATGAGAGATTTCTACAGTATGGTTAGGCCATTGCCGTAGTGTTTGGCAAACAGGTGTGTGTCGGATGGGTCTGGTGATCGCACAAATAAGGACAAACATGAATAGCTATGAAATAACATCTTTGACTGCCTATCCATTTATGGATGCTTTTTTTTTAGTGACTATCCAGCATGCATGATCATGCATCTGTCATGTAGAGATGATTATTCTGCAGGGCCATGTTGGATAAACTATAATGGGCTTAACCATTGACCTTTAATATGATTTTATAGGACAACAATGGATGCCGGATCCTAGATGCAATTGGGTTGCTTCTTAGCTACTACTGTCAATGTGGAGGAAATAAAATCATTCTTTCTCAAATGGCCATCAAACAAAGGGTTCAGACAAAACACCTCAAAATCTGAGGAGAATCTGAGGAGAATTACTCTAAAATCATTAGAGGTCTGAAGATTCTGCAGGGAAAATGGAGAGTTGTCACTTGCTAACATTTTCAGGTTAAAGCATCAATCCTGTCCAGACAGAATAAACACTGAAAGTCTACAGAACTGATTGCTGCTATTGTTTACCAGACAGATTGATTAGTCTACAAATTATCACTGATTCGGACACATCTCAGTAAATCTGTTTGATGAGCTTTCATCAATTCCTAATTTCCTAGAGGAAGTCAATATAAAATGTCAATACAGCACGTTTCTAATTATCCACTATTTGTATGGAATTAATAACAAAAGGATTTCATAAATTAGTTCTGATTTGAAGAGTAGGACCATGTAAATCCATAGTGAGGATATCCATAACCAGACATTGATTGTGGAAAATTACCTCATTTAGATTTGGAGAATTATGAATTTCTAATGTAAACTTAACTTCAATGAATGTCTTTCACAAGAGTTGAAATTTGTAATATTCACCACCTGTATAATACATCTCTGGCAGATGTGTGATGATAAGTGGTAGATGGGGTGCAGAACATGTGTTTCAAAAGGTTTAGATATCTTATCTCCACGCAACGACTGCACTCATGACCAAGCCCACGTGTCAAATATGGCTTCTATGGGGCTCCTTTTACCTACCGGGCTGCTCCTCTTCTTACTTCAGGTATACTTACCACTGGCTTGCTGCAAAATCTTTCATTATAGATCTTACATGAGTTAGGGGAGAATCAATCTAGCTCTGCCCCTGAGGGATGTCATAGACATTTGGCTTTCTACACACGAGGATTAAGCTGTTCAGACAAGAACAGTTGATATGTAGAATATGTTTGTGTGGGCAGATTGAACATTACCAGTGAGTCACAGGTATAAATACAATTACTTTTCTCCCTCCATACCCCACTGCACCAAGTTATCAGTTGTAGGACTCTCTTTGGAGAAACAGGGTTTGACTAGTTTCGAGGCAATTTTGATCAAACAAAATAACATCATATGTTAGTAATTAAGATGCATTAAAGCTTTGATGACTTTATCAAACTGGTAACTTCATCTGCAGAGGTAAGGCTGATTTCTCTATTATAGACAGGTACTTAAATCTGACTGCAAATACCACATACACTGAGAGTGCCTCCTTCACCTGGCACCTCCGTTTGGCAATCTGCCGCCCCATAAACAATTGTTGAGGTAGTACTATAGCGGTATATCTATCTGTATTGATTTCCAAACACTGCTGCTTAACTCACAGAAGCAGCGAGAGAAGAAAAGTTGTTGGTGGTAAAGCCTAACAGGGTAACTGTTCAGTCTCTTACTAAATGTAGTAGTTATGCAGCTTGACCCTAGGGTGCATTTGTTTATGCTATTTCTGCCCTACATCCCCATAATTATATTATATTCTGTGTCTGTCACATTTCCCTATACTGCTTATATCCTATAATACCAGTACATTAGCACCCACACTTACTATTACCCACCCTACACAACACTGTACAAAGCCACCACCATCAGACTCTGGTGTGTGGCTCACCAGATGGCTGAAAGCACTGGGGTTGGGCACCAATAACATGTATTTAGACCTGCTACCCCATGGGTGCTTCAACACCCCCTTCCTCCCCCTTACCCCAAACTCGATTTGGATGTTTGCGCAACAGACACATGAGGTCACTGGCTATGACTGCTACCATGTTAGTGAGTACCAGTACCATCTTTGAGTCTAAAGGTTTGGCAAACATGTTTGATAGCCACATTGCCTGGTTCTGCATGCTGACCCTGAGTGGGTAGTGCATCAAATTATATTCATTACTAATGACTATTAGAGTTTACTTACCAACATATGAGATGGGCCTATGGGCCTGACAAAGCTAGATCTGTGGATGCTATAATTCCTTGTTAGCAAGTTTTGAGTTTTGATAAATACCGTAAAACCCCTCCTTTAAGACGCCGCCGCCTTTAAGACGACCCCCTACTTTGAGATGAAAATCCGTCTTGTGGAAAAAAGACTTTAAAATGGCTCTCTCTTTGATACTATATAATAAAACCCCTCCTTTAAGACGACCCCCCATTTTGAGATAAAAATCCGTCTTGTAGGAAGAATAAAGTCCAAAATAAATCTGTTTTAAAGGCGGGGTTTTACGGTACATTCCAAAATGTTTCAGCTTGGTTTATGTCAATTACGGATCCTGTAATACAAACTGGCAACAGTAACTATTTTTCATAAATGACTAGAATTTGGACAGTTACTATGCTGTACATTGGCTCTGATCCCCCCCCCCTCCTCTTGTTCCTATAAAACACCACCAACACCATAGAGTACACAATTATCACATGCCAATTGAACCAGTGCCTATTGATGAGGATGGTAGGCTTTCTGCAGAGTTGGCAGTGTTTCTGGTGGTAGAGGACTATATGGGTGTGCTGACAGTAAGCACTTTGTACTTGATGCCAATAGCCATGGGGTGTGGTAGGGCTGCCGAGTATAGACCATCTACCTACATTTACTGTAGGAGGACATGATCCTTGTTTGATTAAAATGTGTGATATGATGGTAGAGAGATAACATAACTTTCTGGCACTCAACCACACTCACAAATAAACATCACGCTTGGCAGTCCATATTCTGTTGGTGCATATTCATGGTTTCCCCTATATGTATCATTGTGTCTATGTATACTTGCCAGCTCCATCTCTTTACCACATCCATTTGTTCTCTACTCCTCTTCTGTACAGTTTTGGCATCTTTGATGTTATCAAACTTTTATTGATAGTATTATGTTTCTAGATTTATGTTGAGTTTCAATTACAACCAATCAACCCAGTGTCACTGAATTCTTGTGAGGCTTTGGGGGTCTATAGAGCTTGTAGGTTCTCCCTTACGCTTGAATACAGCCAGGTCAGTTATAATCACTGCTGTATTCATGTATGATGCTGCCCAATGGCAATTCTGCATTAAGCCCTGTCCTGCTCTTGGAACACTGCTGGCTATTGTTATATTATGTTGATGCTTAGGATGAGGGCATTCATTAAGCTGTTTTTCTATTCATCTGAGTGAGCTCTGCATAACATTGTAAAGCATATCTTTTACTCTAGACCATCATATATTTCAATTTCTCAGGGAAAGGATGTTTTTTTTTAGGGGCAATTCATTTCATTTCATATTTAGCCAGAAATAATTGTATCTGAATAGATTTAACTACAAACAAGAATTAGATCACCAGGTCCGGTTTTGATATGAAACACATCTTTCCCCTGTTTAGCCTTGTAAGTTGCCTCTTACCCAGTGGGCACATAACATTGAATCAACATTGATAAATGGTTGTCAATGTTGATTCAATGTTGATGCAATGTCTATTCAACGTTGAACTGAATTTTGTGCCCACTGGGTATAGCCCACACCCCTCATGCTTGATAGAGTTGGAGTAGTATAGTATGTATCGGAACGGGACTATAGTTAAGTACTGTTTATTACTCAATCGACATGCAGCCAATCAGAGGCCTCCATTTGGTCACGTGACCCGTTGCCATGGTAACGTGACCTACTTAGGGCTCTCAGCCAATCAGAAGCCAGCATTCTGGGTGACCTACTGACCTACTTAGAAGCTCTCAGCCAATCAGAGGCCGGCATTCTGGTAACCATGGTAACGTGACCTACTTACGTCACGTGACCTACTTAGGCTCAGCCAATCAGAAGCCGGCATTCTGGTAACTAGGGTAACGTGACCTACTTAGGGTTTGTTTGTAAACAACACCACGTGGCTCTCTTGTTTGTAAACAACACCACGTGACACGTGACTGTTTGTAAACAAACAAACAAAAAAAAAGTTATGTAACTTATATATAGAAATAAAAACACAACAAGATAATTTCTTTTCTTTTCATTTTATTCTTTATTTTCATTTCAATCAGAAAAAACACACAAGTTTATGCTTTTTTAGCTTGCTTCTTCGATTTGCAGCAACTCAACAGGCCGCAAAGTCTCACGCCGCCGTCACTCGCACCACCACACCCCGGACGACTTCTCTCCAATAGACATTGCACGACTTTGGATAAATCCAACACCATTTCGGCAAGGCAGAGAATCTTTGCCTCCATGAAACGGCCGCCATCGCAACAACCCGTCACAACAGCATCATCGATAGCTTCTGACTCACGGCCCGGTCGCTCAGCTTTGGGATTTTGCTCATGCGCATGACGCACTTCTTGGGGTTTCTTGTTCGACATGCTTCAATTAGGAAATGAACGCAATGAGGTCCACAGGTGTCAGCAGAAGTGTCTTGTAGTTGAATGCGGTTTCTTTGCCACTTGAACGGAGCAGAGCGATCCACGAAAGACAAGAACTCCGCACTCAGCGGCGGTAAGCCGAAGGAATCAAAGTAGTACACTTCACCCGTGCTCGACACGTAAAACGCCACCCAATGCTGACCTGGATAATGTTGCGGATCTGTGTTGCTCACGAAACAAGTGTCTTTGATAGGGTGCTTCGGAATAGTGTCACAAGAGAAAACGCCCAGGAAACGATGTTTTGTGTGAACGTTTTCCTTCAACACTCTGCTTATTTCAAGCGTGTTCATACGATACGCCAAGTACCGCCGTCTTGTCTTCAGTTCATGTGGTAGTCGGTGACGGGGTGTCGATCTCGGGTCAGCTCGACGACGTTGTCGTACACCAAGTAGAGTAGCACCGTTGTTGTCGCTTGTAGCGCCGAGCGGAAACTGACTTCCACCCTCAGCTGACCCGCTCTTATAAGGTTCACGCGACACCCGTCGTGCGATCTGTCTGGGGTTAAGTCGAGGGGGAACACCGTGTAACCGTTCAGGAATTGATCGTATGAAATACCGCAGGAGCGCGCGCCCTCGTACATCCCCGTTTCCGTGTGTAGCGCCAAGTACTCTCTCACGGCCGCTTTGGTCTTAAAGTCGGGCACGTAGGCGTCGTTCGGCACTTTCTGATCGTTCACTATCACTTGAAGCGAGCTGATGTCGTAATGCTTCATCTCGAACGGGTTCTTGGTGTAGCTACCGTTGAAGGCGTCGTGGTCAAGGAAGCAAATCATCATCGACTTGGGAAGCTGGCCTGTGTTGGAGTGCGTGTAGCTGTGATCTCTGTTACCTTGAGGGATGGCGTAGGTCGTCACCTCCACTCTGTTCACCGGGTAGTCGAAGGGCCCGTGTTCTATCACCGCTCTCTCGTGCGTTTCCGCTACAGCGTCCGCCACCAGCACGCGTCGCACGTAGAGCTTTGCTTTGTAGATCTTCAAGCTGTAGCCTCCGTCAGCGGCGCACATCAGATAGAAAGAGGGCGCCGCTTGTTTCAGAGTGAGATTGATTTCTGTCTCTCCAACGATGAGCTTCGGTTGATGAGCCAGGTCAAAGTGCAGTCGCGCCATCAGCGAAAAGCGCTTGTTGGAGATTAGCTTCTTGCGCGCTTTGTACCCCGCATTCGCGTCAGTCAACGTGTCAAACTGACCGGGCGTATCTTCATGCCACCCCTAGGCGCTCATGACGCCGTCCTTCACGTCTTTGTTGTAGTTGAGTAACCCTTCCAAGTAAGCTCGGTAAGGGTAGGTCTCGGTGTTGCCAGACACTTTGAAACCGCCGATGGAGACTTGGACGTCTTTGAAGAGCGAGTGAGCCAAGTTGTTCACCGGAGCTACCGCGTCGGTGTCCTCGATCGCCGCTCCGTCCTTTAGCACTTGACATTCCAGATGAAGGTAATTCTCGTTCAGGTCTGTGTACTCTTGCGACTTGTTGATGGTGAAATTTATGTTACCTCCATCCTCTAAAGAGTTTTTTGTTTCTATCCCCAGGAAAGACGACTTTAAGATAGTAGTCTGAGTCGGCGCTACGGTGTGCAGGTCGAGCTCAGAGAGCGCGCACTCGTTACTGCTCTCGTGTACGTAAGCCATTGTGTTCTCTCTTCATGCGGCCGACAGACTGACGCCGGCCGCCTCCAGTCTTTTTATTTATACCTGAACGCCTAGGCGCTTACCGGTCGAATACATCCCCTCTACGTCTCTTGCAAGAGCCACCGCCCGTCTGAGGAGAATGCCGGCGACGTTTCGACCCTTTCTTAGACGCGACAGGCGTCTTTCCTCCCGAGAACGCCGTACTCGCCAGTCTCTTCAGAGCGCCTGCGCCTCGGTCTTTCACGCTGCTCTTTAAAGTCCGACCCGCCAGCACATCTTTAGCTACGCCCACACCGGCGCGGAGCAGCGTTTTTCCCACCGACTTCAATAGCGGGGTAGCCGAGCGCATCAGACCTAACAGAGCGCCGCCTAAACCGTGCCCGCTCTGGAAAGAGCGCCCGCTGTACACGTTGACGCCGTTGCCCAGCTGCGCGTTGCAGTAATCGCTGTACCCTCTGCCGACGGTGCGCCTGGGTGGAAAGTACGGAACGCGTTGACGCATCATTTTTCTCTCTTTCAGCGCTCAATAGGTCTCAGATGAAGTGTCACGGTCACCTCGCCTCTACCGAATGGGATGGAATGACCGGATCGGTCTCTTAAATAGATGCCGACCTCGGTAAACCTCTTGGATTTCAAGGGGAAATAATCCAAATGGGGAAAACTGATAGCTTGCACGCCACCTCGACGCTTTCCGCCTCTGTCCACCGCCACGCAGCGCAACAGCGGCACTTGCATGTCGCCCACACGTCTCTCCTGGATCATGTCGGTGTATATGTACACAGAGTGCACGTCCCCGTAAACATCCATCGAGTAGGCGCCGGTAGTCGGCGACGCGAAACACGTCTTCTCTCCGAAGCCTAGAACGCATGCGAGATGCTGACTCAGCAGGACAGCACAGTGTCTCGGCGGTTTGATGGTGACGCGTTTCGTCTTGGCGTCGTACGATAAGATCCGCATCGGTTTGAGCAAGAAGCTGTCGCCCTCTAGTCTGTCATCTCGCAACGTCTCACTCAAGCGCTCGATTAGGGTGTGGTTGCTTCCGGTGAAAATAGGAGGTATCTCGAATATGTTTGGCATGAAACTGTGCACTCCCATGTCCTTCTCCATCTTTTCGATCATCTGTCTTGCTTGATGGCTGATCGTCTTCTTCTTCACCGCCGGGGACAAGAACTGCTTGTATACGGCATTCGTCTGTCTCAAGTCGACCTCTCTCTTGAACCTTTTTGTTTCCGGTTTCAATTGCTGCTCTTCCGACGTGTCTGATATCTCTTCCACCGTTACATAGCTCGCTTCCTTCCAGCTCAGCGGGAATTTTGAGCTGAACGTTAGCTTGCTCAGACCGTTCGCGTTTTTCATTCTCTTCCAGTCTACCTGTGGTTTTTTTCCTTCGGAGAATTTAGTTTCTTTTAAAACCTGGATCGCCTCCTCTAGCGAACCTTTGGTGCGCAGAGGAACAACGATGATCAAGTCGTCATCGTGCACGTTAGTCCATTCTGTAGGGAGGATGATCTCAGTCAGAGCCGCTTCGTACGCTTCGGGCAGAAGGAGCGGCGAGTCGAAGTGAGTTCGGAAAGACGTCAAGCTGTTGTCAGGATAATACTCCATAGAGCTGTTGCTAGGTAGAGTGATGTTCATTTTTTTTTTATTTTTTTTTTTTCTACGTTATTTTTTTGACGGGGATCCACTCGTTGAACTTGTCGTCGTAACCTAACCAACGTACGAAAGCTAACTCTTTACCGTCGACGGTCTTGCGGCGCAACACCTCGTCTATCAGGTAGTTGTTGTCGTAACGACTCTTGTACACCTTCTGAACCTCTTCCGGGTAGAAGACGCCTTTTATCTTCTCGCCCTTGTCGTCTTTCAGCTCGAACCCTCTGCTTCCCAACGTCTTAGCAACGTCGACCACTTCCTCGCGCCAGTTTCCCTCGTACCCTTTGTCGAAGGCGCCTTTAGTTCTCAACATCCTCACTCTGTCACCCGGAGCGATGACGTCGACGGCGGACGTCTTTGTTTTTTTCTTCTTTTTCCATATTTCGTCGATTTGTTTGTTAGTTGGGAGATCTTGTCGGTAGAAAACTGTTTCGCTGTTTTCCGAGCTGACTTGAGCCGGCGCCATTTTCAACGTCTTGTGGTGAGTGCGATTGTAAGAAGACACTACATGGTGCAGTACGTCTACGTAGCGATACGTGCGCTTGTGTGTGAAATAACGCCACAGCTTCTCCTTCAGACTGCGGTTCAAGCGCTCCACTAGACTAGCTTTGATGTCGTCGTTCTCGCCAGTGAAGAACTCTATGCCCTCGCTCTTCAAGTGATCTTGAAAGATCTTGTTCAAAAACTCTTTCCCCTTGTCTGTCTGAACAGTGCGCGGTCGTCTCTCGCCAGTGCCTGTCATCTCTCGGAAGGCCTCGGTGACATCAGCGCCGCTCTTGGATTTAATGGGAACGGCCCACGCGTACCTAGAGAAAACGTCGATCGCCGTCACCACGTACCGGAAGCGGTCGTTGTGAGACGCCAAAGCTTGCATGTCCATCAGATCTATCTGCCACTGCTGATCGATTGCGCCGGTTATAGTCTTGTTCCTTGCGAATTTTCTCAGAATGGGTTTATGTTTAGTGTAGGCGTCCAGCGACACTAAAGCATCTCGGATGACGGCCGGGTTCAGGTGGCGAAAATGATGTTTCTGGAGTTTAGTCACGCTAGTGAAACTGGAGGGCGCTTTGACGTCGGTATATCTAGCTACTACGCGCTTCTTTTCTTTTTCCTTCTTGGTCAGTCTCTTCACTGGTTTGCCCATGGTGGGCCTGTTGAGGGCGTGAACGACGAGCTCGCCGCTAGGCGGTTGCGCCCTCTCCTTTTCTTACTCGCCACGCTCCTATAGGAAGTCGGAGTTTGGAAAAGTTCACTGTCGTCCTCCTCGTCGTCAGAGGATTGATCGTCCACCTGGAGAGAAGAGTCTGCTGCTGCTACTGCTGCTGCTGCTGCTGCTGCTTCTCTTTCTTCCGAGTCGAAGCTCGGTCGTTTCCGACCTCTGTCAGCAAGCCGTGTGTCCAAACTTCGGCCAGGTCCGCTCGCTTTATACAGATGGTTTCCGATCAAGGAGTCTGTGGGAACTGCTTCGCGCAGCGCTTTCGTGAACGGCGAGTAGCCCGCCGGTCTGGGCGCCGTCTTCCTGAACCTGGCAGCGTCGTTCAGTAAGTCCACTATGTTGATGCGATGCTCAGGTGGTATTCTCCGACCCGACATCTCGCGCACCGCACCGTCCTCGTTCCACTTGATCACACCGGATTTCTCCAATTGTTTGTACAGCGCCACGGTCCGAGTGCGATTCCTCTTGGGAACTTGGTTCACCAACCGCTCGAGTAGGGACGCGCTGGCCTCTTCAGCAGACTGACGGAGGTGAGCCGGGGGCGAAGAAGAGTAGGACGAAGAGATGTTGCTGTTGTGGGGATTCGCGAGAAAAAATTGCAATCTATTCAACAACCTTCGGTATTTCAACATTTTCTCGCGCGATTCCAAAGTGGGGTCGTTCAACACTAAATCCAAGTCCCTGTAGATAAACTGTAGCACCTGGTGCAAGGCCGTGTCGGGATGAAGGGTCTGTTCTGCCTGCTTGTGGTAATAGGCCATGTCGGCAGGTAGGCGGGCGGCGGTGGCAGGAGCGGAACTCTCGTTCTTTTCAGTGCGCTCATCAGGAAGAGGAGGAAGGTTTGGAGCAGTAGAAGTACTAGCAGCAGCGACTGCAGTAGTAGCAGCGCTAGTAGTAGCAGCAGCAGCGGGCACATGATGAAGTAGACCTGCTCGTGATGATTTGTAGAGCGTCTCAGGATCCACGAGCGCTAAACGTTTGTAGTGTTGTTGCTGCTCTGAGTCCGTCATGGGGACGACGGTGGCAATGACGCTGGTGGTGGCGGTAGTGGTGGTGGTGGTGGTGGTGCTGTCGGCGAGTAGGTGTCGAATGAGGTGTCTCATATACGGAGAATGCTCTTTATAAGCGGTAAGGCCATCCCTATGAGAGCCGGAATGAGGAAACCTCCCTCTTGTACCAAGACGCGTCTCTTTTTTTTGATGGGCGTAGATTTTTTGCCGACCTCCCTCAACACGTCAGCCGATTCTCGAAGCTTGTCCAGTTGTTTGTCGCTGAGCGGGATGTTCCCTACCAGTAAATTGTGACAGATCTCACTTAACGCTGCGATCAGATCGTCGCTTCCAGAGTCTATTAGATGCGAGCAGTCCTTTGGCGAGCACTTAGCTAAGTGCTTGAGAGTACCAAAGTGTCTTTCGAGTAGATGAGAAGACTTTTTTTTTGCTACTGCTTTCTCTTGTTCTTTTTTTTGTCTAGCGGTACGAACACTAGCTGAGAGTGTATGGACGTCAAAGAGGAGCGTATTCTCAGATCGTCAGGTGTTGACTGCTTGAAGTCCAGAAGGAGGTATGAGTGAGGTCGCTTGAGTTCATGGGTAAATATACTAGAGAGGGCCGCCGCGTTGGACGGAAACACCTGGCGAGACAGACTAGCTATTTGCCCCTTGTCGCGCGGGTTCTTGAAAACGATCATGTAGTGAGCGTTCAGACTCATAGTTCGAAAGTCGGGTGATTTCTGGAATAGGTTCTGAGTGATGTATATGACGCTCACGTTCCAGTGATGCGAGTATTTAGTAAAGATGTCGGCTACCACTTGCTGATTGGAACTGCTCATCAGATCGTCCAATATCAGTAGAGTGTGGGGTCGTAAAGCGTCTTCTGCTACTTCCACGTCTCCCGCTATAGACTCTTTGCTAGGAAGACCTTCTCTGAATTCCACACCGTACTGATTTTGCATTTTTTCAAACAGAGGTTGCCACTCGCCGTAATGGTAAAAAGTCTTTTCCACCGGCGGCGTGACCAAATTGTTCACGTCGCTCAGAAATTGATCCACCAAGCGCGATTTTCCACAACCCGACGGACCGCTAATGATACAACTAAAGGGTCCTTGTAGTCGAGCGTCGAAATGAATTTCTGTGAAGAGTTTGCTTTTACTACTGGACATTTTTTTTTGTTTTTTTTCAGGACGCGTCAGAGAGCGGTTGTGTGTCTGACTGTCTGCTGTGTTTCTCACTCGAACGGTCGGTAGTGAATGGTTGTGGAGAAAAGTAAGCCGACCTTTTTATTGATACCGGCCGGTGTCACAGTAGCGGCGGCAGAAGTGACTTTTTTTTCTTTTTTTTTGCGATAAAATTCTATTTTCACTCAATAGTCATAAATGTTTGTATCAGACTCCAGAGGAATACAAATATTTATTTTTTTTTTTAAAAAGAAGAAGAGGAGGAGGAGGAGGAGGAGGAGGAGGAGGAGGAGATTAATTTATTATTATTTTTTTTTTTTTGATCATTTAGGCAAAGCTCGTCACTTTGCCGTTTTTTTTTCTATTTCTGTGTTGTGACACGATCGTCTCGAAAAAGCAATAAGGCGTGTGAGCGCGGCGGTGACAAATACATATTGGAGCGTATGGTTTAAAATAGTGCGTCCCTATCTTCTTCAATTCGGCTGCGTTGCAATATGCGGGATAACAAGTGACGACGTCGAAACGTTTAGAGACCGTGTTCACGTCGGCCACAATGCGCGCCCACCGAGTGGGAGCTGCAGTCGCTCCCAAGAAACCGATCGGCTTGTCGAATCGTTTCATAGCACTTATTCTCACTTTATAAGAGGAGGCAGGGTGAGGAGAGTAGCGGCGCTCTTTCTTTTCATGAAACGCCCAACGAGTGGGGGCGCTGAGAGCAGCTGTTATGCAATAGTAGAGTAAATGCTGTTCTGAGAAGACGGCTCTCGGCCATGTCGCTACGTTTTCCTTTTCCGCTCTTGTATAACGACGATGGCGCTCAGCTTTGCATTTCTCGAGAATTCGGTACACTTCAAGAGAAGCGTGAACCTCAACTACGTGACGCTCTAGCCGGGCAGTTGAGGAGAGCACTTTGTTCGCGCGACCGTCTTTTAGAAACTCGCGCCCTCTGCAGCGCCATATTTCTTTCCTCCGAAACAAAAAAGACTGAGTAAAAATAAAAATTTAAAAAAACAAAAAGCTCAAAGAAAAAAAATAAGCAATAAGCAGACTCAGCTCGAAATTTCCTGCTGGCGTGATGGCGGTGACTGCAGGCGGTGGCGGCGGTCGGCTGGCCGGCGGTGGCGGTGTCGGCGGCGATGGTAGAAGGGTGTGTGGAAAGAGAGACGCATCTCAGTCTTTTATAGGAGCGGCGAGTCTGACATTTTCAGCTGTCGCATGCTGACCTGCTGCTATCATAAGAGAAACAAAAGCCCTAATCACGCTTTTCAGCTGGATCCTTCCACCCCGCCAGACATGGATCCAGATGGGAAGGTGGTTTAAAATTAAATCCGTGTACCGACTGTCATACAATAGAGTAATTAGTTGAACGCGTGTTACCTGTATAAAGGATTAGCGGGTCATGGGCTCAGCGTGTGTATAGAAAAACAACTACAGGTAGCGTGAACAAAGCGACCCCCTCCCTTTCTGTCACTCTGTCTGTGACTAGAGGGTGTGCGTGTGGTAAGCGGCTTAAATCTAAAGAAAAACAAATCACCCTCTCCTGTCGTCAGCAGTCAGCCGGCCGGCGGCTGGAAAATGCGATTAGAGGGATGATGAGCCGCGTAGTAAGCGACTTAAGGCTGATCTAAAGACCTGCCGTGAGGGGGCAGCTGGCCAGTAGCTTGAAAAAAAAAAGGCTGATAACGCTGCTAGTGCCCGCTCTGCCGCCCTTGCTACTGTCGCTGCTGCTGTTGTTGCTAATGCTCACGCTACTGCTGCTACAGCTGCTACAGCTGCTGCTACCGCTGCTGCCGAGGCTGCTGCCGCTGCTGCCGATGCTGCTGCCGATGCTGCCGATGCTGCTGCCGATGCTGATGTTAGCAGTCGCGTCGACAAAGAATCGTCATTTGTCACTCTTAAACCTCCAGTTGAACGCGCGACGAGTAGTAGGGCTACCAACGCGACGGCCGGATGGTGCAACTGGTGTCGTCGCTTCTGCTCGTGCGCTTGCTTTTCTTCCAGTCCTACCTGCTGCTGCTACGGTATGATAGTGTTATAGTGTTTGAATGAGAACGCGCGTAGTTACACATAGACGCTGTAACAGATGTGCTTTTTTTTTGAAAATATAATTTTAACATAACATGGAACTTGTTGTGTTTATTTTCTATATATAAGTTGTTTGTTTACAAACAGTCACGTGTCACGTGGTGTTGTTTACAAACAAGAGAGCCACGTGGTGTTGTTTACAAACAAACCCTAAGTAGGTCACGTTACCCTAGTTACCAGAATGCCGGCTTCTGATTGGCTGAGCCTAAGTAGGTCACGTGACGTAAGCAGGTCACGTTACCATGGTTACCAGAATGCCGGCCTCTGATTGGCTGAGAGCTTCTAAGTAGGTCAGTAGGTCACCCAGAATGCTGGCTTCTGATTGGCTGAGAGCCCTAAGTAGGTCACGTTACCATGGCAACGGGTCACGTGACCAAATGGAAGCCTCTGATTGGCTGCATGTCGATTGAGTAATAAACAGTACTTAACTATAGTCCCGTTCCGATACATACTATACTACTAGTTGGCATTGGCCACAACTGATATAATAGAATGCACGCAGTAGGCTTGGCAGTTCTCTCCTACATCGACACTATGGTACGCTAAGGGCCTGTTACAGAAATTCCCCAGCCACCTTTAACACAAACACTGCATTTACTTCCATCTTCAAACAGGTTAGCCAGCTTGGCATAATATTGTCATCTTCATGAACCCAATTAAATTTAGGTCAAAGGTTTACTTTCACTGCTTACATTCTGACTCATAGACTTGCTGTTAATTTGAATTCTTTGGATTAGACAATGGAGGCGTCTGGCTGTGTCATACGAGATGTATCCTTGTCTGCTTGATTTGACATAATCAATTATATTAATCAATTCAATGGAAAATGAAATACTTCATTTGTGGTCTTAAGCATACTTGATATTAGGCACCCCCTCCCCACATTCAGACAATCTTTTAGATTTTACAGGATTTTTTGATGAATTTAAAATCTTAAGTAATAAAATACCATAGGAATAATTTTATAACCGTTCAGGACTCTTTTTCCATCAAATGATCATTGGTAAGAGCGCTATCTTTATCTGTTCGGAAGACACCATTCACCACTTTGTAAAATGCTCAAAAAGTGCCTCTTACATAAGCCTTTTAGACTACTAGCCATACACTCTGGGATATTAGTGGTCTAACAACATAGACTGCTATAAGATGCTACTTGTCACAGGTAGAGGCTCTACAGTGAATGTGGAAGGGAGGGGAGACAGTGCGGTCTGTATGCAGGGTGCCCTGAGGACTGATGTAGCAGGACTCAACCAGGTGTGAGGAGGAGTAACATCCCAGAATGCACCCAATGCTACCTGTGCTGTACAATTACCATTAAAAACAAATTGCAATTAGTACTACCTCTAATGCAGACAACCTACAGTGCATCCCAGTGTGTTAAATCTAAAAAGTTATATTTGTTTTGAGTACATAGCACTCAATGTCAATTTAATGCCATAAAGAGCTTAGCCTGTAGTTGATATGGTATTACTGGCCCAAGTTCACGAAACATTATCTTGAAACTGCAACCTCAAGCAGAGCTCATTCTAGGCTATGGTTCACGAAACAGCTTATAAAGAAAAAAAACTAAACTGCTTGGGTGTATGCTTGAAATGCAAGCAGATGGCTTATCTGGTTAAAAGGTCCAAATGGACGGCTTCAAGCAGATAGAAATTATTTTGTGACTTGGGGGCTGCACTTAAAGCCACTAAAGGTTATTCTTTAATGCATCTTAGAGTTGCTTAAATGCAAACATTCATGCAATGACAGGTACCAGGTAGTTGCTAAACTGCTCTTATGATACGGCATACAACAGCCCTTGGGAATAAAGACTATTGGTTGTCTCTGTTTAATATTCAATATGACTATAAAAACACTACCAATATTATGCTATTCAAACTATTAGTACTACTAATAATCAACAACAGAAGTACAGTTTTCACCTAAAGTATAATGCATTGAGGTTAGATATATCACTACAATAAGCATTCATACCTTTTCAGCTTTTTTGACTGCCAAAAGTTGCTACTATAACTATTCTTTATAGATCCTTTTCATATTTGGTGATGACTCAATTATGATGAAGTTGGACTATAATACAGGCTTATCATGATAAGCATCTAAACTTCATCTCTCATAGAGACCTTTGTATTAGACTTCAGTAGTGGGATGATGGATATAGTGGATTGGTGGATAGCAACAAAGAATTGGTACCACAATGAATACATAGTGTTTCAGTCTGACTATAGTAGAGGCTGATTCTGATAATCCACTAAACTTCATATCTAAGAGACCCTTGCAGTAGACTTCAATGGTGGGATGATGGATAGGGTGGAATAAGCAGAAGGTATGTATCCCATAGGAGGAAAGGCTCCTAGAACATCTACAAGGTGGGCGGCATTCGGACAGAGCATTTGTGTCTCTAAGGCAGGCATTTGGGTACCTGGTGACAAGGGCCAGCCAACTCAGCCGGAAAACCAGGGTGCCTGACCTGCCTTGACGATGCCTCCTTATGGTAGCCAGACCCTCCCACACTGACTCCACCTTACTCATGACTTCACATAGTATAGGGACAACAGACTGAAGCCTCTGATGGTGCAGATAAATCTAGCGGAAACCAATTTACCATCCCAGAAACACTGAGGGCAGATCAGCTTTCAGTTCTGTACTTGGAGTTAACCTCAAAATGCAGCTAGTTATCCCATATCTCTCTCCCTTTGACCGAACTGTATTTTTATGTGCTGTATATAAATGAGAGTTCATAAGCTTAAGTTAGTGTCTTGTTGGTTTTGATCTACTTTTGATTTTGTAAAACTGAATCTTATTTCTTTGGTACATTACCAACTGAAAAGGCATCTTAGAGTTGCTTAAATGCTTGAAATTGAAAAAATCCATGTCAAGGGGATGAAATGTGTTGTATGCCCATCTACATAAAATATACCTAAACCATTAGTTTCCAGGTTGGCAGTCAAATGAGGCCCACCATGGTTTGTCCTTGTCCACATTAAGGCTCTCATGAAGGCTTGCCCAGACAAAAATATAGGGCTGCCGAGTATAGACCATCTATCTACATTTACTGTACTCTTATTGACACTGGTGCCTCCTATATTCCCCTAAAAATTGCCTAGCCCAGCCTAAATCCTAGATCTAAATAGTTTCCTTTCTGAGAATAATCACAAAAGGGTATGTTTGAAAGAATTTGTGATGTGCTTCAGATGATGTAGTTCGAAGGTAGCTTTTGCACAAATAGTTTAGTCGCACATCTATTCTAGATATTTCTAAATGACTGAGGGATTCATTATATGTTACTGTTATAACAAGACATGTTTCAGGCTGTGTGCAGCAATCCCTGCAGGTCAGCAACTTTGTTTCACCATGCAATGATGTCTACCATGGGACTACGTAATTGACCTTGTTACCTGCTCTTTGATGTGACCACATAAAACAATCTCCTATATTCCAATACTATTGTCCTAAAAGGTAGGCTCTGTATGTGGCATAAGAAGCGGGATGGCCTTTACTTATGTCCTTTGTAAATCTACACTATTTCCTAGCATTACTGTCTGTGTTCAAAGGGATTCCTTCCTGAAGCTTTTTTTTTTGCCTAAAAAAGGGAAAGTATCAAATGCATGGTTGTTGGACAAGGACTGCAGTACTTAGCAGAATTAACTCCACTTCCTTACAGTAATGTTTTAATGGCATCTTCTTTTTGCCTCACATTTACCTTTCCATAAGAGAGAATATTTACTACCTGGTGCAGAAGCAGAAAACACTTTTAGTGCCAGAAGAAATGTACATAGCTCAACGAAGGGTTTTTGTGAATTCAAATGAAGAAATGTGGATATGTCTGTCCTAAAACTGTGCTGAGTAATTCTTCTACTACATATACATTAAACAGTTCCTCATTACATTTACCAGACATAATCTTAAAATGCAGGACATTATGATATTAGCCTTTGCATAGGCGACCCATCTCATGTATTAAACTATATGATAACCACATTTTCGCTATACTAATTTGTATATAACATATATATATCCCCCTAGAGTATGACATAGCAGGTAGACCCGCAGAGTAGCCCAGACAATTACAATTAGAAAAATCAGTATAGAGGCTATATTTGGATTTCTTTTCTAATTCTTTTTCCAAGTATTGTCACAAATACAAGAAACAAGGACAAGGACCAATATATGTGTATGCTGGGCAACATTTGGCCAGCCGTTTCTCAAACCCATTTTTCAAAAATAATCTTTTTTCCGCACAATGCTACTTAAAATACATGAATAAATGTGTGACTTCCGACCCATTTTGTTAAAATGTGTCACATATGATAACCATATTTTCGCTATACCAATTTGTATATAATATATATTTGTCCCCCTAGAGTATGACATAGCAGGTAGACCCATAGCGTAGCACAGACAGTTGCTGTATAGAAGCTTTATTTGGATTTCTTTTTCTAATACCCATTTCAAGTATTGTCCCAAATTCAAGAAAACAAGGACAAGGACAAATATATGTGTTATCACCTGGGCAACATATGCCCAGCCGTATCTCAAGGGTAGAGACACAGTAAGACATCACCTATTCAGCCACAAAAGCTGAAGAAAGAGTGTCTCGGCAGGTTTCTGTTTCCTTTGTTTCCTTTCAGCAAACGATCCCTCCTATCAGGATGCAAAGACAAAGTCAGAGAAATGAGGAAATAATACACTGTATCAAATATCAGAGAACAGTCTGTCCATGTGAAAGCTGACTCTAAAGGTGATTACTCTGGTCCTTTTACTGTTTCTTCCCTGATGGATCATCAGTACTTTTTCATTTCCATAACAGGTCTGGAATATTGTTTATCAGAAAAGTATACCAGTTCATTGCACATGGATTGCAACACAATGACTTGATCTGATCAATGGGAGCATTCACTAAGAGGCCAAGATTTACATCAGTATCCATTGATAGATGAACAAAATATTCTAAAGACTATATTTTAACCTGTGAAATCCTCCTCTAGAGTGTAAGACATTGCTGTATATATGTTTATTATACGATCTGGGCTCTGATCGTGCTTTTTAGGTGATATTCCCGTTCTGATATTCCTGCATACCCCACACTTGGGAAGGTGAAATCGTTCTGATATTCTGGATATCAGAACAATTCTGAATTCCCCATTCAGAATCGTTCTGATATCCAAAATATCAGAACGATCCTGAATGGGAGTGGATATCAGAACGATTTGGAATATCGTCAGCCATAAAATCCGAGGTTTCATGGAGACTCGAACACGTTAATCAAGACTTGAAGTCAGACATGCTAACCACCATGCCATGGAGGAGCTGGTAGAGGGAGGTGGCTAAACAAGGAGTCTACAGGCGGATTTCCGGCCCTGTAGGACCATTATTTACCGAGTTACAGAAGAAAAAGCATTTTTTGGTATAATTTCTTTGAAAATCTATATTTTTTTCTAATTTCTTTTTTACTATAAAGGTAGAAGTTGCACTTTACTTACCTATTCGTTAAAATAATTCTAGGGGCTTTTTTTCACTTACATATAGGCCCTTTAAAAATGGTTCGTTTCCACCCAGGTTCGATCCGGGGACCCTTGGTGTATGAGGCGCACACGCTGGCACCCATGCCTATCCGGCTGTGGTGAATGTGGAGGGAAACGCTGGTTAGGCTATAACACCGCCCCAAGCTGGCCCCCTCACAAATTCTATGTTGCAATCAGTGTTGGAGATTGAAAGCATGACTTAGCCAGGCTCCACCAATCAGCGAGCAGGGTTGGTGGGATGTCAAAACAACATGGCGCTACTGGTGTTCGAGTGATATTCAGTCAATAATCCTTCAAAATGGCGAAATTAGGAGAAATTTAAGGTAATTAAAGACATTTGAATGGAAATATTGTATAATAAACCTAATAATATATGGATATGGCCGACCTCGGGTCGTTATTCATCGATACACACCCCAAGGTCGGCCATATCCATATATTATTGGTTAAATATATATATGTATTTATATATATATATATATATATATATATATATATATATATATGGGCATTCGTACCACTGATACCCAGGTACATGTTGGACAAATACGTGTCACCCCCCACAAAGGCTTTGCATCCAAATTCACGGGCCCTGTCCCTCATTTCATAGTCATATTCTACCAGGGCCTCCGTAGCATATATCCCCGTAGATGCCATTCATGAAATATATGAAATATGCTGAAGTAAGCCGGTGATGTTGAACCCCCTACTGGATAAGTCCTCCATCAATCTAGTCGACAAAAAGATCAGCTTCTCCGGATTATCCACCTGAAGTGGACGTCTCCTTTCAGCAGCTGGTAGAAATCTGTGCAGATCGAACTTACTCAGATTCTGGATGGGCCTCCCACCCAGATTGTCCATGCCCGCCTCAATCTCAGCACCGTCCATCACCCTGGTGTCTATGCCCTCCTCCCCGGCATCATCAAGGTCCGGGACCCTGACTGGCGGCACCTCCGGCTGGGGCCCAGGAAGAGGGGACCTGAAGTTGAAGGTCCGCCGGTGTGGTTGGGGCTGGGCGCCATCTTGTTTCTCGGGCAAGCGGGCCATCATCAAAAGATCGGACGTCATCAGAATGGATCGGATGTAAGCATAAAGGGCTCCGGTTATTATACCAAATAACTATGGATTAAGAGCATTCTATAAGCCTACAAAGAAGGAATAGCATTATAAAGGGATCTGGAATGGAATCTGTGTGCAAATTGAGGTCAAAACAAGCCCAATCGTGAGTAAATAGACTCCATATTTTTCGGGACTCACCGGCCAAGGTGAGCACCGCGGGACGCCATTGTTTAATCCCCCATGTAAAAAACACAGGTGCATAACATAGACTTGCAACAGTCCACTCCTCCCTTGCATTTAGAGTCTCAGGGGTTATCAATGAATAGTAATGATGCCCGGAGATAAAATTAAACACTACAGAAGCAGTTTCATGACACTTAGGAGTAAAGGGGATTCCGCAGAATCTCTAGACAACTCTTTTAGGTCAACAACATCCAGCGTGTCTAGTGAAATGGACAGTGACGCGGTCACCCCAGGGAGGGAGGGAGGAAGCTCCCCAGATCAGAGTCACCCCTCACTAGGAGGCTATCAAAACTCCTCAACTCTCAGTTTAATAAGTTAAAACAGGAACTTCCTACTCAGCAAATGTTCAGTGACCTAGATAAGAAAGTCACAGACGGGAATAAGAAACTAGGGAAGCTGCAGAATAAGGTCACAGAGCATGTAAGGGTAACCAATGAAAGGCTGACTGGCATTGAAACAAAAGCAGAGACTGACCAGACAGCCCTCAGGCTAGAAATACAAGAGAGTCGTGCTGAGTACAAAAGGCTGATTGAGGAGGCCACACAGAAATGGGAGTCAGCCAGACTAGCTGAAAAGTTAGAGTGGGAATTGAAGGAGGGAAGCAGGAAGAGAGACCTAGAGCAGTTACTAGCGGACAAAGACCAAGAAGGGGGAGCAAGCTATGCTAAAAAGGTGAAAGAAGGGGAGGTGAAGTACAGTGAATACACCGTTTGGAATATGCCCGCTACTGAGAGGAACATCATTGTCACAGGGATAAAATATAGAAGGCACGAGGAACTAGCCCTCTACCCCAGGTACATATGCAGGGACCTGAACATTATACTAGCCTCTACTGATATAATAGCAGTGTCCAGAATTGAGGACCCAGCAGACGCTGAGAAAACCAAGGTCAAGGCCACTGAAAAAGGCACGGAAGGTGAATCGACCAAAAATAGGCCAACAAAACCAGCAATCAGGATTTGTTTCTCAAATGAGCATATCAGAAATCTAGTGCTCTCCAGGAAGCACTGGCTTAAAGGGTCAAAAGACGGGTGGAATGTTTACATAAACCCAGATGAATCGGATGAATTGAGAAGTGCTAGGCGCTTACTGAGAAGAGTGGCATTAAAATGCAAAGCACTAGGGAAAAATGTGACCACTCTCCCCAACAGCATTAAAGTGGGAGAAGTGGAATACGGTATACACAATGTCAAGGACATCCCAGATGAATTGATACCGGGAGATGATGAATTCCTGCACAACTTCAACAAAGAAAATGCTGAACAGGAGCATGGCAAGTCTACCCAGAGGGGACGCGGGGCAGGTCGTGCCCGGGGCGGCCGAGGCGCCGCGGCGGCCGGCAGTGAGAGAGGGAGAGGAGGGGGGAGGGGGGGGGGGGTAGAGGCGGAGGCGGACGCGGCAGCAAGAAAAGGCGGGGAGGTGTTCGACTAACCGCCTCAGGTTATGTTTTCCAAGGCGCCACAGCCTTCATGTCTAACTTCTACCCAATTGAGTTTAAGCTTGCATATAAAGATGCCATTGTAACCGAAAGTGAAGAGAAGACATACACATCAGTTGAGCAGGCATTCCAACATATTAAAGCACTGCACAATAAGGACAACATCAGAGCTGACCTAATCATGAAGGCCAAAGAGCCGGCCCTTGCCAAGCACTATGGGGATGAAGTAGCGGTCACTCAAAAATGGATCAATGAGATCAGGGAAAAGGTACTAGAAGACCTGAACGACATTAAGTACCAGAGTTCCCCTGAGCTATCTAGCCAGCTGTGTGAAACACATCCCAGCCCCCTGGTGGAGGGGACCAAGGACCTACACTGGGCTGGGGGCAGTTTGAATGACCATGACAATTATGACAATGGAATTGTGGTTGGGAAAAATGTATTTGGCAAAATCCTAGAGAGGGTGCGACACAGGCGGATAGTCGAACAAGAGAACGCCGAGGCAGAGGCGCCTGCAGCGCCCCCTGACCCAGAACGGCAGAATGCTGAACCACCGACCGTCGGAGTTGTCGCCGCGAACGAGGAAGCCGCTGAAATACTGCCAGATCAGGGCCAAACACGGAAAATAATCCCGCAGGAGAACCAGGAGGGGCAGTGACTGATACAAAATACCACTACACACGAGACAGGCACATTTTGTGAAGCTCGAATGGACAATGGCTGCTGCAGCACCAGCGGTGAATGTGGCGATAATAGGGGACAGTAGGCTAAACGGTAGAAAACGCAAAGTTGACAACAAGTGGATTCAAACCCCGGGTTACATGAGTATCTACAACAAAATGTCAGTGCTACACCTGATTTGAACATCAATTAAAGGCATGGGTGGTGCCAAACTGGCCGAAGCCGGTGAGACATTAATTCAGCTCATAAAAAACAACCCCAGCATTAATTATGCCTACCTAATGGCAGGCATAAATGACATGACAGTACTACAACGTGGTACCAAACCACATAGTGTAAGGATAGCCAATACTAACCCGCTCGACATAGCAAATAGCTTAATCCAAACCTCCCAGGATATTATCTGGAGGGCAGGTGTGATCAACCCAGACGTCAATATCATCATAGTCCCGCTATACGGCATGTCAATAGGGAAATTTAATGGCCTGTCATACCCACACCCCACTCAGAAAATAATAGACGAGGCTACGCTACACTTTAATAAGTATTTACACACCCTGAACCACACCGGTCACTGGCTAACTCCAAAAGTTGACCAAACAGTACATAACTGGCAATCGGGGAAGGCAAAGTGGTTGCACCAATACGGGAAGCTGACTGATGGCCTCCACCCCTCAGACTCACACATGCAGCAAGTGGCTGCTGTCACATGGAAGGCCATAACTGGCAATCCTATACGGGCGGAAGAAAGGCAGCGCATGATTGAGACGAAGAGACTTGCGGAAATTCAACAAGCAAAGCGCAGGAGAGTAACCCAGATATTTAGATTAATTTTTTTAAAGTGTTTTATTTCGGGAAAATAATACAGTTACATCAAAAAGATAGTAAATGCATTAAACCTAGCATGTGCGCGTTGCATTCCTTCCACTAGGACCCCTATTCTATACAAATATTTTCATTTACGTATGCAATTCAATGGTATGGCTATCACTGAGTTTTTACAGACATTTTCATAAATAATACAGTTAATGGTGCGACTAATCTGAGACTAAGTTACATCAATAAGTAGGATTATTGTGTTGATGAGATGAGATGAATGATGAGGGGGCAATGTTTTGAACAATTGTAGGGGGTCTTTCAGCGTGATAAGTTACAAGAAAAAGTACATGATTATGTGTTATCGATATACTATAAGACAAGGATAACTACATAAAGCAGCTATCGTAGCCTTTCTTAATGGCTAGTTTAAATTTGTTATGGTCTTCTATCACAGTAAATTCAGACTTGAGCATGTTCCATCTAGTGATGGCTCTATATAAACAGCTTCTTACCACTATTGGTTTTAAGGATCTAGGCACGATTAACCTTACACCTTGGTGCCTCCTTGTAGGTAGAATTCTTTTATCCAAATATTTATCTTTTTTCTTAAGGCTAAACGCATAAAATAAGAGGTGCATGTCTCTTCTAATATCTAATTTAACACATTTGGATAAAGCATGCAGCTCGTCTGTGTTATGGACAGGATCTTTTTCAAGTTTTACACAGTAGGCTTGACGTAATGCCTTATTCTGCAGTAGTTGTAATTCTCTATTTTCCCCTATATTGCCCCTGTCCCATACATAATCAACATAATCAAATGATGGTAAAACCATAGACTTATATATATCAACGGCTGTAGGTATGTCAATAAAAGGTCTCGTTCTTGCAGACTGTATCACCTTATGCTTAATATTTCTAACAGTGGTTTTTCTATGCTCCACAAATTTCAAATCAGGATCCAAAATGAGTCCTAGATAAGTAAAAGCATACACACGTTCAATTATGATATTATTCAAGGTAAAGACAGGAACCATGGCATCTGTATTATTAAAAAGCATCCATTTTGTCTTTTTCTCGTTAATAGTTAAACTATTAATTAAGCACCATTGTGAAATAAGATGTAAAGATTCATGCATGTGAGCTGCAGATGTTGTAGAAATAACAGCATCGTCAGCATAAAGAGTAATGTCAAAATTGCTAACTTTTGGTAAGGAATTTATATAAATAGAAAAAAGTACAGGGCCCATTACAGACCCTTGGGGAACACCATATGTTATCTGTTTAAATGTAGAAAGTGTGTTATTAGCTATTGTATTCTGTTTTCTTTGATGTAAATAGCTTTTGAACCATTTTACCGAATTTTGACTAAGTCCGAGGAGTGATAATTTTTCTATTAATTTTGAATGTGAAACCGTGTCAAAAGCTTTCTTATAATCTAGATATAGGCAAAAGGTAGGTTTATCAATTATAGTATTATTAATAATAGTCTCAAGGTGTTCCCCAATAGCAGACTGCGTTGAGTGACCCTTACGGTAACCATGCTGTCTCGGGCTCAATAAGTCACAATCTGTCATGTAAGTCTGCAGCCTTGTACATACAATTTTTTCTAATGTTTTGCCTGGCAGGGGGAGTAAACTAATGGGTCTAAGATCATTCACATCAAGAGAACTAGGTTTCTTATGAAGGGGAACAACAGTAGCCGATTTCCATTTCATAGGGAAAGTCTGCGTAGATAAACACAAGTTATACATACATGAAATGACATCAGGAACACTCATAAAAGCGTCTTTTAACACAAATGACTTAAAGTGATGAATAGATGATGATTTTTTAATATTAATCATTTTGAGAAACTTAATCAAGTCCAAGAAAGACAAAGGCTGAAGTAAATCATGAGTCGCTTCAGGAGTACCGTATGGATTGACTTGGTTAGGTTGGTCGACACTAGGTGGTGGTAGTGACTCAGCTAGCTTAGCACCCACAGTAGAGAAGAAAGAGTTGATATATTCAGCGCAATCTTCAGGGGGGACCAATAGATTTGTAGTATTATTTCTTAACTTAATAAGTGTGGCAGATGTTTTGTTAGGCAAAAGCCTCCTAATGGCTTCCCAGAATTTGGCAGGGTCATCCTTACGGTACACCAGTAGTCTCTGTTTTTCGTTTTTTCTGCTATTAAATATAAGTGTTTCAACCCGACAGGAATTAAAATTAGCAATTCTCCAGTCGTCAATACACATTGTACGTCTAGCCTTCCTATACAACTCGTCTCTAACTCTCATGGCTTCAACAATCGGAGGGGTTAGCCAGTCTGGCTTGTACTCAGGGAGCGTAAGATTCCTTATAGGACACATAGGATCCAGGATTTGTTTAAAAACAGCTAATATTTTGTCCCACATTAAATCTGGATTTCTCATATTAATAACAGGAGTCCAATCAAGTGCAGTTAACTTGTTCTTAAAAGTAAAACAATCATAATGTCTATATGACCTAGCCATGACAGTTTTCTTTTTTATCTTAGTGCGCTCACATTTTACCAATATGTAAGTAGGTACATGGTCGGAAATTCTAAAATTAATAGTACTAGCTTCTGCAACATTATGTATATTGACATATATGTGGTCTAGTAAGGCTCCAGACAGAGGGCGGGCTATGTCTTGTATGACCTGAAACATGTTGTTATTAGTACAAAAGGTATCTACTGTGGAGTCCTCAATATCTTTTTGCTTAAATAGATTTACATTGAAATCACCCATCATAATTATTTTTCTATTTTTAGTAACAACTGACTTTAGCTCTGCAAGCTTAGTATAAATAGCGCTTTTATCATTATCCGCATCAGGTGGTCTGTAGCATACAAAAATCTTATACTTAATTATACCTATTAAAACATCAACACATAAAATTTTATATTCCTTATGTATACAGGAGGAGGCCTGGTCAACAGTAGCAATGAAATGATCCCGCAAGTACAGCATCACTCCACCTGCTTTTTTGTCTCTGTTTGGGAAACGATCCAACCTAAGGAATTGATACCCCGGTACATACAAATCTATGTCTCTATGCGTTGGGTTTAGCCATGATTCCACAATACCGGTAATATCAGAACTTGAAATTATTTTAAAAGCATTAACTCGTTTCCCAAACACAGACCTAGCATTAATACATGTAAAAAGAAGACCTTTTTTTCCAGATATTTCGTGCAACATAATCATTTTAATGTAACTTTATAGTTCAGAATGAGGGTGAAATGAGGGGGGATTGAGTGAAAACACATATGAGGATGATCGTATATAATTCTCATGTCGTCTAGGCTAAGGTATTTCTAGAGGAATGCAACGCGCCCTGTTTATATGTAACACTTTATCAATTTTATGCAAAATCACAAAATATAATATAGTAGATGAATACATGATATGCTATAAAGCATGTTAGCCCTCAGGGCAATCAATTTGGTATAATACCGTATATGTTATATTTTCAACTATTTACAAGTTGGTTTTCAAATTACCTTTGTGTTACATAACCTGACACAGTTCACCTAGCTATTATAGGTCAAAAATTGGGAAAGGGAGGATGAGTGCTTTGAATTGCAATCGCCATCCCCCCCTGAAACCAATTGGTAGAGGAGTTGTCTATAGCCACCCAGCATTCTTTGGAACTAGGGTGCTTTGAATTGCAATCGCCTTAGTTACAAAATACCTAATAGCAATTAATATATTATAATCATGTCAACCAAGCACTAACACCAAGGACCTGGATCCTTGACTTTTTCTTGACTTTATGTTGTTTTTTGTGTAAACCTGGCTATAATTAGAGATTAGACATTTGTTCAATACACACACATTTATGATGCAATCATTGATATCATTACAAGTATACACGATTTAGCATGATCATACAAATGTGAAATGAAATTATGTATTGATAACTTTAGTTTATTCACATCTACGATGAATTTAGTGAAAACATTGCTAGTGTAGGCGATTACTCATGATCATACAAATATGAAATGATATTATGTATTAATAATATTAGTTTAAGTAGGCAGGAAGGGTAGTGTAGGAATGCTCTTTAAAATAGCATATGACTTATGTCACATGCTACTTGTTATTTGAAAAAATAACCGGTAGATAACAAATTATCCATTTGTCTGGTGTACATATAATGGCACAAATACCGTTAATTTGGTTTGTATACACTTTAGTTATCTCACAGATTGGTCAAAGAGGGAGTCAGCAGACCCATGTCGCTGATCTGACCCACATAGGTCAGCGATGGTGGGGACCTGCAGTCCCCCTGCAGAGCCTTAATGAGACTCATAAAGGGGCTGTAGCAAGCTGCCCCAAGCTGAGGAACAGTATAGTTACCTCTGCTATAAATAGTATACCTAGTATATGATGGTTGTGGTTTGGCCTATACTGGAGTTATTAAAGTCACCTCCCCATATATACTGTCATAGATAGATTTGGCTTGGAGGCTGTGAAGGGGTTCAAGATAGGGCACTTGAACTGTAGAAGCTATAATGAAGAAACAAGACTTGTAGTCAAAGCAAGTCTTGGAGCGCTAGATATATGCTGTCTCACCGAGACATGGTTAGATGAGACACATAATGACGCTAACATCTTTTGGGCTGGTAGACAATACCACCGGCATGACAGAGACAGTCGAGCGGGTGGGCTACTTATTTATCTCAAGAATGACATTGCCTTGTTTTCAGATAGAATCGAGGCATGTAGTGTCATGACGGATAATATTGAAACTTTGTGTATACGTATTGAAAAACCGCAGGTTAGATACAAAATAGTGTTAAATGTCTATAAACCACCCAAATGCAAGGTGGTGGACTTTCTGACAGAGTTAGACGGTATACTCAAATACATATATAAAGAGCATGGCAACCATGAGATATGGTTGCTAGGGGATTTTAATATAAATTTACTAGACCAAGATAACAATGAGACAATAGCCCTGGAAGCCCTGATGGGTATAAAGGGACTACAGGGGAAAATTAAAGATATAACTAGGCCCAAGGACGATGCAGGCTCCTGTATTGACCTAATATACACAAATTGCCACTGTGTGGCAAGTAGTGGAGTCATGATAGAACTCGTAAGTGATCACTTCCCAATTTTTGCCTCCTGGAAAAAAGCTGAAACTGTCACACAAGAGCTGAGTTTTAGGGGTAGAAGCTATAAGCACTACAGCAGGGATGACCTACAGGACACCCTAGCTCAATATGACTGGTCAGAATTTTACAACTCCCCAGACCCAAATACCAAGTGGCAGTTTCTGAAAGAGTCAATACTTGAGTACTTGGACATGTACTGCCCTATAAAGGACATTACATGCAAAGACCATGCTAATGACTGGATGACAAATGACATACGGGAAACCATGAGCGACAGGGACAGGGAGGTTAGGGCCTACCTTCACAGAAGGTCGGCAGAAGGGCTAGGTACAGTAAAATACCATAGAAAGAAGGTAGCCAAGACATGTAAAAAAGCCAAAGGGTCCCAGATAAAGAGTGCAATACATGAGAGCAAAGGGGATAGTAAGGCATTTTGGCGCATTATAAATGAGTTCCTAAAACCAAAAGATAAGTCCACATCAGCCTCATATGTGGATGATGATGGTCTAAGACACATAGGGCTTGATGCTACCGAATTCTGCAATTCTTATTTTGCAACTATTGGCCAAAAACTATTTGAGGAAAATGAAGCCTCTCACAATAGGCCAGTGGATGAAGTATTGAGTCTCCCGACCCTACTTGAACAGATAAAAGTGGAGGGTCGGAACTCAGGGTTAGATGAATGGCCAATGGGCAAGCCTATTTTCACTTATGATCAAGTTATAGATGTAGTGAAAAACATAAATGTAGACAAGTCGTCAGGCCTTAACTTTATATCAGCCAGGGTATGTAAAGACGCCTTTAGTGTATTGATACCACAGCTTAGATGCTTGTTCAACAGTAGCATTGACAGTGGAGTCTTCCCGCTGGAATGGTCACAAGCACTGGTTATCCCAATCCCCAAATCAGGCAAATTATCACAAGTCAGTAACTGGAGGCCGGTGAGCCTACTGCCACTACCGGGAAAGCTCTTAGAAAAACTAGTCCACACTTATGTAACCAAAATACTAGATGACAACAAATTATTAACAGAAAAACAATATGGCTTCAGGAAGGGCACTGGCACAACCCAGGCGGTATTTGATTTGGCCACAGACTTATACACAACAAGAGATGAGGGGGAGGCCCTAGGGGTGTGTTATATAGACTTCAGTAAAGCCTTCGATTCCATCCATCAGGTCTTACTAGTAAATAAAATTCATAATTATGGGATGGGATATGGTTTTGCCAAATGGCTGGGAGCATACCTAAGTGGCAGAAGTCAATCTACAATGTTAAATAACTGCAGGTCAGAAGCCAAATTAGTCAAATTCGGGGTCCCACAGGGGTCCATCCTGGGACCCCTCCTCTTTATCATGTTCATTAATGATATCAGTAACTGCATAAAACACTGTAGAATTCAGCTCTATGCTGACGACATAGCCCTGGTTTCTGGTCATAAAACTCCAAAAGAAGCACACAGGCGACTCCAGGAGGATGTTAATAGTATAGTAAAATGGTGCAGCAAAAATGGTCTAACTATCAACGCAAAAAAGACCAAGGTGGTCTGGCATGGAGGCAAGGCTCAAATAGACACACTAAACAAATGTCAAGTCACAGTAAATGGCACTGTCCTAGAAAACCCAAGCAGCTATCAATACCTGGGGGTCGAAATTGACAGTAAGCTAACAATGGCTAAACAAGTAAATAACACCATAAGAACAGTAAGTTTCAGACTCATCAATCTGGGTAGAATAAGATACCTGGTTGACAAATACACAGCTTTGCAGATATACAAGCAAACTGTGGTTCCCTACTTTGACTACTGTAGTTTTGTAACTGAGGGCACCCAGGTGGCACTGGTGGCAAAGCTACAAAGGTTACAGAATAGGGGATTAAAAATATGCAAGGGTAACTATGACAGGATTGCCACTGCTCAGCTTCACTCCGACAGTGGTGTTAAGCTACTCAGTGAGAGAAGGGAAGAGCAGCTACTACAAATCATGTATAAGAGGTCCAAACGTCTAAATCTGAGACCAATTGCCAACCCAAGAACCAGGTCAGACCACAAGGTCAAGTTTGTCTTAAGACGCCCTAGGTTAGAGAAATTCCACTTTATAGGGGGGTCAAGCTATGGAGTCGCCTCAAGGCAAGAGTGCAATTAGCTGACACTATTGACATCTTCAAGAGTAGATGCAATAGTGACCAGCGGGACTCAGAGTCGGAAGATTCTGATGACCCAGCGTTGTCATCGGAATCTGAAGATGAATGAGACCCACCAGGGGACATGTAACCTGTGTAGGGCAGCATTCATGCTATTTATGCTATTTATTCATTCATGTTATTTATTTATATACTTATTTATTTATTTAACAGATTACAATAATAACCTTCCTCGAAGTTGACTTTTTTACAGGCGAGTCAGCGAGTTCACTGACTCGTCTCGCTTGAAGTCCATTTTCCACGACTTATCATTGTTTCTCCTGCCTTAAAAGCTGACAACGTAAAGAAAACATATTATTCTTTGTTAATCTGCAATAATTTACTACTTACATGGTCAAATTAAGGAGGATTGATTGATTTTCGGCCAAGTTAAGTCGCCGAAACTTGACTCGTCGGATTCTTGAAATTTGTCCATTTTTTTACGACATCCGCACAAAGTCACGATCGAGTTTTTTATTTTTATAATTACTAAAAAAACATCTAAAAACATCTATAACATCATTGCCTACCATACAGCATAACGATGACATCCATATTTAATCGTATATTGCCATAATCAAGCATTTACTATCGTTCGACACGACGACAACGTAAAGTAAACAAAATGGCCATCTCGCGGATTCACGGGGTTTCGCGAGATTGCGCCTCTCGGGAATGCTCGGGGTCGGTGCCGACATTTTATCTTCCGAAATAAAGCATATTGCGGACATTCAAGGTAATATTATTACTCCTACAGGTAATATAGAGGCAGTTGCGGACATTTCGGACAGTGGAACGCCGAGGGACGATGAATCGGTACCAAATTGGTTAATTTCATCGATTACAGCTGAAATATGAAGGGTAAGTCCGCAATTTTTGTTGTCATTGATAGATTAGGCTCCCTCCATTTGGGGGGTGAAATTGCGGACAGCTCTGTAGCTGGGTTATTTCGCAAAATGATATTGACGAACTCTCAAACTTGCCGAGACCAAAAAACAGAGCCAATGATTAAATGATAGACGTTGAGAAATGGCAGCGCGGTTCAAGGTAGGCTCTAAAATTGTACACAAGGGGGGGGGGGGGCCCAAAATATTTTTTTCTGAACTCTCCTGTATTAGGCCTTTCTAATGATACAATTTATTAAGAAATGCAACATGTAGAAGTCACTTTTCACATACCGGCACGACCCTCAAACATGAATACTACTAGAATCACTTGAGAGATTGCTCAAGGACAAAAAAATGTTTGGAGGGGTTAGAGCAATTTTTGAGATCTGCCCCTAATATATATCAAAGATGACATGTTTAATATCCCAGATTGCGATATCCCATTTCAAAAAAAATTCTTAATGATCCCCCCAGCCCCCCCTGAGTTTGGGTCAATTCACCATCCCGACCCTGTTGAAATCCTATATACAGGCTATTACAGCCTCGTCACTGCTCAACTTCAGTTTGCTTTTTTACCTCATGGTAAGGTGGCTCAAGGTAGGCTTATTTAATCATGTTTTACATCAGATTAAGATACCCTACGCATTATATAAACATCTAAAGTATACCAGGACGGGATATTGTGGTTAAATTCCGAAAATTGGGGGTTCTGTCAATCAAAAGGTTGAATTTCCGAGTACGCCTAGATCTACCGCAATATGTTCGCTAGGGAAAATGAAAAAAAAAAAAATGTTCAAAAAATTCTGAAAAATTCAGCGAGTCTCCCATATTTCACAAACATTGTTCCCTCCAAACGGCATGAAGATCTGCCAAGTACTTTTTGAGCAATAGACCATCGAAATGTGCGTGTTTGTGCTTAAATCCAATGGGAAAATGGGGGGAAAAAAAAAAATCGTCCTAAAATTTTGAAAAATTCACCGAGTCCCCTAAATTACCCCTGGGTCACTGCCTCCAAACGGCATCAACATTGACCCAGTGGTTGCTGAGAAAATTAATATTTCTAGGGTTGAATTGTCAATCAAAAAGTAGAATTTCCGAGTACCGCGATGTCCGTAAAAAGCGTGTTCCACTCTGTTTAGGGCTTAGCTGAGGCCATAAATGCAACCCTGAGAAAATTCTGATCAAAATGGACTATTTACATGTTCAAATCGGACAAGATTTCCTTTTTTCAATATATTGTCAGCCATGTGTATTGGGGTGTTTATTTTTGGTTTATGACCAGAACGGTTATTAGAGCTGTCTGTGGTTTGATATATGTAAATACCCGGTATTTAACACTCAGAAAGGTTAATAAAGCCGTCTGTGGTTTAATACATGTAAATACCCGGTAGTGACTTTAAATAAAAGGCCATGGTTCTTCAGAAGTTAAAGTTCTTTTTCGGCCATTTTATATGTAAATTCTTAAATTTTCCAGTGAACGTGAGCAGTACGAGCGGGAGTCGCACAAACGGGAGCCACGGGAGCGGGAGTCGCAGGAGCAGGAGCCTTGGCCACGTGGACACAGCGTTCAGAACCTTGATCAGGGGCTCTTCAACACGTCTAGGGGCTCCAACCACTCCTCCTTGGGTCAGCATTTTGCATGAATGCTGATTAGGACCCAAATTGTGAGTAGCACAGCTTATGTCGTTTAACCCAGTTAGGCTCCATTCCTCAACCCCAAAATTTAGCTAAGGGACCCAAATTTTATACAGATCTGTGGTAGTCCACGCGAAAAGAAGCTCAAATATAGTGTCTAGGTACCTCAAAACAGGGCTGCCAAGTAGTACGCTTTTGGCGTATTAGTACGCTTTTTGGACTCATTTTGAGCCAGAATACGCTTTTACATTTTGAGTACGATTTAGTACGCTTTTGAGGTATGCAGTACGCATTTTGGCTTTTATTGGCTGTTATTTCATATATATTGAGTACACATTTTAGTTCTAGATAATTCTCGCTTAGGCCCCCCAAAAAAAGGTTTGTTTCAGGTGAGATGGTCAGAAAATGTAGGGTCGGTAGGTTGGATATTTTTAGTTTTTTAAACTTTTTTTTTAAACATGAAAGTATTGGCCAGCCTCTCCGAAGACACTAAAATTGACCCAAAAAAGGGTAAAAATACAGAAATTTCTTCAAAATTGCATAAGAAAAAAGTAGGGTCGGCCCTGTTTTGATAGGGTCGGTCGGGTGACATGAAACAAACCTCTCTTTTTTTGGCCTTATAGAACCCAGTGGTGAAAGGGAAATTATTGCCATTGTCATTGTCAATATTTTTTTGGCCCCCCCCCCCCTCCTCAGGCAAGTTGAAATTGAGCACAGCCGACCCCTTTGAGCTATAGTAATGCACGGGCTTTTGGGCTAAAAAGGGGTGCAATTCTTTTGTCCTCCACCCCTCAAGAGGGGTCCAAACTTTTTTGGTTCCACCCCCCCTTCAAGGGATCCAATTTTGCTTTGGCTGTAATGGAACAGACAAATTATCGTGTTTTTTGTTAATGTTATATGAATGCAGGCACCCTAAATCAAAAGTACGCTTTTAGTACGCTTTTGGGGGGAAGGGAGTACGCTAAATACGCTTTTCAGGCAAAAAATGACCCAAAAAATACAATTTTGGAAGTTTTGAGGTTGGCAGCTCTGTCAAAATTGAACATTTCCAAAGGGCTCAAGGGGGGGGGGGCGAAAAAATTTGCGCGCGCCCCAGTTAACACCAAATTGTGGTTGAATTTTTCAATCAAAATGTGGAATTTCAGAGTACCGCGATGTCCGTCAAAAGCGTGTTCCGCTCTGTTTAGGGCTTGGCTGAGTCCAGAAATGAAACCCTGACAAAATTCTGATCCAAATGGACTATTTACATGTTCAAATCGGACAAGATCTCTTTTTTCAATATATCGCCAGCCATGTGTATTGGGGTGTTTATTTTTGGTTTATGACCAGAACGGTTATTAGAGCTGTCTGTGGTTTGATACATGTAAATACCCTGTATTCAACACTCAGAAAGGTTAATAGAGCTGTCTGTGGTTTAATACATGTAAATACCCGGTAGTGACTTTAAATAAAAGGCCATGGTTCTTCAGAAGTTAAAGTTCTTTTTCTGCCATTTTATATGTAAATTCTTATATTTTCCAGTGAACGTGAGCGGTACGAGCAGGAGTCGCACAAACGGGAGCCACGGGAGCGGGAGTCGCAGGAGCGGGAGCCTTGGCCACGTGGACACAGCACTCAGAACCTTGATCAGGGGCTCTTCAACACGTCTAAGGGCTCCAACCACTCCTCCTTGGGTCAGCATTTTGCATGAATGCTGATTAGGACCCAAATTGTGAGTAGCACAGCTTATGTTGTTTAACCCAGTTAGGCTCCATTCCTCAACCCCAAAATTTAGCTAAGGGACCCAAATTTTATACAGATCTGTGGTAGTCCCCGCAAAAAGAATTTAGATTCATCCCAATTTGTTACTTCAGGGGGGGGGGGTTGGGGAATTTTGAAATCTGAGCACAACTTAAACTACACAGTACCGGTATGGACTCACAGACTAATGTGACCAAAACTAAAGCGCCCATTTCGGGGGGTTAGGCCTATATCTCCAATATGACACCTGCACACAATCTAATATAGACCTTGAAATTATAGAAAAAAATATTTCCAGAAAAATGGGTCAATTTGTTACTTCAGGGGGGGGTGGGGAATTTTTGAAATCTGAGCACAACTTGCCTCACACACATCGTGTAGAGACTCCTCCAGGCTCTCCTACATACCTGTGTGTACCCACCACCACACACATCGTGTAGAGACTCCTCCAGGCTCTCCTACATACCTGTATGTACCCACCACCACACACATCGTGTAGAGACTCCTCCAGGTGCCCCTACATACCTGTATGTACCCACCACCACACACATCGTGTAGAGACTCCTCCAGGCTCTCCTACATACCTGTGTGTACCCACCACCACACACATCGTGTAGAGACTCCTCCAGGCTCTCCTACATACCTGTATGTACCCACCACCACACACATTGTGTAGAGACTCCTCCAGGTGCCCCTACATACCTGTATGTACCCACCACCACACACATCGTGTAGAGACTCCTCCAGGCTCTCCTACATACCTGTGTGTACCCACCACCACACACATCGTGTAGAGACTCCTCCAGGCTCTCCTACCTACCTGTATGTACCCACCACCACACACATTGTGTAGAGACTCCTCCAGGTGCCCCTACATACCTGTATGTACCCACCACCACACACATCGTGTAGAGACTCCTCCAGGTGCCCCTACCTACCTTTATGTACCCAGCCTCACACACATCGTGTAGAGACCCCTCCAGGCTCTCCTATATACCTGTGTGTACCCAGCACCACAACATGACTAGGGGCTCCACAACAAGTGTAGGGGATCCACAACACGTGTAGGGGCTCCACAACACGCCTAGGGGCTCCACAACATGACTAGGGGCTCCACAACAAGTGTAGGGGATCCACAACACGTGTAGGGGCTCCATACCACGCCTAGGGGATCCACAACATGTGTAGGGGCTCCACAACACGTGTAGGGGGGCTCCACAAAACGTGTAGGGGCTCCATACTACGCCTAGGAGATCCATACCAAAACTAAAGTGCCCATTTCGGGGGGTTAGGCTTATATCTCCAATATGACACCTGCACACAATCTAATATAGACCTTGAAATTATAGAAAAAAATATTTCCAGGAAAATGGGTCAATTTTTTACTTCAGTGGGGGGGTTGGGGAATTTTGAAATCTGAGCACAACTTAAACTACACAGTACCGGTATGGACTCACAGACCAATGTGACCAAAACTAAAGTGCCCATTTCGGGGGGTTAGGCCTCTTTCTCAAATATGACACTTGCACACAATCTAATATAGACCTTGAAATTATAGAAAAAAATATTTCCAGGAAAATGGGTCAATTTTTTACTTCAGTGGGGGGGTTGGGGAATTTTGAAATCTGAGCACAACTTAAACTACACAGTACCGGTATGGACTCACAGACCAATGTGACCAAAACTAAGGTGCCCATTTCGGGGGGTTAGGCCTCTTTCTCAAATATGACACTTGCACACAATCTAATATAGACCTTGAAATTATAGAAAAAAATATTTCCAGGAAAATGGGTCAATTTGTTACTTCAGGGGGGGGGGGGTTGGGGAATTTTGAAATCTGAGCACAACTTAAACTACACAGTACCGGTATGGACTCACAGACCAATGTGACCAAAACTTAAGTGCCCATTTCGGGGGGTTAGGCCTATTTCTAAATTCTGCCACTTCCCTACCTGTATATACCCAGCCTCACACACATCGTGTAGAGCCTCCTCCAGGCTCCCCTACCTACCTGTGTGTACCCACCACCACACACATCGTGTAGAGACTCTGTGGTTTAATACATGTAAATACCCGGTAGTGACTTTAAATAAAAAGCCATGGTTCTTCAGAAGTTTAAGTTCTTTTTCTGCCATTTTATATGTAAATTCTTATATTTTCCAGTGAACGCAAGCGGTACGAGCGGGAGTCGCACGAACGGGAGCCAGAGGAGCGGGAGTCGCCGGAGTCACAGGAGCGGGAGCCTTGGCCAAATGGACACAGCACTCAGAACCTTGATCAGGGGCCCCATACCACGCCTAGGGTCTCCACAACACGTGTAGGGGCTCCATACCATGCCTAGGGGCTCCACAACAGGTGTAGGGGCTCTACAACACGTGTAGGGGCTCCATACCACGCCTAGGGGCTCCACACCATGACTATGGGCTCCACAACACTGTAGGGGCTCCATACCACGCCTAGGGGCTCCACAACACGTGTAGGAGCTCCACAACACGTGTAGGGGCTCCATACCATGCCTAGGGGCTCCCCAACACTCATACTAGCCCTTTAAATAAGGACTTCATGAGAGGGAATTTCAGATACAAGTCAGGCATGAAACCCATCTGGAAACTGTTCCACATATCTAGGAAACTCATCCACATGTTTAGGAACTCTTCAACATGTGTATCTAAACTCATCAATGGGTCTAGAAACTCTGTATCTAGGAATTCCACTAGACACTTAGAAAGTCTAGGAACTCTTCAATATATCAATCTTCATCCAAGTCAATTCATTGCTGCCCTTTTAATTATTAATAAAATCAGTTTCCATTATAACAGAAGGAATTCCTTTGTTGCCATTTATAACCTCATCAAGTAAACAAATTTCCTCACTAACTCTGAAATAAATCCCAAACCCCCCTCCAAATGCCTAAACAACCCTGCATAAATATTAAATCCAGTATCTTCTCAAACAAGTGAGGGCTAGCAAACAGATGGAATCTGTTTGCGCCCTCACTTGTTCATTTACATATTTATCTACATGCCTATTCTTTGAATTACTGCTGGTATCCGCCACTCATCATGATAGAGCCAGTTACTGCCATTGTGAAACCCCTTACTATTCACAGCCCCTTAGAGTTAGTCAGATTAGTGTAATTTGGAGGGGGACCGGGTAGACCAAACCACACAACCACAACCACCTACATCAACTGTTTGTTTTTCTTGTTTTGTTGCATGTACTTATAATGCACTAATTGTGCTAAATATCACTGTTGAATTGGACATTTAAATGCACGTGTTGCTGAGAAGGTAACAAATGACATAGTATCTGTCGAAATGTAATAAGGCTAATTATCAATCACTTGTAAGTGACACACATATATTTCTATCATCACATAGAACCTAGTGATTTGAATCACCCATGGACAAGCACTATGAACTGCCATAAGATAAACATTACACGGACACTGTTACTTGTTAGCCACTCTAGTTGATAGTACAATTTATTTGTTGTACTAATTTAGTCATTCTCTTGTCAATATTATTGAAGAACACCTACTTTTTGGTTCAGTTACAAATGAAAACATCACACGACTTGCTCTGTAATACTTTGTAATAAAAGAGTCTCGCTTAGAGCTCACTGAAACGAAAAAAATCTGGGCCATCATGCCCTCCATCTTTGCCATCCTTGCATTCAAATCGAGAGAAAGTCTGTTAAATTCCTCCAGGACTTCGGATAAGTCCTGCAGTTCCTGCAAAGATGCAGAGGTTGGCATTTGGAGTGCTAATGAATTGAGATGATTAGATTCTGAAGGACACTTATCTGAAGTATTAAGGTGGGAGGGGGAGCGTGTTTTACAAGCACTCTCTATACAGCTATACTCTCCTGGCATAATGTCAGTACACCTCTACATAAAATTTAATTGTTATGAGTGAGGTGATAAGAGGAAAGGTCAGAAATATGAATTCACATAAATACCTGGCTTAGAATCGAGAAAAGAACACAATTGAAAAATAATGGACAAAAAAAAATTCATTCAAATTCAATTATAAGGGAGACAGGCGTCATCCAATTCTCTCTGCTTTGGAAGATGCTAGGAGAGAGTAATAACATCTCGGAGGGGGTGACAGTTGGGCTGAAGGGAGTGCAGGCACCAATCACACTATTATGCCCTAGCTTATACTCATGATAGATATCCTGTATAACTATGCCGAAGGTGACATTGTAAATATTATAAGCGAGGTGATAAAACAGGACATGAACCCCTTCTCTACGACCAAGACTGTGCTTGCATAAATTTGCTTCTGTTGTCTAGTCCATGCCTGAGATTGTTGTATGAGATTACATTCATACATCAAAATCTCCACCAGAATGTATGAGCTGCTCACATGCTGCATCAGAGCACCTTACGCTGTCACTCACAGTAAGATGGATGAGGTGTCAGTGGTGCCATCCAACTTTAGACATGACTCCTTCTCAAATTGTGCACGCCTCCCACTCCCTCTCAAAGATCTCAAACTTCATAACTATGTAAATTTGCCAAATATGTCAGGTGCAAACCGTTTATCAGTCAAAATATTTATTCCACATGGCGCTAAGAATAGCTATTCAAAATACACCATACCTTTGTTAAAAAAAGCATTATAAGATGGTCAGGGATGGAAGCCACAATTTACACTTAACTTATCAACAAGCTTATCCTAGGTATAGCTTCCATTTTGCCCAACATAGAAGCCTCTAAGCAGTAATAGCAGTGAGGTATCAGGGGATACAAGCAGGTTGGCTAAAGCTAAACCAGAAGTGGGATTAGTTATAATAGCATTCTTCGGTTAAGAATATATTCAGGTGAGACTATTTTCAAATGCCTTTTGTGCAATAGAAATTAGTTACACTCATCAAAACCTGCAATGATGTAAACTTGCATAAATGCACTAGTAACCCCTTCGTATGAGTGTCAGCTCTTTTTGCAGACAACTGTCAAAAGCAGAAACTGGTGTTTGCTATGGAGCCTTGTATAGTTGTCCTTCATATTATCCTTTTCATCTTTGATGATGACTCAACTATGCCAACATACTTGTGTGCATGATATCTGTACAAATTGGCTGAGAGGTAATTTACTACGATCAGGTCAGAGACCTATACTGTATAGCATCAGAGATGAGACGCTATATTCAGCTTAGTACCTGGCAGGAAGCAGGCCTGGAGCACTCTTATACTACAAAGTAACTCACAGACACACACACTATGCTGACCCCTGCACAGAATCTATGCTGTCTGCTTAGAGACTCAGAGGGACTCAGGAGGAAATTGGCATGATAAAAAGACAAGGTGATGGGTTGATATCAGGCTGTATGTTCTCTTCATCTGAGACACAGATGCCATTCTACTGGTGATTTGAGTTGTGTGGTACAGAAGTAGAGAGCAGGAAATCTGGTAGAATTAACTAGGCCTACAAGTGATGTTCAAAAAGAAAAGAGCATGGCTGATTGAAATGGAGAAACAGAGAGATGCATAGATTCCAGCAGAGATGTTTATTTTGCAGGTATAAGTTTGAATACATCTAGATATCTTTTAACTAGAACAGGAAGCTAGGTAAAGATCACCCTGACAAATGAGTCACATTATAGAGCAAATAAGCCAATTCCTATTCATATGGTATCAGCAGCAATTCTTCCACTACCCAAGAGGCCACAGTCCTGAGGTGTCATATATAATATAAAATATAGTTTTATTAAGTCCATACTCCAATACCCTTTTCCAAAACACATCCAAGGTGTCGTAGGCAAACTTGTGGACATTGACCAATTTACACAGGAGGTGAATTAAAACAAATGTTGTAATCCCATTGAGTGAAAAATTCTTATTCTTAAACTCTACATCCTTAAATGAATTGAATAAGAAGGATTTGTCTGTCTTTTGTTGAAATTTAAGAAACTGATTAAAATCAACATTGGCTGGGTAAGCACTTCCTGATTACTTGGTGGGATCCAGTCTCTTTGCAACCATTTTTAACTTCACCGAAAACAAATTTGCCCATATCAGATTTTGCTTTCCATTGGATGAAAACGACATGGATGCAGATATTGGATAATGAAGAAAAATAAGTACTATAGACTTGTGCAATAACAATGCTTTTGAAATCTACACCATTATTGTTTTGTACTTTCCACTTCAGCAGTGGAGATGTCAAATGCAATTTATTTCTAAAAAGAAGCAGAGTCTTGAAGTTTTGAGAAACACAATTGAATATTGATTTCTGTAGAATGCAAGAGCAATGTTTCTGGCTAGCAGGGTTGGATAACTATATGTGTTAGTACCTTCCTATTCAATTACAATCAAGATCAAACGATCAAGTGCCCAGTTCTAGTCTGGTCAGTCTGGGAGTAGCATATTGAATAGTATAGTAATAGTAAATATTGCCTGAGAAAGGGGGTCTTTATTTAAAACATAATGTTCTAATTGGACAATAGTGCAGCAACATCCCGATAGTCGCTAAACTTCAAGAGACCCCTGTAGCAGGGTTTGGAAGTGGAATGATCGATAGGGCTGTTCTGGCTGTTGGAATTCATCCTATGGGAGGAAAGGCTACCTGAACCTTTACAAGGTGGGCAGCATTTTGAACAGAGCATCTGTGTCTCCGAGGCAACCCTCAGGGGACCTGGTGACAAGGGCAAGTCAGTCCAGCCGGAAAAGCAGCCTGCCTGACCTGCCTGGACAATGCTTCTATATGGTAGCAAGACCCTTCCACATCTACTCCCCCTCCCCATGACTTTACATAGTAGAGCAACAGCAGAAAAGTGAACCGTCTGAAGGGAATACCCTGCATTGCATAGTTGATATGTGTGAGGTTGCTACATATCTTCTTACATCAGCGAATGCAGTGGAGTGTTGGCTAAGGCGGCCGACACTTGGGGAGATGAAGGTGGTTCAGGGACAACTTCCCTAAGAAATTGTATCCTAAGAGACATCCCCAGGGTGAGATATTCAGATGGGCTTGCAGTGAGGAGAGATCCCTCCTTCTCTACCAACAGGTGATTGATGTATCCTCAAGTCATAATTGTGATGGCCACTCCTCTAGTAGGGGCAACACACAACTACTTGTGGACTTTGAATTTGATAAACTTGCAGTTAGTTTAATCAAAATTAGGGGACTAATGATCTCTTTCTCAAACAGTGTATGATAACAAATGAAGCACAGTAAAACATAAATGATCAGTCAAAAGAGAAGTTTTTATAGACCAAAAAGATGAATTCTTGTGTCAAACAAATCTTCAAATCTCTCTTATAGCACAAAACACATTCAATGGTATTTGATGCAATATCTATATCTGATGACAATATTACTTCAAGCAGGTAGTGTGTATCTGGTCAAACCCTGACTACAAATTTGGCTTTTTAAAGCTTCCCTTACCACATGCAATACCTGCCTACTTGGTAGGAGCAAATTGAAGATGTTTGCCTCAATTTCTCTCCATACCTATCAAATATTATCATGAATCACATAAGTTGCCGCTCAACTACACCCTGGAGCTTTTCTATTGTGGTGGTTCGTAGTTAACTCTAGGTTAAAGAACAACGATCACGGCAGTTTCCAGGTGCGAGAATATATCTGTCTTTATTCACAAGAATAACAACTCTAGTTCCTTTACTAGGGAACGATCAGTGTAGAATTAATACACACAGGTAGATCAGGTTTCTCTATAAATAGAGGAAACGGTCAGTATACAACTCTTAGCATACAACTCTGTCCGCACGGTTGGACATGTGAAGTCTCTCGTCAGTCGGGCCTGCACTGACTGCCGTTCCAGGTAAACACATGGGTCTTATATAACACCGGCTCTTAGATCACGTGGCCAGGTGGGTGGGTCGGCCGCCCACCTGAGAGTGGCACACGGTTACCTGAAGAGGACCTGCGCCCTCTCCCGGGAACTGTGTGCACTAGCTCCAGGTGGAGAAGCCGAGTAAACAGACGTTACCCGGAAATACCGTGTATGAGATTAATATGTAATATCATGCCCCTACACTACCCCCCCTAGACAAAACTAGGTGGTAACGAACATATATACGGTTTTCCTAGTTTATAGAAAACACTTTAGACCAACGACTTTACAGTTATTGTCTATACAGTAACTAGGGGCGTAAACATATTATCACGACATACTACACAAGCGAGATCATCAAACTCAATATAAATATGGCATTACACTGTAATAGCAACCATAATGGATGATTTAGGTATGTTTTATGACAAGTGAATATAATATCATACATACAATCGAACGGCTTGACACATTTCAATATGACTTCCTTATGAAGTTTCCTTACTCGGTTATTAAAAAAATGAGCGTGGGGTGTGTATATATTTAAGTTGAACAGAAAAGTTATTAAAAACCAGTCCTGATAAGGACTCACGACCACCAGCGTCTTACATTGATTTGTGATTTAATGAAAACATTCACACAATGGATAACAGTAACCACAGCCTTTGTTTTAAGCCGGGTAATCCGATTATATAACCGGAAATATTAATACCTCTCGCAACATACAACAGAGTCAACACACACGACAATACCTTACGGTATATTTAGCATCTACACATAGTCTTAACGACTTCATATAAATATTACGGGTAGCCACGTTTCCTAGCTTATCAGATCATACAATCTTCATATATAGCATATTATGAAACCCGATTCATATGGTAAGTATGAGAACACCATATTGGAACACCTGAGGTGATATGTATCACATAATAATGACTTATTTATATATTAAAAATGGTTTAATGAGTAACCTGGCAGTGTACCCGGAAACCCTTACAATTAAATATAGCTTACTGGTGATCTAGTTGTGGACAAGGTGCTCTCCGCTTCTAATAGACGAATGAGTGAGGTGCTCTCCTCTTCTCAATACTGTTTCTTGGATAAATATCACCCGAAGGTAAGTTCATATGTACACAGCTCGCTAAGTATCCCGTCCTCGCTCCAGTAATGTTCATGACATATATAACTATAATCCGGCTGGAAACCACGAGTACTGTCCGTTTAACACGTAATCCTAGCTCCAGGAATGTTCATGATATATATAAGTAGAACTGGAACCACGAGCATTGTCTGTTTGACACGTAATCCTTGGACGGGAACAGTTTATAACACAGCATAATAGTATCAGGAACACATCATGGTAACGTATCCCAAAAGTTAGTTTCAGGGACGTTAGATTAGTAGCTTCCCGGTGGAGTCCTGATTCTCCATTGGGTCGGCTATAGTTGAGAGTTGAGTAGTTAGGTAAGTCCAGAGCTTCCACGGAAGGTTCCCCCCGCGTTGGTCCATATGCATCTAAAAAGATGCCCCTCTTCTTCCTTTGAGAAGGGAAACCCCGTCATAAAAATTTAGGACGTCAGATTAACTGAAAGAACAATTAATCTATCCGGAAACTATTATAGTCTGCTCCTCAATTTCTAAAAAAAATTAGAAATAGACTCTGAACCTTCTGTTAGTATTTTAACCTAACGGTTCATCTCTTGCCCTTATTAAAGCAAGCGCGTGCTCAGCCGTGCCATCCCAAGCATCGAGAGTCACGCCAAACACCCCGTAAAATTTTACGTTCATGTCCTGTAACCGATTGGTTAACTTCTCGTTCTCCTGAGGAACGAACCCTGCTGCGGCCTCAGCATTCTTCTGGCCTATAGCAGCTTCTCTTGACTTTTTAGCCAAGTAGTCCACATTGCCGACAGCGACCAATGTTTTCTCCTCCCTGTGGGCAATCTTTAGACCATGCTTGAACAGGCCTAACATCTTGGTGTTGTATTCCACCGCTAGCTCGCGTTGGGACTCCTGGAATTCTGTAACAATTCTCTGTCCCACCTCGCAGCTTGCCTTCTCTTCCCGAGAGAAGTAGTTAACTATCGGGACGTATTTTAATTTTACGCCACCGGTAGTTGCCGTGCGGGAGGTACCCGCGACTGGCTGGATGACAACCGGCTCCTGGCTTACAGGAATCACGGGTTTTACATCCGCTCGCGGTGCTTTCGCAGCCGCTGCAGCCTTCGGGACAGATATGCCCCGAGGAGTTACTACTGAGATCAGTGACTTGGGCTCAGTTTTCACGGTCAAGCCCTGCATATCCCGGGTTGGGGTAGTGGGAGACCGGACGTCCCTTGGGGTTGATTTTGCAATTGCCCCCAGATGGTACATCAAAGGCAGGGAAGCCTTTGTTCTGGTAGCCGAGCTTTCTTTAGGCCGGGCACCTCCACAGTCTGGTTGACTGTTGGCACTGTCTGAACTGCTCAGACGTCTAGTACGGTACTCCATGTTAGTAGCCGCCGCTGCATGTCCACCGGAATCACGTTTCCGATCTTTCCGGTCTGTGAACAGCGGGTCTGGATACTCGCGATAATAGTCGCGACCTTCCGGGGCATGATAAATCCCATAGTAGGAATTATCGAGTTCCTCCAAAGTGGATCCAGCATGTCTCCGTTTTGGTCCGGGGGAGACCGCAGGAGACCGAGAGCGGTCGCGGGCAGACCGACTCTTCCCCCGGGAACTACCCCGGGTTTCCGGCTGACGGAAATTACCGCCGCCTCTCCGAGAAGTACGGGTAGTGCATAACACCGTATATTCCTCGTCATTCATGGCGAACTTGTTGCGTCCGTCCACTCTGGCAATCCTGGCTTTAAACTTCCCATCCGCGACCTCGCAGAAAAAGGGAGTTGCCGGCCGGATCTTAGCCTTCTGATCTTCCGTGAGTGACTTGTACTGGTCACATACGGCATCATGTAGCGCATTCACACGATTGCGAGCTACACTGATTCCCATATTATGGCAATCCTTCATGTGGCGCATGAGCTCACCTCTCCGGGGTTCTAGACACCCGTTACACAGTTGTGATTCCATACCTACTGTAATATCACAGTGGTACACCACGCAGTGGTGCATGTGATTTTCACAGAGGTGTCGCAGAAACCGTTGCTTTGTTACAAACACGGTTCTGTCAGTGCCTATCGTGTTTACACACGTGGCGAATGGGCACCAGTTTCTTTCCCGTTGATTATACCAACGGTTGCTCGCAAAAAGAAGCTTTTCTTTCTGCTCCTTACTGTAGTAAGTATCCGGCAGGATCCTGAGTTAATCTAGCCACTGCTGGTAAAAAGCAGACGGAGGACGGTCCCGGGGGGTATTCCGGATCCAATCCTCGTCGTCACTGTGACCTTTACAGTTGGTCGCGAGTGGACATCCAAAATTGGTAGGACCAATCGGACACTGTTCCCATGAATTGGGAATAAACACGCGGAACTTATTGTTCGCGTTCTGCCAGATTCGCCTCATCACGTCATTAGGCGGGATGGGGTCTTCTCGAGCGTTTCCTGGTTCTTCAGCGTTAGCCGGAACCTCTCCCTCCTCCGCATCCGAATGAGCCGGACTACGGAGAGGGCTGAGACGAGCTGGGTTGATTACCAGCGCAGCCGCCACAGCGGCCGCTGCACCCGCTGCGGTGGTCATATCTGCCACAAGGGCCGGGGTGGGGATGGTGATGCCTGTGCTGGAGGGCGCCTGAGTATTGGCTTCGTTAATGTCCATAGCCTCATCCGTAGCCTCCTCAGCCCGTGGGATGACGGGCTGTCCCCCGGAAGGTTGTTCCGGTAATCCTTCTGCTAACACAGAATCTGGCAAGTTAGCTAACCTTGCCTTCTCGTTCCGGCGAGCCTGACGTCCTCTCTCCTGGACAAACTCGTCCGACTGGTTACTGTCGGCCAAGCTCGACCGGTTTGAGGCCCCCCTCTCACCTTTACTGCCGCGCCCCCTAGGTGTGGCTTTCAACGCTTTTATACGCGCCTTCTCTTCCGCACTGGAAGATCTGGTTTGTACTGTACGAACCGCCTCATCAACCAAACACGATATGGCAATATCCCGTTTTACGTTGTGAGAATCCATGTAGTCCTCGATAGTGGCTACTTCCAGGATGTACGAAACTACTCCCTGCGTATTAACGGCAGCAATTTCGTACTCCTTCCGAGTTTTCGGTTCACGGAGTTTCCCGATTCGTGCCCGGTACCTGTTGACGCCAGTCAACAACATCCCGGCAACTCCACAATTCGGGTCTAGAGACAGAATTGGGAGTGCTGGCATTAATCGCTTGATGTCTGCGATATGCAAATCGAAGACAGCTCGTCGTAAGCAGTAGCATACGAGTAGTCCTTTCTGGAGTGCCTCCCAGTACACAAACCAGTCCGGGGGCATCTCCTCCTGCTCCTCCACTAATAGGAAGAGCAATATCGCCTGCCGTGTCAGCGGGTCAATCCGGCGGGGAGCTCCCTCCGACGTGAGTCGTAGCACGTCCGCGTGCAGATCCACTTCACGTCCATCGTAATTGGACATGAAGCCTCCTAGTGTTGGTACTGCCGGGCGGGGTTTTTCAACGTCCACCGGCGGTTCTCCATGGTACAATGGACCCGGATCCTGATACTCAGCTTCGCTGGTATCAGCCTGACCGTCAGCTGGGCTGATGGCCTCAATGTCTAGCCCTTCCAAGTAATTGGCGGCGACATTAGCAGGGCGTAGCGGTGACTGAGAGTCAGCGTCGACGTCCATTATCCCCTCTTGTCCCAGGAAATCTATAGATTCCTGGTCCACGAGGTCAGGTTGATTATCAACCACATTTCCTCCGCTAGCGGAGTCGCCCTCCTGAAGAGGGTCCACCTGTTGGTGGTCTGTCTCGGAAGACATGTTTTTTTGTGTCACACTCAAGAAAAGTGTATTGTTGATGGATTATAGGGGATCCACCTCCCCACTGCGAGAATGGTCGTGTCCGAGCCCTCTAGTCTGCTCGGGACCTCCTCTCAACCCCAACTGGCGATTCCCGCCGAGCCGCGTGCCTTATATAAGGCGCGCCACCGCGCATGCGCAACCCCGCGCGTCCTGTGACCCAGTTCCTTAGAACCAGGTCACCGCGCGTTCAATTGTAAACATGTACCCTCATTCCACGTGTTAATCCTTACGCTCTGTCAACTCGTCGAGAGTATCAATGAAATATATATGAATGGCATAATAAAGCACATTCACCGGATTATCCGTCCATCACCCATGGGATCCTTGACAGGGGGACTATCACGATCATTCCGACCGTACTTACTTCCACACATAACTGATTACAACATTTAAATATTTAACAAGATTACAGGACACCACACTCGTTGTGTACCGGCTTAGGTTATACCGTCCCTAGCTAGTAACCGGGGACTGCGTCTTATGTTTTTAGGCATAACATTAGACCTGGTTCTAGGACACGCTTTTTCCAGAGTGGATTTAGCCTTAACCACACTCTTCCGGGTCCTTTTCCCTTCAGCCAGCGAGACTTTATTAGCCGCCTTCTTCCCGGATTTTTTTGGGATGACGGGCTTATGCACCATTAGTTTCCGGGAAACCTCCTTCCGCGGCCTCCCGCGTTTCCGGGGAGGTTCCTTCACTAATTTCCGCTGTTCACTTTCCTCTATCAAAGTATCAACTTCCAACTCATACGAGTCCAGGGACAAATCTCTACCCTTCCACTCTCTTAGTCGAGCTACATTAGATTTATACATCTTCCCCTGTAATGAACGGATCACTACAGTACTGTCACTTACTATACGGGTAACCACAAAGGGGCCGTCCCAATTACTAGCAAGTTTCAGAGGCGATAACGGCTCATGTAATCTTACTACCTGATCACCAACTTTGAATCGTCGCGGCTTAAGGCCTAGATCATAGCCGGTCTTCTGCCAGGTAGCATTCTTCTGCAGTTCAGTTCTCACCAATTCATAAGCATATTTGAATTGATCTCTTAATGACTCCACAAACATAACATGGCAGGGGGTTTCCGGGTTCATTCCTACCACCCCAAATACCAGGTCAGCGGGCATTATCAAATCCTCCCCGAAAACTAACAGATTCGGGGAACAGGAGGTACTAGAATGGACAGTGCTATTATATGCATGACACACATAATCACACTGCTCATCCCAGTCGTCCATTTTATCATTCACCAGGGATTTCAATACCTGAATCAATGTACGATTGAATCTCTCAACCATTCCATCACTTTGTGGCCGGTAGGGATTTGTCCTCGTCTTACAAATCGCCAATCGGTGACACATTTCCTGCCAAAGATCAGATTCAAATTCCCGACCTTGGTCACTATGCATCATTAGGGGAACTCCAAGATGCAATACCCAACCTTTAACAAAAGCTTTTGCACAGGTTGCCGCCTTGTGATCCGCTAATGGAAACACTCTCGTATACTTGGTATAATAATCAGTGACAACCATCATACAAGTATTACCCTCAGGGGTTGATTTAAACCCACTGATAATATCTATGGCGACTCGTGCAAATCTTACTCCAAACAACTCCTGGGACAAAGGCATTTTGCCCATCCCAGGCCCAGGTTTGTTTTTACAACAATCCGGGCAAGTAGCAATCCATCTTAATAGATCACTACTCATCCCCGGCCAGTAATATCTCCTTTTCAGACGTTCCAGGGAACGCTTTTTCCCGAAATGTCCACTGGTCAGGTGTCCATGGCAATAATACATAACATCCCTCCTCATACCGGAAGGTATTACCACTTGCCGGACTCTCCTACCGGATGAATTAATCTTCCACCGGTAGATGATGCCGCTCTGGACCTCTAGCTCTGCCCATTGAGCTATTAGTCGTCTCATTTCCCGATTCTCCAGGGAAATCTCAGGCCGCGGGGGCCGTATCCTCCTAGGTAACAATACCAACAACCGGCTAAGGTTAGGATCCTTTTCCTGGAACTTCCGGATGGTTCCCATGGACCACTCCAGAACCCCAGTTCCCTTGATCTCAAAGGGAATCCTTGCTCCGGCTATGACAGCCTCATGCTGACCACAGTCATCACAGTTGGTGTTTTCGCACTTCCTGATAGGACGTCGGGAAAGTGCATCAGCATTTACATGCTTTACCCCAGCTCTATGCTGGATCTGACTTTGCTCCAAACCGAACTCGGAAAGGTGTGCTAGCCAACGTCCAATCATTCCTTCCGCATCTTTGAAATTCAATAACCATCTCAAAGAGGAATGATCTGTTCTTAGCGTAAAATCTGACCCCCAAAGTAAATGTTTGAACTTTTTAGTATAAACTATCACAGCCAACAATTCCCTTTTAGTGGTACAATAATTTCGCTAAGTCTTACTCATAGTATTACTAGCAAAGGCAATGGGAACCTCCACTCCGCCTTGGACTTGACTGAGGGCGGCCCCAATACTCTCATTGCTAGCATCTGTATCCAATATAAATTGACCATCCGGGGTGGGATACTTTAACACCGGGGTCTCTACAAACAACTTTTTTATTGCTGAGAAAGCTGTATCCTGTTCCTTCCCCCAGGGGAACTCTTCCTTCCTATTTCCGGGTGTCCAGTGTGACAAACACTGGATCGAATAGGCTACCCGGGAATATCCCGGCAGGAAATCCCTATAATATGAGCAGAATCCTAAAAAGGATCGCACATCTTTAGGACCCCTGGGTACTTCCCATTCAGTCACACTCCTGATCTTTTCCGGATCCGCCTTAACCCCCTCGGTGGAAATAATCCGCCCTAGTTAGTTAATATCCTTTTTAAACAGATTGCATTTCTTTGGTTTCAATTTGAGACCGTTAGACATGATTCGGTTTAAGACTTCCTCTAAATTACTTAAACAGCCCGCAAAGGTCTTTCCAAACACAATTACGTCATCTAAGTAAACTAGACATTTCCGCCATAATAAATCACTTAACAGTGTCTCCATCATGGCTTCAAAGGTGGCCGGCGCATTACATAACCCGAATGGCATCACCTTATATTCAAACAAACCGATATGGCTGGAAAACGCAGTTTTCTCCATATCCTCAGGCTTCATGCCTACTTGCCAATACCCGGACTGTAAATCCAGGGTACAGAACCATTCATTCCCTCCCAGGGAATCAATCGTCTCATCTATCCTAGGAAGAGGATAGGAGTTCTTTTTAGTCAACCCATTCAGTTTCCGGTAATCAATACAGAACCGTATGCTACCATCCTTCTTGGTTACCATACACACAGGGGAGGACCAAGGACTCATGCTGGGAACAATAACATTATCCTTCAGCATTTTCGCTATCTCTTCCTCAGCTACAATCTTCTTCTTGAGGGGTAATCTCCTATAAGGAATCTTAAAAGCGGGGTTATCCCCGGTTTTAATTTCATGCAATACCTTATTGGTTCTCCCCAGGGGTTCCCCTGGGGCCGCAAAAGCTTGCCTGCATCTCTTCAGCATAGCCTTTAGGGCTTCCTGATCATTCTCATCCGTTATGGACGATCCTGTTAACAACTTAGTTAACTCTTCATGCAATTCCTCTTCCCCTCCTTCTTCTAACCTCAGGTCTTGGTGGCTACCGGTGACTGCCTCCGCAAGTATCACTTTCCCAACTTCAGTGCCTTTCTCAAGATATACTGTGGAGTTTCCGGGGTTGGAAATGGGTGTCACTGTCCATCTGGAATTCCCTACTAGGGTATCCGCAGATTCCAATCCCTTCCGGGATAATACAGCCATATCCGGCTCGATTACCGCTAATCCTCTCTGGATTAGCCTCCCTGAACTGACTAACACGTCACAGGTCATTCCCGGGGGAATCTTCACAGTCTGTGCCACACTAGCGACACTACTTATCACTCTCAACTTACAGAGTATGGTCATATCATACGGGTATTCAATTTTCAACTTCCCACTTTTCGGATTCAAAGTCGCACCGAAAAGCGCCGCAAAATCCAAACCAAGAATACCATCATCTTCAATCTCAGCTATGGTCGGGGCCCAAACAAATTCTTTCCCGGCCACAGAGATTATCAGAAAAGTCCGTCCAAATGTCCTCATTCTGGTACCATCGGCCGTACATGCGTTTACCCTCATTGTGAGGTTCTCACACATATTCGGCAATAAGCTGATGAATCTCTTAGAGACCATGGAGTGGCTAGCTCCAGTATCCATAAGAAACTCCCCGGTCTTTCCTTGTACAGAACAGGAAACGTACCACCTCTTCCCATCAGTTACTGAGGGATTCCTAGTAAACCGGTGAAGGTCACTATCAGTGCCCAGGTCGAACCCACATCCTTTCAGGTGTTCCAGACAAGGATGACCCGGGGGAAGCCTGGTTCCTCCAACCTTAACCAACTCTTTGGTTATTGACTCCTCTAAACTGGCACTAGGTTTCCCATACGCGCACCCCTGGGCGCCTGTTGTACCAGTCTCCCCAGCCTCATGGTTTCCGGGATGTACGGTCCCATCTCCCTTCTTGCTGGACGCATTCACTGCTAATGAATCTTCACCGCCAACGTCGGTGATAATCTGACATATTTCCTCAGGGGTTACCGTCCTGCCATCCCCGGTAACCCCCTCTAATTTCCCGAAACCTCACTTCTTAAAACAGGTTTCTCTGCTTTGCATTTAGATGCAAAGTGCCCTTTGACTTGACATCTGTAACACTGGACAGTGTTACGATCGACCCTAGGGCGGCGCCTGGTTTGATTATCAAACACCTCGTTCATGCGTTTAATCATTGACTCCATTAAGGTATTTAATGAGTTTCCTGACGCATTTGTTTTATCCGGAGTGGTCGTCTCCGGGGTCTGGGTTTTCTGACTGGGTTCAGTCTGAGGCTCCCGAATGTCGGGTTTCCGGGGGGTTTCTGAATAACCTTTGTTACTAGGAAGCTTCCCGGAAGCTGGGGTTGAGCTAGATTTCTGTCGACCCTTGAATTTCAGGGCGTCTACTCTCTCCTCCCCTTCAGATTCTTCCGCGGAAGAATCGTCTCCATCTAAGGAATGTTCAATTCCTGAGACGCGCTGCCCCCTATTAGCGGGTATCATACCAGCCAACAGTATCTTCTTCTTGTCATGTTGATCAATCGCCATGAACAAATCTGCTAGGGAAGACCCAGCTTCCCCAGCTCTACCACAAACTTTAGCATGTTCAGGATCACTCAATCCACTAATAAATCTTACAAATAGGGATTCTATGTAATATTCAGCATCCCTACTCCATTCTGGCCTAGCCTGCCGCAATAATCGCTGCAATTCTAGCCCAAAAATTTTAGCAGATTCCTTTGGTTTCTGCGTTCTTCTCTGAAACAGAGTCCAGTGATCTACTGTCACCATTTTCCCAAAGGTATAACAAGCTAATACTTCCAGCTGGTCGTATGTAGCTTCCGGCCCGTAAGTGTCCCTCCATTCTTCAACCACTATCTTACCCGGGCCGTCACTCAACCATATCACAAAAGCTCCCAAGGATTCCTCCTTGTTCCAGCAATTGTACTTACAATCATCTAAAAGTGATTGATATTCTTCCTTCCAGGGTCGTAAACCCCTGTAAGGCTTAGTCACGCGTGCAGTTCTCTTAGCGGCATAATTAGAATGCACTAATTGACCCGACATGCGTCTACTCCAAGCCAGTAAGTCTGTACCGTCTTGACCTCGGCTGGAGCAATCTAGTCCCGAATTACCTATGGCTGGGTCTCGATTATGTAATCGGTGTTCCGCCGGGGTCATTGTTACCCTTCGGTTCAAAGGAACCTTTATCTTGGGTATATCGTCAGAAGATTTATCTGATTCCGAATCTGTACCCTCATCAAAGCGTGGGCCTTGATAACCGGACAATCCCTGAGTGTTTTTATGCACTGGATTTGACCTTCCCTTCGTTTTCTGCTGTGACCCCTTATTCAGACTACCCCTCGGCCTATTTTCAGGGTCTTTATTGACTCCCGAATGTGTATCAGTGGTCGGAGGTGGATATGAATAAGTTGTATCCGGGCAATATCTATAATTACCCTTGCTATCATACTCTCCCGGGTTCCCATACTGAGCCGGGTCATCTCCCGAAAAGGGGTTCAGTGAGCCATAACTATGGTTCACGACTTCATCTCGGAATTTATTTTTATAATGTCGAGACACTTCCTCCTCTGGAGACATTTCCCTGTTAACCTGACCAATACTGGCATGATTAACTGGTTCCCGTTCAAGAGAGCGCCCGGTGATATTCACTCTCTTTGAATCCTTCCCTCTGTTTTTATACACAGAGTCTTCCACATTCCTCAATCCATTATCATTAATAAATGGATCGAATTGAGGTAATGCATCCACCTTCCTAGCAGCAAGAGTGCTGTCCAGAACAGTTTCCGGCCTGATAGCTGGAACTTGTTCCTCCCCCTGCTGTTCCATTGCCTTCGACAATTCACCCCGCAGGAGAGTTTTCCTGGCTTCCAGGGAACAGACAGCCTCCACCTCAGCTTTCCGTTTCCTTTCTAACTCTTCCGTTTCTTCCAGGATTTGTATCCTGGTGGATTCGTTATCCTTGACCAACTGGTCTCTGCCCTTCTCGAGCTCTTCTGTCCCCTTCTTCAGGGCATACCATTCTCTAGAGTATTTTTTCAACTCCCTCTCATACCTCTCCTTAAGAGATTCAGAATGTTCATTCTCCTTCTGGTTCTCAGCAATCTTTGCTTGAATCTTTTGGTATTCATGCGATTCCTGAGCAACCTTCTTTTTCATATACCGGTTGTCTTCTATCAACCGTTCTCTCTCTTCTGTCAGAGTTCCTTTTACCCTCTGATTCTCAGAGAGGATCTCGTCCCTTTCTTTTACCAGGGATGTCAATTCCTCAGTCAATGCAGCATACTGATCTTCCATTGACTGCTTGTCCAATCGGACATTCTCCCAGTAGAGGTCATACTGTGGGGCCTTTATCCCTCAAATTGCCCTTATCCCTCAAAATGGGACCCTTTTGAGGGTTAAAGGCTCTGTCGGGCCTTTATCCCTCAAAAATGGCGTTAAAGCTCAAAAGCCCTTATCCCTCAAAATATTTGCCTTTATCCCTCAAAAGCCTTTATCCCTCAAAACCTATATGAGTCCCATCTATATGGGCCTTTATCCCTCAAATCCTATATACTGGTTTCAGAAACTAATCTGCACTGAGATATTGACTTGCCTTTATCCCTCAAAAGCTGTATACTGTATACTGTATAAACAAAGCCAGCCTTGAATATTGACTTGCCTTTATGCCTCAAAACCCATATACTGGTTTTAGAAACCAATACAGCTTAGATATCAGCTTGCCTTTATCCCTCAAAACCTATATGAGTCCCAGCTATAATTGCCTTTATCCCTCAAAACCTATATACTGGTCTCAGAAACCAATCTGCTCTCGAATACCAACTTGCCTTTATCCCTCAAAACCTGGTCTCAGAAACCAATCTGCAGTATATAGGTTTTGAGGCATAAAGGCAAGTTGATATTCAAGGCTGGCTTGGTTTATACAGTATACAGTATACAGTATACAGCTTTTGAGGGATAAAGGCAAGTCAATATCTCAGTGCAGATTGGTTTCTTGGAGCAGCATATAGGTTTTGAGGGATAAAGGTCAATACAGCTGGGACTCATATAGGTTTTGAGGGATAAAGGCTTTTGAGGGATAAAGGCAAATATTTTGAGGGATAAGGGCTTTTGAGCTTTAACGCCTTTTTTGAGGGATAAAGGCCCGACAGAGCCTTTATCCCTCAAAAGGGTCCCATTTTGAGGGATAAGGGCAATTTGAGGGATAAAGGCCCCACACATCCTCTTCCCGAGCCAAACGCTCGTCATATTCCCTTTGGAATCTCTCATCCCCTACATAGGGTTCCACCCAGGAAAGATCCTGCAATTTCCTCTTCTTCTGTTCTGGCTTCAAGCCCTCCCCAGGGTCCATCCCTGGCACCTCCAGGCGAGTTGATTCCAACTCCCCTTCACTCAGCTCTGGGCCAGAGCCGCCCAGGCTACCACCGGTAGCCATTGTCTGTCCACTAAAGGACTGTCTGTCCACTCAAGGACTTCCTGTTCAGTATAACCCGAACATATTCCCGAACAATTAACTTGTTCTGCTACCTTCACTGCTACTGGTCACGGCACCAGTGTGGTGGTTCGTAGTTAACTCTAGGTTAAAGAACAACGATCACGGCAGTTTCCAGGTGCGAGAATATATCTGTCTTTATTCACAAGAATAACAACTCTAGTTCCTTTACTAGGGAACGATCAGTGTAGAATTAATACACACAGGTAGATCAGGTTTCTCTATAAATAGAGGAAACGGTCAGTATACAACTCTTAGCATACAACTCTGTCCGCACGGTTGGACATGTGAAGTCTCTCGTCAGTTGGGCCTGCACTGACTGCCGTTCCAGGTAAACACATGGGTCTTATATAACACCGGCTCTTAGATCACGTGGCCAGGTGGGTGGGTCGGCCGCCCACCTGAGAGCGGCACACGGTTACCTGAAGAGGACCTGCGCCCTCTCCCGGGAACTGTGTGCACTAGCTCCAGGTGGAGAAGCCGAGTAAACAGACGTTACCCGGAAATACCGTGTATGAGATTAATATGTAATATCATGCCCCTACACTATGTAGACTTTATAATCAAGATGGAGTGAGGCCGATAATATGGGAGGATGGTTAAGCCTATGCAGTAATCGTAAAGCAAACAATGTGTTGACAAGGAATGTTTTAACAGCAAGTCTGTGTAAACAAAATAGTGTTGTAAAACAAGCAAGAGAGATAAATATCAATTAAGCACACAAATACCTTTCATTTCAGGCTCAAAGGCTGCTTATGCCACAAAATTTAGTGCTGCATAAGATGTGCCTGAGACTGTGTGGATCTGGTGACATCAGATCCCACAGGTGAAAGACAAACATACATATGCACAATGAGGATGCTTCGCACATTTTCTATTTTGATCATTTTGAAGGACCCTCTCCTCAGTCTAAAGCCTGAATTGGTAGTTTTTGGATACTTTGCCTTATCAAGTATTCAAAGTGGCTCTTAAAGACTGAGGAGGTTATCCTAATTAGGGACTAACTGCCTGTGTCCAACCTGCTGCAGTATGTGGTTTTATTGGGTTAAATTCCTTCACCAGAATCAGTAACTGTTGTCTTTGCAGTAGCTATGTAGGTAATATACAACTGGCAAGGTTTATGTAAGTTTAGTAATGAGTATTTGTTTGTATATTATATATAAATAGAAAACGCTGATTAATATGATGTAGGAATATACAGTGCTTCCACATCTAGAACAGGGTTGGGGTCGTGATAAGTTAGTGTGGTGAAAGGATCCCAGTGACGTATGAACGTTGGGTTGGTAGCACAATGGGTACCCTTACATACATGACCATCACCACGTCGGGAGCTATATGGATCAACCAGGGCATGAATAAGGACAGTATAGAAACCTTTGTCTCCCTCACATCTCCCACAGAACACCACATATAGTCTGCCGCTCAAGTCTGATTCACCCCATTCTGTGTAAACTATTAACGATTTGACAGTTTCCATAGCTACATAAGGGTCAAATGTCCCTAGTATTTACCCTTTAGGAATGGTTTCATTTGTCATTAAAAAAAATTGGCTGTTGCCAACTTCAAAGGGGTAGGGCTGCACAGGAAGATAATTGTGACGTTAGCGCTTGATGTTGCATCATGCCAACATATGGCATAGTGCTGTAATTGATGTTTAAAATGATGAATAAAAAATATAAAATTGTATTTGTCACATAATTGGTGACATACCAGTCTAGACTATGCATGCAGCGTTAATCTAGGATTGAAGCATAAACTGCTATGGGGCCTTCCATAAATATAATATGTCCTATGTAGAGAAATCCAGTTCAGTAACTGCTGCTGGCTATTGTTCATCACTTCTTCACAATGCTATATTGATTCTAGCTATGTAGGTTATACTTCTAGCTGGGTACTTGGAGGTTCTCCTTATCAGATCCTCAATGAATACTGTGGTTTCTTCATATGAGCTCCTAGTCCAGGGGACCTGCAGCGGGAAAATTCCAAGTAAAGTCATTATTCAACACACCATAGAGATCATGGAGGAAAAAAGAAATGTCAGCACATTGGAGGGATGGCCGTTGGAGCGCTAATGAATTGAGATTGATTAAGTTCTAAAGGAGACAGGTCTCATGCAAGTCCCTCTGTTGAGGAAGGTGTGTGTTTGTGGGAGCTGGGGGTTCTGACAAGTACTTTCTTAACAGTTTCCCTGCTCTGATACACTAATAATTGGCAGCCAGAAGTTGGCTGATTCGCTTTCCTTATAACAATGGAGCAGCTACCTCACATGGACTGTAAATCAAAAGCCCTATAATAGGTAGAAATAAACTGTCAACTGTATTGCAGATGTCATATTAGTTTTACTAAATGCATTTTTTCCAGATTGGCCCACTTCACACTATGCTAAAAAAGGAAGGGAATCTTGGGCGTAACTCTCCTTGATGGGAAACCATCAGACACACAGATCTGCCCAAATGCCTCCACCATGATCCCTAAATACCTCATTTTCACCCACTTCTATCGTCATCCACTACAAAGGCATTGGCTACTCTTGCTGGGCCAAATCTAAGAGAGAGGCTATTTATCAGAAGTCTTTATCTATAGCCCTGCTACCCTAGTGTGTCCTTAGAGATACGTAAGTCATGTTGCCAACAGAGCATGGTACATTAACCACTACCAGCTGTGAACAAGAACACAGGCATTTGACAGCAGGTACTTGCCATTGACAGTTTTATTTTGTAATTCTTCATGGAGAGGGTGTATTTCTTATAGATTACTTTTCAAAATGCAGATAGTTTCACTTCATTCTAAGTATACCTATACCATGATCTAGGTCTTAGCTATCAATAATAAAGCAAACAACAAACTGTGATCCACAAACCAAAATCTAGCTAAGATGCAGCATCAGTCTGGTTTTCCTGCTAACTACAAGCAGTATGGTTAGGCCATTGCAGTAGTGTTTGGCAAACAGCTGTGTGTCTGATGGTCCCGGTAATCACTCAGATAAGGGCATACATAAATACCTATTTGATAACATCTTGGACTGGCCAGTCATTCATGGATGCCATTGGTTGAGTGACTTTCCACTATGTATGGTCATGCATCTTTAATGTACGGATAATTATGCTGCAGGACCAACCTCTATATGTTATAAAGGTCTTAGCCGGAGATCTTTAACACATTTGTATAGGACAAGAATGGGAGCCGAATGGATAAGGGATGTCATAGACATTTGGCTTTCCACACACGAGGATTAAGATATTAACACAACAAGTTGATATGTAGAATATGTTTGTGTGCGCAGATTGAACATTACCAGTGAGTCACAGGTATAAATTCATATACTTTTCTCCCTCCACACCCCACTGCACCAAGCTATCAGTTGTAAGACTCTCTTTGGAGAAACAGCGTTTGACTAGTTTCGAGGCAATTTTGATCAAACAAAATAACATCATATGTTAGTAATTAAGATGCATTAAAGCTTTGATGACTTTATCAAACTTGTTACATCATCTGCAGAGGTAAAGTTGATTTCTCTATTAAAGACAGGTACTTAAATCTGACTGGAAATATCACATACACTGAGAGTGCTTCCTTTACCTGGCACCTCCGTTTGGCAATCTGCCGCCCCATAAATAATTGTTGAGGTAGTACTATAGCGGTATGTCTATCTGTATTGATTTCCAAACACTGCTACTAACCTCACAGAAGCAGCGAGAGTAGGAAAGTTGTTGGTGGTAAAGCCTAACAGGGTAACTGTTCAGTCTCTTACTAAATGTAGTAGTTATGCAGCTTGACCCTAGGGTGCATTTGTATATGCTATTTCCACCCTACATCCCCATAGTTATATTATATTCTGTGTCTGTCACATTTCCCTATACTACTTATTTCCTAGACTACCAGTACAATAGCACCCACACTAACTATCACCCACCCTACACAACACTGTGCAAAGCCACCACAACCAGACTCTGGGGTGTGGCTCACCAGAAAGCACTGGGGTTGGGCACCAATAACATGTATTTAGACCTGCTACCCCATGGGTGCTTCAACACCCCTTCCCCCCCATGTCCCAAACGTTTGTGCAGCTGAAACATCAGATCACTGGCTATGGCTGCTACCATGTTAGGTCTAGTGAGTACCAGTACCATCTTTGAGTCTAAAGGTTTGGCACACATGTTTGATAGCCACATTGCCTGGTTATGCATGCTGACCCTGAGTGGGTAGTGCATCAAATTATATTCATTACTAATGACTATTAGAGTTTCCTCACCAACAAATGAGATGGGCCTATGGGCCTGACAAAGCTAGATATGTGGATGCTATAATTCCAATGATTGTTAGCAAGTTTTGAGTTTTGGTAAATACCGTAAAACCCCTCCTTTAAGACGACCCCGCTTTTAAGACGACCCCCTACTTTGAGATGAAAATCCCTCTTGTAGAAAAAAGACTTTAAAATGGCTCTCTCTTTGATACTATATAATAAAACCCCTCCTTTAAGACGACCCCCCATTTTGAGATAAAAATCTGTCTTGTAGGAAAAATAAAGTCAAAAATAAATCCGTATTAAAGGCGGGGTTTTGCGGTACATTCCAAAAAGTTTCAGCTTGGTATATTGGTATTTAGGGAACAACTCATTCAGATTTCCTGGGTAACCCTGTGTCAATTGCAGATCCTGTAATACAAACTGGCAACAGTAACTATTTTTAATAGATGACTAGAATTTGGACAGTTACTATGCTGTACATTGGCTCTGATCCCCCTCCTCCCCCTGTTCCTATAATGCACCAACACCATAGAGTACACAAATATCACATACCAATTGAACCAGTGCCTATTGATGAGGGTGGTCGGCTTTCTGCCGAGTTGGCAGTGTTTCTGGTGGTAGCGGACTATATGGGTGTGCTGGCAGTGGGCACTTTGTACTTGCTGACAATAGCCATGGGGTGTGGTAGGGCTGCCGAGTATAGACCACCTACCTACATTTACTGTAAGAGGACCTGATTCTTGTTTAATTAAAATGTGTGATATGATAGTAGAGAGATAACATAACTTTCTGGCACTCAACCACACTCACAAATATACATCAGGCTTGGCAGTCCATATTCTGTTGGTGCATATTCATGGCTTCCCCCATATGTATCATTGTGTCTATGTATACTTGCCAGCTCCATCTCTTTACCACATCCATTTATTCTCTACTCCTCTTCTGTACAGTTTTGTCTCCAGTTCTGCCAATGCACTTTGGTGCACCTGTATGGGATCTTTGATGTTATCAAACCTTTATTGATTGTATTATGTTTCTAGATTCATGTTGAGTTTCCATCACAACCCATCAACCCAGTGTCACTGAATTCTTGTGAGGCTTTGGGGGTCTATAACGCTCGTAGGTTCTCCCTTACGCTTGAATGCAGCCAGGTCAGTTATAATCACTGCTGTATTCATGTATGATGCTGCCCAAAGGCAATTCTGCATTAAGCCCTGCCCTGCTCTTGGAACACTGCTGGCTATTGTTATATTATGTTGATGCTTAGGATGAGGGCATTTATTAAGCTGTTTTTCTATTCATCTGAGTGAGCTCTGCATAACATTGTAAAGCATATCTATTACTCTAGAAAATCATATCTTTCAATTTCTCAGGGAAATGTTTTTTTTGCAGGGCAATTCATCACATTTTAGTGACCATATATTTAGCCAGAAATAATTGTATTTGAATAGAGTCAGAAAACTACAAATAAGAATTAGATCACCAGGTCTGAGTGTTTTGATATGAAACACATTTTTCCCCTGTTTATAATAGAATGCACGCAGTAGGCTGGGCAGTTCTCTCCTACATCCACACTATGGTACGCTAAGGGCCTGTTACAGAAATTCCACAGCCACCTTTAACACAAACACTGCATTTACTGCCATCTTCAAACAGGTTAGCCAGCTTGGCATAATATTGTCATCTTCATGAAGCCAATCAAATTTATATTTTGGTTAAAGGTTTACTTTCACTGCTTACATTCTGACTCACAGACCTGATGTTAATTTGAATTCTTCGGATTAGATAATGGAGGTGTCTGGCTGTGTCATAAGAGATCTATCCTTGTCTGCTTGATTTGACACAATCAATTATATTAATCAATTCAATGGAAAATGAAATATTTAATTTGTGGTCTTAAGCATTCTTGATATTAGGCACCCCCCTCCCCACATTCAGACAATCTTTTATATTTTATAGGGTTTTTTGATGAATTTAAAGTCTTAAGTAATAAAATGCCATAGGAATAATTTTATAACTGTTCAGGACGCTTTTTCCATCAAATTATCATTTGTAAGAGCGCAATCTTTATTTGTTTGGAGGACACCATTCACCACTTTGTAAATTGCTCAAAAACTGCCTCTTACATAAGCCTTTTAGACTACTAGCCATACACCCTGGGATATTAATGGTCTAACAACATAGCCTGCTATAAGCTGCTACTTGTCACATGTAGAGGCTCTACAGTGAATGTGGAAGGGAGGGGAGGCTGTTAGGTCTGTACACAGGGTGCTTTGAGGACTGATGTTGCAGGACTCATCCAGGTGTGAGGCAGAGTAGCATCCCAGAATGCACCCAATGTTACCTTTGCTGCACAATTACCATTAGAAAACTAATTACAATTAGTACTACCTCTAATGCAGACAACCTACAGTGCATCACAGTGTGTTAATTCTAAAAAGTTATATTTGTTTCGAGTACATAGCACTCAAAGTCAATTTAATGCCATAATGAGCTTAACCTGTAGTTGATATGGTATTACTGGCCCAAGTTCAAGAAACATTATCTTGAAACTGCAACCTCAAGCAGAGCTTCTTTTATGCTATGGTTCACAAAACAGCTTATAAAGAAACATACCTAAACTGCTTGGGTGTATGCTTGAAGTCAAGCAGATGCCTGATCCGGTTAAAAGGTCTAAATGGACTGCTTCAAGCAGATAGAAATTTTTTGTGAGTTGGGGCCTGCACTTAAAGCCACTCAAGGTGATTCTTTAAGGTATCTTAGAATATTGCCAATATTATAAGCGAGGTGATAAAACAGGACATGAACCCCTTCTATACCAACAAGACTGTGCTTGCAGAATTTTGTTTCTGTTTTCTAGTCCATGCCTGAGATTGTGGTATGAGAAATCAATGAGAGATTACATTTATACATTAATGTATGGGCTGCTCACAGGCTTTATCAGAGCACCTCACGCTGTCACTCACAGTAAGATGGATGAGATGCCAGTGCGGCCACCCCACTTCAGACATGACTCCTTCTCAAATTGTGCACGCCTCCCACTCCCTCTCAAAGATCTCAAACTTCATAACTATGTAAATTTGCCAAATATGTCAGGTGCAAATCATTAATCAGTCAAAATATTTATTCCACATTGTGCACAGAATTGCTATTCAAAATACACCATACCTTTGTTAAAAACAGCATTATAAGACGGTCAGGGATGGAAGCCAAAAATTTACACCAAACTAATCAACAAGCTTATCCTGGGTATAGCTTCCAATTTGTCCAACATAGAAACCTCTAAGCAGTAAAAGCAGTGAGGTATCAGGGGATACAAGCAGGTTGGCGAAAGCTAAACCAGATGTCGGATTAGCTATTATAGCATTTTTGGGTTAAGAATATATTCAGGTGAGACTATTTTCAAATGCCTTTTGTGCAATAGAAATTGGTTCACCTCATCAAAACCTGCAATGATGTGAACTTGGATGAATGCACTTGTAACCCCTTCTTATGAGTGTCAGCTCTTTTTGCAGACAACTGTCAAAAGCAGAAACTGGTGTTTGCTATGGAGCCTTGTATAGTTGTCCTTCATATTATCCTTTTCGTCTTTGATGATGACTCAACTATGCCAACATACTTGTGTGCATGATATCTGTACAAATTGGCTGAGAGGTAATTTACTATGATCAGGTCAGAGACCTATACTGTAAAGCATCAGAGATGAGACGCTATACTCAGCTTAGTGCCTGGCAGGAAGCAGGCCTGGAGCACCTTTATACTACAAAGTAACTCACACACACACTGTGCTGACCCCTGGTGAGGAAGCATGCCGCCTGCTTAAAGACTCAGAGCGACACAAGAGGAAATTGGCATGATAAAAAGGCAAGGTGATGTGTGATATCAGGTTGTATGTTCTCCCCATCTGATACACAGATGCTCTACTACTAGTGATCATTGTTGTGTGGTACACAAATCTGGTGACATTAGCTTGGCTATATATGTGATATACAAAATGAAAAGAGAAAGGCCTATTGAAATGGAGAAAGAGAGAGATACATAGTTCCCAGCAAATATATATATATCTATATCTATATCTATATATATATATATATATATATAGATATCCTCTAGCTAGAACAGGGAGCTGGGTAAAGATCACCCTGACAAACCAGTCACATTCTGGAGCAAATAGGCCAATTCCTATTCATACAGCATCAGCAGCCATCCTTCCACTACCCCGAGGCCACAGTCCTGAGTCGACAGGTGCCTTTGAAGTCAGGATAAGGAGCTGTGAGGTGGATGAGGTCACTTTGTGCTGTATCAGCAGTCTGCATGTGCGGCATACAGAATACTGTCATGTTATCAACTCACAACATCATCACATGAGATTAAATGATGAAACAATTCATTTGCCCTTGCAATGAGGTTATTAACATAATCATATATGGTATTACAATAGAGCATACTTACTGCTACTAGTGGAAGGTAGGGTGTTGCTTGAACTGGTGACCTCAAAGGCTGCAGACACCAAATATAGGAGATCTGCATAGTTAGCAATGACAATCGGATAACAGCTTATGGGTTAGATTTAGACCATCCAGGCTCATTGACACTATTCAGAGATGCAAGAAGTTCATGAAATCTATATCTACCATACCTAGGACATACAGTTGGCCCAGTAACACGAATATAATATTGGGATGGCTCGGTACATTTTTAAACAAAATACCATGCTGCTTTTGGCCATTGGTTTTTGGCTCTTGCTATTCAATTATGATCAATATTAAATGAACAAGCACAAAAGTCTAGTCAAGTTGGGAATAGTATATTGAATACATAAAAATAGTGTGAGAAATAATGACTACAATGAATATATATATATATATATATATTTAATGAATACACTTGAGTACAACCTTATCCTGCTAGTGCACTAAACTTCAACTCCAAGAGATCGTTGTAGTAATGGGATGATTGATGGGGCTGCTCTGGCTGTAGGCATTCACCCAAAAGGAGGAAAGGCGACCGGAACCTTTACAAGGTGGGCAGCTTTCGGACAGAGCATCTGTGTCTCTGTGGCAACCCTCAGGGGACCTGGTGACAAGGGCCAGCCAACTCAGCGGGAAAACTAGCCTACCTGACCTGCCTTGAAAATGCATCCTCATTGTAGCCAGAACCTCCCACATATACTCCCCCTCACCCATGACATCACATAGTATATTGTGACAACAGAAAAGTGAATTGTCTGAAAGGAAAACCCTGCATTGAATAGTCGAATATGTGTGAGGTTGCTACATATCTTCTCACATTGGCTTGTGCAGTGGGGTAGTTGGAGGTCCTTCCAAGACAAATTGCCTTAGACATTGTATCCTATGAGACATGCCCAGGGAGGAATATTTAGATGACGCTGTAGTGAGGAGAGGTGCCTTCTTCTCTACCAATAGCTGATGTATCCCGAAGTCAAAGTTGTGATGGTCACTCCTTTAGCAGGGAAAACGCACAACTATTTGTGGGCTCATGTCTCTGCCGTCATAAGACTTTGAATTCAAAAAACTTTGATAATTTACAGTTAGTTTAATCAAAATTAGAAGATTAACGATACCTATAGGCCAAATGATGAAAACTTTTGCCAAACAAAGCTTCAAATCTCGCACATAGCACAAAACACATCTAATGGTATTAGATGCAACCACATGCAGTACCTGCCTACTGGGGAGGAGAATATTGAAGATGCCTCAGCTTCTCCAAGCCTAGCAGATATTATCATGAATCACATAAGTTGCCGCCCAACTTCCCCCTGGAGCTTCCGTATGTAGCCTTTATGATCTAGATGGAGTGAAGCCAATAGCATAGGCGGGTGGTAATGACCATGCAGTAATCGTAAAGCAAACACTGTGTTGACAAGTAACGTTTTGAACAGCAAGTCTATGCAAACAAGTAGTGTTGGAAAAGGGACATGAACCTTTATTAAGCGGACAGATACCTTTTGTTTTCGGGAACTAAAAAGCTGCTGATACCACAACATGTTAGTGCTGCACAATTAGTGTGGATCTGATGACATTAGATCCCACAGATGAGAGACAGACACACATATGCACAATGAGGACGCTTCACCCATTTTTTTTTTTGACAATTTCAATGACACTCTTCTCGATCCAAAGCCTGAATAGGTAGTTTTTGAATAATTTGCCTCATCAGGTATTCAAAGTGGTTCTCCAAAACCTAGGAGGTTATTCCTAATTAGGAACTGCCTGTGGCCAACCTGCTGCACATTTTCCTCACTAAGGGAGGCGTTTTATTTGAAGAAAGGTCCGTTTTTATGCACTTAATGGAAGAGTGCTTCTGGAGTATGTGGTTTTTTTGGGTTAACTTCCTTCAAAAGAATCAGTTAACTCTTGTGTTTGCAGTAGCTATGTAGGTAATAGAAAACTGTCAAGGTTTTGCAGTCTTGTAACGAGTATTTGTTTATATTTTATATTCAAAAAGAAAACGGTGATGCATATGATGAAGGAATGTACAGTGTTTTAACATAATTATAGAACAGGGTGGGAGTGGTGATATTTTAGTCTTATGAAAGGATACCAGCGACGGATGAACGTTGGGTTGGTAGCACAATGGGTACCCCTACATAAATTCTCCCCATCAATAGCTGTATGTACATCGATTGAGGCATGTATCAGGGACCGTACAGAAGCCATTGTGTCTCACATCTCTGGCAGAACACCACTTATAGTCAGTCAGATACCCCTCAAGCCTGATTGACCCCATTCTATGTAAATCATTACGGCCAGGACAGCTTCCATAGCTACATAAGGGTCCTGCAAGTCATATGTCACAGGTGTTTTAACCTTTTAAAATGTGTTTTTTTTAAAATCAGTTTTATTTATCCTGGAATGCAATCAGGCTTTCGTCTCTTTGCATCACAGTCCAGTTAGGGTTTTACATAGACCTACATTTTTATATGAAACTAAAAGCTAATAATATAATGTTTGAGTAGCATTGTTCTAGAATATTAATAGCATGCTAACAAACATGTGAATAGACCAAAAAGAGATAACAGTATGGCAAGATGAGTACACAGTTTTCATGTAATTAGTGATGTTTAGGAACTATTGAGGTGGTTTGATGGTTTTCAGTTTCAGGTGTCATCATAATATAACTAATTTTGTTGCCTTCATGGGATTTAGCAGGCATGTGGACATTATTGTGAGGCTAGTGCTAGATCTAGGCATCATGCCAACATTTATGGTATATTCAAAGAAAGCACTCTGGCACCTGTCAGAGGTGTTTAAAATCACTAGAAAAAACATTTGATGAATGTATAACTCAGATAATTGGTCAAATATATGTCTAGAAGGTGTATGTATGCAGCGTTAATCTAGGATTGAATTGTAAACTACTATTCTCTATACATATATATACCACATCCTTTATTGATTATCCAGTTCAGTAACTGCTGCTTTGTGTCTGCTTTTGTTCATCTTTCTTTACAGTGCTACATTTATTCTGCTCATGCAGGAGTTATTTCTAGATTGAATATGTAGGTTCTCCTGTTGAGATTGTCAATGAATACTATGGTTTCTTTACATCAGCTCCTAGTGTGGGGGAACTGCAGGGTGAAAATCCCAAGTAAAGTCATTATTCAACACACAAGAGAGATTATTAAGGGAAACAGAAATGTCAGCACATTAGAGGGATGGCCTTTGGAGCACTAATGAATTGAGATTGATTAATTTCTAAAGGAGACAGGTCTCACTCAACTTTCTCTATTTAAGAAGACGGTGGGAGACAGCCGGCACCCTCAGGTTGTGGGTAAGTGGGAGTGGAGGGGAGGGGGGGTTGACGAGTATTTTATATACAGTTTCCTGCGCTGATACACCTAAATTTCTCTGCCAAATGTCTGAGTAAATCTTGGGTCTATATTTTGTAAAACTAGGCTGTTAGTACCAGGCCTGGCTTCTTCCACTGGGACTGTGCTAGTAGAGTGTGGTCTATTAACCGTAAGCCTGAACCAACCAGAACATGCCAATACATTTACAAGTCAATGCAGACCCTGAGTCCAGGATTATCCATGCATGTTAATATCAGGGATGTTTACATTCATTGCACCTGCCTAGCACTCATAGTTGCTGCTGAGTACTCCAAAATATAATCATGATCTGCATAATTAAGTATTTTACTTGGCATGATTAAAATGCAACAGAATATCAGTTTGGAAGTATGAATTCTGAATTCTGCTGACACCAGTAATAAAGACAATGGTCAAAGGATCAAAGTAATGCTATAGATTATAGGGTCCTGGGGAAAAAAAAAATGCAGTGGTCTAGTTTCATTGAGCAAAGGGATTTTTCCTTGATTGGGTAACAGAAGTTAACCTAAAAAATTATGATGAGAGACTATTTACCTCACAGAAACAGGTGAGTTGTGCTTGGCTCAATCCATCACTCAGATAGGGTAAACATGACCGGAGACCAGATAGCATCTCACACAGATGACTTATTCACCACTGCCATTGATAGTTTGTAGACTCACCATCAATTCATTGGACCACAGCTGCATAAAGTATGGGATACGGGGCTATGCTTCATCTGGTGCCAAGTGCAGATCTTGGATTAATTGTGAACCAAATCTTTTCATTAAATGGAACTGACATTATCTTTCAGTATGGCAACATAACATCACTTGCCTCTTTGTCCATCAGGGCTGTATGCCTAGCAGGCCTGATGCTTCTCCTGACTAAGCAGTAACAGTTTGATACAGCCTGGTGCCTTGAGGCAGGCAGCTGTGAGGTCTTTCATTATAGATGTCAAATGACTCATGGGAGGATCTCTCCAGTTCAAACAGTAAGCAGTGCTGAACAGACCGACTGTGTCCTCCTGAGGTAGATTACCAAAGACAGTGCATGTCCTACCTGTATGTTGATGCATCAAATAAATTTCCAATGCACATATAATCTTTTCCATCTGATTAAAGTCTACTTGCTCAACCAAGTTGAATACGGTGCCTTATTTAACTATAAGCACTGAAGCCCTTCTCCCTTATTGGAACTAAGAAGTGTCCAGACTGTGGACACATGTTTATGTGGTGATTAGCTTTCATTAGAAAAATGAAGTGGCAACCTCACACAGACTGTAAAATCAAAAACACTACATAGGCAGAACTAAACAAAAGGAAAGAGTACTGCAGATTTCATACTTGTTAAATGTTTATTTCCAGATAAACCCACTTCACACTATGTTAGAAAAATAAAGGAATGTTGAGCATTACTCTCTTTGAGGGGACACCATCAGTTACACTCATTTGGCTAAATGCCTCCACCATGTGCCAAAAATTACCTTATTTTCACCCACTTCTGTCCTTATCTGATGCAAAGGGGCCCACTATTCCTTCTGGCCCAATCTAAGAGAGATGCTCTTTATCAGAAGTCTTTATCTGAAGCCCTGCTACCTTAGTGCGTCCTAAGAGATCAGTAACCCATGTTGCCAACAGTGTATGGTGCATTAAACATTGTCAGCTGTGAACTAGGACACAGGCATTTGACAGGAGGTACTTGTCACCAGTAGACTTATTTAGTAATACCTCATATAATTCACATATAACAATAGGGCATGACACATTTTAGATAAGCCATGAATCCATAAAATAGCACTGAAGGGATTGTCTTAATCACTTCAGCACGCAATATTTAAAAAGACCTACATTAAAAGATTAATGACTTTTTGCTCTGTTTTTGGAGTAGGTGTATTTCTCAGAGATAAGTTTCCAAATGTATGGTTTAAATCAAAATGGGCTTCAGAGTATATACTAATATCATACTGAAATCTGGACCTTAGCTATCGAGTTGCAAATCTGAACTCACAAATTTATAATCTAGGAAATATAAATTGACTCCCTGCATCAAAAATCCCAAATGTTCATTTTGGTAGATGGTTGTGGTTTGCCTCGCAGATCGATCAGCGTATGCAGACATGAATGGAGACCAGATAGCATCTTACAAAGATCACTTATTCATGGCTACCATAACTATTAGATAGACATCCAATTTACCTACCAGGCACAGGTGCTGTCTGAATAGTCTACAGTAGTCTAGGAGGCAGCAGCATCATTCTGATTTTGCTGCCAAATGCAAGCCGTGTGGTTAGGCCATTGTAGAAGTGTTTGGCAAACAGGTGTGTGCCCAATGGTGCAGGTGATCCCTCAGATAAGGGCAAACATACCTACATGATAACATCTTGGACTGGTTGTTCATTTATGGATGCCATTGTTTGAGGGACTTCCCATTATGCATGACCATGCATCTTTAATGTAGGGATAATTATGCAGCAGGACCAACCTGGATATGTAATAAAGGGCTTAGCCATAGACCAAGAATGGATACCAGGTCCTAGATGCTGATGAGTTCCTTCTGAGCTACAATTGCTAATTGGCAAGAATCAGAATCAGTCTTTGCAAAATGACAACAAGGGGCGTGGACAACACACCTCAAAATCGGAGGGGAATCTGAGGAGAAGTTTTCCAAAATCATTAAACCTCTGAGAATTCTGTGGGCAAAATAGAGAGTTGTTTACTAGTTAACATTTTCAGGTTTAAAAAATCAATCCTGTCCAAACAGAATTAACACTGAATGTCTACAGAGTTCATTGCTGCTATTGTTTACCAGACAAATTGATTAGATTAGAATATAGATAAATAAAAATCTGGTGAAATTATGACTAAGTATTACACTGTGTTAGGCACATCCTGATTGATATTTCTAATGAGCTTTCATCAAATCCTAATTTCCCAGAAGACAACGTCAATATAAAATGTCAATACAGCAAGTTTCAAATTTCCCACTATTTGTAGAGAATTAATTACCATAGGGTTTTACAGATTAGTTCTGATTTGAAGAGTAGAACCACGTAAATCTATAGTAAATATGTTTAAAACCAAACATTGATTTAAGATATTACCTCATTTAGATTTGGAGAATTCTCCACTTGTGATATAAACTTATCTTGAATGCATGAATGTCTTTCACAGAGTTGAAATTCGTTGATTTCTTCGATCAAAGCTTCACCACTTGTATAATACTTACGGCAATTCTCTGGCCATCAGTGACATGATAAGTGAGAGGTGGGTGTAAAACATGTGTTTCAAAAAGGCTTAAATATGATATCTACATGCAATGACTACAATCATGACCAAGTCCATGTGTATAGTATGGTATGAGCCTCTATGAGGCCCCTTTTACCTACGGGCTTGCTAAGCACTGGCTTGCGGCAAAATCTTTCATTATAGATCTTACATGATTTACAGGAAGGCATTTCACCGTATGTTGATGTTATACCTAACATACGGCCTTAAGATGCGGACAAGATGCGGACAAAATACATCTAAACTACTTTTTTTTTGTTTCAGTTGGTCCTTCGTATACCCTCCGTATCTTTTAGTAGAAAATAACAACATGCGGCATCCAACATACGGCCCTCTCAACATACGGACATTGTCACCTGTCTCTTTTGGAAAAATGTGCAAAAACCAGTCTACATTCCGGGGAACCCCTAGGGAATTCCCTCTGTGACGTCATAATATCAATAGACATACGGAGGTAGGGCAGGGAGGGTATACATAGGGTCCGTATGTGAGGGAAAAGTGAGAGAAGAGACAGGAGAGGTTGGGGAAGAGACAGGAGAGGTCGGGGAAGAGACAGGAGAGGTCGGGGAAGAGACAGGATAGGTCGGGGAAGAGATAGGAAAGGTCGGGAAAGGCTCTGTACTCTGATAGCTATTGTCTACCACTGTTAAAACACAAGGACTCTATAGGCAGATTTTCAGCTCTGTAGGGCCATTATTTACCGAGTTATGGAAGAAAAGACTCTTTTTCATGTAATTTCTCCGAAAATCCATATAATTTTTTATTTATTTTTTTATCATGAAGGTAGTAGTTGGACTTATCTTATTTAATCGTTAAAATACCTCTAGGGCCATTTTATTACATATATATATATATAGCACTTTAAAAAGGGGGAGTTTACAGACATGGTAGGCAACACAAGAGAGGTTTCTCTCCTGTGTGGATCCATGTTCTATTGACCATACAGGCCATGGTACGGTTACACCGATATGTGCAGCATTAGTATAGCCACTGGCAAATTCCGGGCTGTGTTGGTGCTGCCACCTAGAGGCTAAGTCAAGCTGGCCTCAACTCCTCTCATATATATATAAGGGAAGGGAGATCGCAAGCCAAATGGGGTAGGTCATGTGGACCTAAACCATTATTCTTCACCTCTGGCGCCCAGCCAGCTCTGTACTGTGATGGCTATTGTCTACCAGCGTTTATACAGAAGGAGTCTCTACGCAGAGTTTTAGCTCTGTAGGGCCATTATTAACAGAGTTACAGAAGAAAAGACATTTTTTGGTATAATTTCTTTGAAAGTCAATATATATATATTTTTTTTCTTTGATCTTATAGGTAGAAGTTGGACACATACGGAGCAAAAGTCACATACGGCACACAAAAGACACATACGGCCCTAAAAAACAGGGTATATGTGCATTTTTTGAAATAGCCCCCCCCCTACCCCTCCGTATATCTTGTACTAAATACCCCAAAGATGCAGAATTTTTGTGCTCTGCATGTTGAGCTGAAACGCAATTTTCGCTGTATGTACATACGGCCGGCCGTATGTACATACGGCGGCCGTATCTTTTTCCGTAAGATGCGGACATGTTGAGCTGAAACGCAAAAATGAACTGAAACGCAAAAAAGACACATACGGCCCCTCCGTATGATACAGTGAAACGCCTTCCTGGGATTTATCTAGATTTGCCCATAAGATATAATCATCCTTTGGTTTGTTACACACAAGGATTCAGCTGTCAAGACAAGAATGGTAATATGCAGAATATGTTTGTGTGGGCGGATTGAACATTACCAGTCACAGGCACAAACACATACTCCCACCCCCCTCCCTCCCCGACTGCCCAGAAGTCATCAGTTGTATGATTCTCTGGGAGGTAAAACTGATTTCCCTTTTGTAGACAGGTGCTTAAATCAGACTGCAATTATCAGATATGCTGAGAGTGTTTCCTTTACCTGGTACTTCAATTTGGCAAGCTGCCACCCTATAAATAATTGCTGAGGTAGTACTATAGCCGTATATCCGTATTGATTTCCAAACACTGCTGCTACTATCCTTACAGAGGCAGAGGGATTGGGAAAGTTGGTAGTGGTCCACATGGGTTGACTCCGGGTCCTTTGATAGTATTGACCATTTGATTGAATCAGGTATTGTGCTAATATCACATTCTAGTATATTTTTTTGTATAGTATTCAAGAAGGCACAACTTAATGCTATAGAATTCAACGCAGCTTTGGATAAGACATGTTGATTCTTAACTCTATACTTAGCTAAATATACGCTTCAGTGAAGATATTCATTTTAGTTCAAGTATTCATAATTCTTACTGAATGTAGTAGCTATGCAGACTGACTGTATGGTGCATTTATCTATGCTATTTATACCCTACACACCCGCTAGTTATTCATTCTGTCACATGTCCCTATACTACTGACTTCCTACACTACCAGTTCATAAGCACCCACACCAACTATAACCCACCCAACACAACGACACTGTCCCCACCAGACTATGGGATGTGGCTCACCAGAAGGCATTGGGGTCGGGCACCAATAACATGTATTTAGATGTGCGACCCAATGGGTGCTTTAACACTCCCTCCTCTCACATTGCCATGAAATCAATTCTGAGGTTTGCACAGCAGCAATGTCAGGGCACTGGCTCTAACTGGTACCATGTTAGGTCTAGTAAGTACCAGCACCATATTAGAGTCTACAAATGTAGCATTCTCGTTTCTGCGTACTGATCATAAGTGGGCATCTGATTATGTCCATTACTTTCTCTATCAGAGTTGCTTCACCAACAAATGACATTAAAAATTTGGGCCTGACTGAGCCAGATGTTCGGATGCTAGAAACCCAATGATTGAAATCCAGGTTTGAGTCGTGAATACACTGCTCATATAGTTTTTTTATTCATGCAATTAGCTGATTCAGCATTTTTTGGGTTGGCCCTTGTAAATGGGAGATCCAGTAATGGGAACTCAAGTTAGAAGATTATTTTAGAACTGACTCACGTAGAAATATGACGGTTACTGTGATCTTTATTGGGGTTTCTGATACTCCTCCTCTCCCTCTCCCCCCTTCCCACAATGCACTAACATCATAGAGTACACAAATATCACATACCAATTGAACACAAGTCTATTGATTAGGGCTTTCTGCAGAGCTGGCAATGTTTCTGGTGGTATAGGTGTGCCGGCAATGGGCACTTTGTACATGCTGCCAAACTCCATAGGGGGTGCCGTAGGACTGCCGAGTATAGACCGTCTATTCATATCTACTGTAGCCAGAACTCATTCTTGTTTGAATGAAATGTGTAATGTGACGGTTATGTTATATAACTTCTGTCCATTCCTCGCTCATTAGCAACTAAAGAAAATATGCTGCATTAGGAGACTTCTGTGCAGTCTGCGGGAAAGAAAGAGAGAGAGAGCAACAGAGGGACAAAGATAACTCTATGAATCTTAATCACACTCACAAATATACATCAGACTTGGCAATCTATATTCCAATATCGGTTCATGCTTATGGCATCCCCCATATAGTCATCTCCGTATGGTTTTGTTTCTAGTTCTGCCAATGTCACTTAGTGCAACTGTATGGCATATTTGGTGTTATCAACCCTTTATTGACAGCATCATGCTTCTAGGTTCATGTCTGAATACCATCACGATCCATCAACCCTGTATTATCAGGTTCCTGTGAGGTCCAATCAAGCTCTTACAGTCTCCATTATGCAGGAATGCAGTTGAGGTTGGCTATAATCAGTGCTGTATGCTGCCTAAAGACAATACTACATGAAGCTGTATGCTGCTCTCAGAACACTGCTGACTAATGGTATATTCTGTCAATGTTTGGGACAAGGACAATCATTAAGTTGTTTTTCTGTTCATCTCAATTGGCTCTGCATAACACCGTAGAGTATATCTATTACTCAGGACAATTACATATATCCAATTCCTCAGGAAAAGTGCTGTTTAAAAAATAATCATTTCAATTTTAGCTATCACATATTAATCCAGAAAATGTTAAATATGAGTAAGAAAACTACAAACAAACATTAAACAATCACCAGGAGCGATTCTACAATAGACATATCCAATCCAAGATTTATATTGTGCATTTATTAACATGTTGATTCAAAGGTATAATGTCTATATATGATGACAGGGATACACAGTTATTGGCATCCAATCCAACCATAAAGTTGAAACTGCATTTTATGAATATACATGAGGATTTGTCAAATATCACAAAATATACATGTACTACTTTGTTAAACAAGTTATAAATTATACGTGATAATTCAATACTATTAATTCCATTCCATTTTCTGTATCACATAGTAGATCAGTTAGGGGCCTTCCATAAAGTATGTATACATTTTTTTTATATCACATGTATAGGCCTATATATCAAAGATATTTAATGTGTGGATCTCTCATCGATAGGCTTGACCAGCTGCATGGGAGCTCTTTCACATCCAACTTCCATAACGTTCTAAAACGTGTTCCTCTCAAGAATCCTTTTTCTAAAAAACCGTTCTGATACGTTCTGGCATGAGCATCTGCATGAGAGCTTTTAGACATCCAGCTACCATAACGTTCTAAAACGTATTCCCATCAAGAATTCTTTTCCAAAAAACGTTCTGATACGTTCTGGCATGAGCATCTGCATAGGAACTCCTAGACCTGCCAAAACGTTATGATACGTTTTGGCAAAGGAAATCTGTATAGGGTCTCTTGCCAAAAACATTCTAAAACGTATTTAATTAAATTGGCAATTAAGTACATAATTAGCACAAATCATATTATAATCAATTATTTTGAGCTTACACACAATATTTGAAGTGTTTGCTATGTAATCAGACCTTGCATCGACAGGTAAATTGAATAAAACATTATGTTACATGTTGATGAAAATGACATGTTTTCTTGCATGGTGAAACAATTAGCAAATCATCATATTTCATAACCAATTATTTTGCACATGCATCTTGATATCACACCCTACGATTTGTAAATATGAAGGCAATATATGTGACATTATAATATGTCAAGTAGTTGTATTCCTAAACTATCTACACATCTTGATACTCAGTGTTTAAGATGGTAAAATGTGCTAAATTCCTTGGCGTTTGAGGCCATCTAAACTCCAGAATCCTGGCGTTTGGAGGCCCCATTTTACACCCCACATCAATACGTTCTGGGGGTCCCATGACAGAAAGCACTGGCATTTGAAGGGCCCTTTTTACACCCCACATCAATACGTTTTGGGGGTCCCATGACAGAAAGCACTGGCGTTTGGAGGGCCCTTTTTACACCCCACATTAGAACGCTATGGTTGTGCTAAGGATATGCTGCTAATTGTCACATGAAGAGGCTATACAGTGAAGGTTGGAGGGAGGGGAGGTGGTGGTGTCTGTACACAGGGTGCTTTGAGGACTGATGTAGCAGAACTTACTCAGGTGTGAAAGGGAGTAACATCCCAGAATGCACCTAATGTGACCCCTGCTACACAAACACCTCAGTACTGCCTCTAATACAAACAACCTCCAGTGCACCTCAGTGCATAAATGGTTGCATTTAAGTTATATTTGATACCATGACACATTAAGCAAATTAAAGGTCAGAAAACCATGCCAGATACCAGTTGATATATTGCTTCAACAATAATGCATACAACAAAAATAATGAAGGAACAATTGTGACTATTGATTATCTCTAAAAAGCAATACCAATGCCATCCTAACCAAACTATCAATACTGATTACTAACAATAGAAGTGCAATGTTTACCTAAACTATAAACTATATTTTTAAGTGTTGTCTGCCAAAAATTGCTATTATAACTATTCTTTTATAGATCCTTTTCAGATTCGGTGATGCCTCAATTATGCTGGCATACACCTATACAACATATAGGGTTGACCCCAAAAACAGAGGGTAAGTCAGGATACCGGAACATAACATTGAAAATATTTTCCATATTGCACTGATTCACCAATACGCATACTGCAATGTAAAGTGTGAAGCTTTGTGAAGTGTGATACCAGGTGAGTAAAGACAAACACTTATTCCTGGTCTAGTTTGGGTGGGGATAACAAATGAAATTATTGAAAACGATGGGACTACATTGAACACATGATGATGAAGTTGGACTATACTATAGGCTTATCCTGATAGGCATCTCTTATAAAGACCTTTGTATTAGCCTTCGGTAGTAAGATGATGGATATGGTAGATTGGTGAAAAGCAACAAAGAATTGGTACTACAATGAATACATAGTATTTCAGTTGGACTATAGTACAGGCTGATTCTGATAATCCACTAAACTTCATATCTAAGAGACCCTTGTAGTAGACTTCAAGGGTGGGATGATGGATAGGGTGGAATGGGCAGAGGTATGTATCCCACGGGAGGAAAGGCTCCCAGAACATCTGCAAGGTGGGCGGCATTCAGACAGAGCATATGTGTCTCTGAGGCAACCCTCAGGGGACCTGGTGACAAGGGCCAGCCAACTCAGCCGGAAAACCAGCCTGCCTGACCTGCCTGGACAATAACTCCACCATGTCTCCTTCCCCTTCCTTATGACTTCATATTTCCAACATTTAATAGCTGAATATCTATGAGGTTGATACGTTGTGGTCGAGGTGGTGGTCCGGGATGTAAAAATGTTTAAATATAGCCATTTCCTTTTCCTTATGGACAGGCAAATTATAGGCAAATCTTAGGCAATGGTAGACCCAAATCTTAAAGACGTTCTGCAGAAGTAGGAACAAACCCTTTGGCAGAGATTGGTAAAGGCAATATCTGTGAATACAGACATTGATAGTGCATTCCTGCCTAACAATATCCCAATGATGTAGCATTCAGGAGAATAGCTGACATAGTCAGGTAGAGAGGCAATTAGCTGCATTGTTAGCTACAGCAGTCACTATCTATCAGCTCCTTTATTATTGGTCATGCATAGCAATAACTGTGAGACGTGCTATACATGTAAGTGTGAAAGGGTTGTAAAGAGTGTTTGGTGTTGTGTGGGTGAGTTGAGGTAGGGGTGGGGTCTTTGCGGTTAAGGGGACTCAAGCAGTGGGCTTGATGTTATGGACTATAACATAAAAGTAGAAAGATAGATACAAGGACAGAAAAGAACCTAGCCCTTCTACCCTATATGCCCCTACCACATGGGGCCAGTGGAGAAAACAATTCCTCTCCCCAATACTTCCACTATAGCTTAAGCACCCCTTCACTCATAACCCATTACGGAGAGTAGCTTGAGTCCCCTGGTCTGTGATTAGAGAAGTAGAAACTGCTGTCACCAATCACCCACTGCTGGGAGCTGCTCAGGGAGCTGCTCGCGGACAGGATGATTACACCTCCTACGGATCTGCCTACTTAAGGCTGCCCAGTGATATACTGATCCTTAATATTGTTTTGTAGGCACTTGTGGTTAATTGTGGAACTGACATTTTCTGTCCAGTTGAACCACCCCTTATTGAGTCCCAATCCTGACCCCAGTTGTCTCTGCAATCTCTGCAATAATACCCTGCTACAACATCCATAGGACAAGTTTAGGTTTGTACCTGGATAACATTCCTAAACTATAGATCTACCTATCTCTCTACTCTTTGTTAAGAAATTGGTCCTGGTTTTGAAGTGAGATATTTTGATATTTCCTAAATGTCCTACATAGATATTCTTTGATTTCGTAACAGACTGCATAACTACAGAGTCTAACAGCCTGTTACATGAAGGCCAGAGGGGACCTTACTGCAGAGATTGACTGAAGCCTCTGATGGTGCAGATAAATCTAGCGGAAACCAATTTATGGACAGCGGAAACACTGAGGGCAGATCAGCGTTCAGTTCTGTACTAGAAGTGAACCTCAAAATGCAGCTAGTTATCCCATATCTCTCTCCCTGCGACCCCGCTTTATCACATAGAAGATATATCGACCATTAGGTTAGCTGTCAAATGAGGCCCACCATGGTGTTGTCCTAGTCCACATTGTCAATATCTAAAGTGCCCAGCCCAGCCTTGATCCTAGATCTTAAAATGTCCTTTCTAAGAATAAAACACAAATGTTTTTGAAGAATTTGCAATGTGTTTTAGACAATGTAGTTTGAAGGTTTTACACAACGTTTTTATATATTTCTAAATTACTGAAAGATCCTTTATATCTATATCTTTATCTATCTATATCTATCTATCTATCTATATAAGTAGTATAGTATGTATCGGAACGGGACTATAGTTAACTACTGTTTATTACTCAATCGACCTGCAGCCAATCAGAGGCCTCCATTTGGTCACGTGACCCGTTGCCATGGTAACGTGACCTACTTAGGGCTCTCAGCCAATCAGAAGCCAGCATTCTGGGTGACCTACTGACCTACTTAGAAGCTCTCAGCCAATCAGAGGCCGGCATTCTGGTAACCATGGTAACGTGACCTACTTACGTCACGTGACCTACTTAGGCTCAGCCAATCAGAAGCCGGCATTCTGGTAACTAGGGTAACGTGACCTACTTAGGGTTTGTTTGTAAACAACACCACGTGGCTCTCTTGTTTGTAAACAACACCACGTGACACGTGACTGTTTGTAAACAAACAAACAAAAAAAAAGTTATGTAACTTATATATAGAAATAAAAACACAACAAGATAATTTCTTTTCTTTTCATTTTATTCTTTATTTTCATTTCAATCAGAAAAAACACACAAGTTTATGCTTTTTTAGCTTGCTTCTTCGATTTGCAGCAACTCAACAGGCCGCAAAGTCTCACGCCGCCGTCACTCGCACCACCACACCCCGGACGACTTCTCTCCAATAGACATTGCACGACTTTGGATAAATCCAACACCATTTCGGCAAGGCAGAGAATCTTTGCCTCCATGAAACGGCCGCCATCGCAACAACCCGTCACAACAGCATCATCGATAGCTTCTGACTCACGGCCCGGTCGCTCAGCTTTGGGATTTTGCTCATGCGCATGACGCACTTCTTGGGGTTTCTTGTTCGACATGCTTCAATTAGGAAATGAACGCAATGAGGTCCACAGGTGTCAGCAGAAGTGTCTTGTAGTTGAATGCGGTTTCTTTGCCACTTGAACGGAGCAGAGCGTTCCACGAAAGACAAGAACTCCGCACTCAGCGGCGGTAAGCCGAAGGAATCAAAGTAGTACACTTCACCCGTGCTCGACACGTAAAACGCCACCCAATGCTGACCTGGTAAATGTTGCGGATCTGTGTTGCTCACGAAACAAGTGTCTTTGATAGGGTGCTTCGGAATAGTGTCACAAGAGAAAACGCCAAGGAAACGATGTTTTGTGTGAACGTTTTCCTTCAACACTCTGCTTATTTCAAGCGTGTTCATACGATACGCCAAGTACCGCCGTCTTGTCTTCAGTTCATGTGGTAGTCGGTGACGGAGTGTCGATCTCGGGTCAGCTCGACGACGTTGTCGTACACCAAGTAGAGTAGCACCGTTGTTGTCGCTTGTAGCGCCGAGCGGAAACTGACTTCCACCCTCAGCTGACCCGCTCTTATAAGGTTCACGCGACACCCGTCGTGCGATCTGTCTGGGGTTAAGTCGAGGGGGAACACCGTGTAACCGTTCAGGAATTGATCGTATGAAATACCGCAGGAGCGCGCGCCCTCGTACATCCCCGTTTCCGTGTGTAGCGCCAAGTACTCTCTCACGGCCGCTTTGGTCTTAAAGTCGGGCACGTAGGCGTCGTTCGGCACTTTCTGATCGTTCACTATCACTTGAAGCGAGCTGATGTCGTAATGCTTCATCTCGAACGGGTTCTTGGTGTAGCTACCGTTGAAGGCGTCGTGGTCAAGGAAGCAAATCATCATCGACTTGGGAAGCTGGCCTGTGTTGGAGTGCGTGTAGCTGTGATCTCTGTTACCTTGAGGGATGGCGTAGGTCGTCACCTCCACTCTGTTCACCGGGTAGTCGAAGGGCCCGTGTTCTATCACCGCTCTCTCGTGCGTTTCCGCTACAGCGTCCGCCACCAGCACGCGTCGCACGTAGAGCTTTGCTTTGTAGATCTTCAAGCTGTAGCCTCCGTCAGCGGCGCACATCAGATAGAAAGAGGGCGCCGCTTGTTTCAGAGTGAGATTGATTTCTGTCTCTCCAACGATGAGCTTCGGTTGATGAGCCAGGTCAAAGTGCAGTCGCGCCATCAGCGAAAAGCGCTTGTTGGAGATTAGCTTCTTGCGCGCTTTGTACCCCGCATTCGCGTCAGTCAACGTGTCAAACTGACCGGGCGTATCTTCATGCCACCCCTGGGCGCTCATGACGCCGTCCTTCACGTCTTTGTTGTAGTTGAGTAACCCTTCCAAGTAAGCTCGGTAAGGGTAGGTCTCGGTGTTGCCAGACACTTTGAAACCGCCGATGGAGACTTGGACGTCTTTGAAGAGCGAGTGAGCCAAGTTGTTCACCGGAGCTACCGCGTCGGTGTCCTCGATCGCCGCTCCGTCCTTTAGCACTTGACATTCCAGATGAAGGTAATTCTCGTTCAGGTCTGTGTACTCTTGCGACTTGTTGATGGTGAAATTTATGTTACCTCCATCCTCTAAAGAGTTTTTTGTTTCTATCCCCAGGAAAGACGACTTTAAGATAGTAGTCTGAGTCGGCGCTACGGTGTGCAGGTCGAGCTCAGAGAGCGCGCACTCGTTACTGCTCTCGTGTACGTAAGCCATTGTGTTCTCTCTTCATGCGGCCGACAGACTGACGCCGGCCGCCTCCAGTCTTTTTATTTATACCTGAACGCCTAGGCGCTTACCGGTCGAATACATCCCCTCTACGTCTCTTGCAAGAGCCACCGCCCGTCTGAGGAGAATGCCGGCGACGTTTCGACCCTTTCTTAGACGCGACAGGCGTCTTTCCTCCCGAGAACGCCGTACTCGCCAGTCTCTTCAGAGCGCCTGCGCCTCGGTCTTTCACGCTGCTCTTTAAAGTCCGACCCGCCAGCACATCTTTAGCTACGCCCACACCGGCGCGGAGCAGCGTTTTTCCCACCGACTTCAATAGCGGGGTAGCTGAGCGCATCAGACCTAACAGAGCGCCGCCTAAACCGTGCCCGCTCTGGAAAGAGCGCCCGCTGTACACGTTGACGCCGTTGCCCAGCTGCGCGTTGTAGTAATCGCTGTACCCTCTGCCGACGGTGCGCCTGGGTGGAAAGTACGGAACGCGTTGACGCATCATTTTTCTCTCTTTCAGCGCTCAATAGGTCTCAGATGAAGTGTCACGGTCACCTCGCCTCTACCGAATGGGATGGAATGACCGGATCGGTCTCTTAAATAGATGCCGACCTCGGTAAACCTCTTGGATTTCAAGGGGAAATAATCCAAATGGGGAAAACTGATAGCTTGCACGCCACCTCGACGCTTTCCGCCTCTGTCCACCGCCACGCAGCGCAACAGCGGCACTTGCATGTCGCCCACACGTCTCTCCTGGATCATGTCGGTGTATATGTACACAGAGTGCACGTCCCCGTAAACATCCATCGAGTAGGCGCCGGTAGTCGGCGACGCGAAACACGTCTTCTCTCCGAAGCCTAGAACGCATGCGAGATGCTGACTCAGCAGGACAGCACAGTGTCTCGGCGGTTTGATGGTGACGCGTTTCGTCTTGGCGTCGTACGATAAGATCCGCATCGGTTTGAGCAAGAAGCTGTCGCCCTCTAGTCTGTCATCTCGCAACGTCTCACTCAAGCGCTCGATTAGGGTGTGGTTGCTTCCGGTGAAAATAGGAGGTATCTCGAATATGTTTGGCATGAAACTGCGCACTCCCATGTCCTTCTCCATCTTTTCGATCATCTGTCTTGCTTGATGGCTGATCGTCTTCTTCTTCACCGCCGGGGACAAGAACTGCTTGTATACGGCATTCGTCTGTCTCAAGTCGACCTCTCTCTTGAACCTTTTTGTTTCCGGTTTCAATTGCTGCTCTTCCGACGTGTCTGATATCTCTTCCACCGTTACATAGCTCGCTTCCTTCCAGCTCAGCGGGAATTTTGAGCTGAACGTTAGCTTGCTCAGACCGTTCGCGTTTTTCATTCTCTTCCAGTCTACCTGTGGTTTTTTTCCTTCGGAGAATTTAGTTTCTTTTAAAACCTGGATCGCCTCCTCTAGCGAACCTTTGGTGCGCAGAGGAACAACGATGATCAAGTCGTCGTCGTGCACGTTAGTCCATTCTGTAGGGAGGATGATCTCAGTCAGAGCCGCTTCGTACGCTTCGGGCAGAAGGAGCGGCGAGTCGAAGTGAGTTCGGAAAGACGTCAAGCTGTTGTCAGGATAATACTCCATAGAGCTGTTGCTAGGTAGAGTGATGTTCATTTTTTTTTTTTTTTTTTTTCTGCGTTATTTTTTTGACGGGGATCCACTCGTTGAACTTGTCGTCGTAACCTAACCAACGTACGAAAGCTAACTCTTTACCGTCGACGGTCTTGCGGCGCAACACCTCGTCTATCAGGTAGTTGTTGTCGTAACGACTCTTGTACACCTTCTGAACCTCTTCCGGGTAGAAGACGCCTTTTATCTCCTCGCCCTTGTCGTCTTTCAGCTCGAACCCTCTGCTTCCCAACGTCTTAGCAACGTCGACCACTTTCCCTCGTACCCTTTGTCGAAGGCGCCTTTAGTTCTCAACATCCTCACTCTGTCACCCGGAGCGATGACGTCGACGGCGGACGTCTTTGTTTTTTTCTTCTTTTTCCATATTTCGTCGATTTGTTTGTTAGTTGGGAGATCTTGTCGGTAGAAAACTGTTTCGCTGTTTTCCGAGCTGACTTGAGCCGGCGCCATTTTCAACGTCTTGTGGTGAGTGCGATTGTAAGAAGACACTACATGGTGCAGTACGTCTACGTAGCGATACGTGCGCTTGTGTGTGAAATAACGCCACAGCTTCTCCTTCAGACTGCGGTTCAAGCGCTCCACTAGACTAGCTTTGATGTCGTCGTTCTCGCCAGTGAAGAACTCTATGCCCTCGCTCTTCAAGTGATCTTGAAAGATCTTGTTCAAAAACTCTTTCCCCTTGTCTGTCTGAACAGTGCACGGTCGTCTCTCGCCAGTGCCTGTCATCTCTCGGAAGGCCTCGGTGACATCAGCGCCGCTCTTGGATTTAATGGGAACGGCCCACGCGTACCTAGAGAAAACGTCGATCGCCGTCACCACGTACCGGAAGCGGTCGTTGTGAGACGCCAAAGCTTGCATGTCCATCAGATCTATCTGCCACTGCTGATCGATTGCGCCGGTTATAGTCTTGTTCCTTGCGAATTTTCTCCGAATGGGTTTATGTTTAGTGTAGGCGTCCAGCGACACTAAAGCATCTCGGATGACGGCCGGGTTCAGGTGGCGAAAATGATGTTTCTGGAGTTTAGTCACGCTAGTGAAACTGGAGGGCGCTTTGACGTCGGTATATCTAGCTACTACGCGCTTCTTTTCTTTTTCCTTCTTGGTCAGTCTCTTCACTGGTTTGCCCATGGTGGGCCTGTTGAGGGCGTGAACGACGAGCTCGCCGCTAGGCGGTTGCGCCCTCTCCTTTTCTTACTCGCCACGCTCCTATAGGAAGTCGGAGTTTGGAAAAGTTCACTGTCGTCCTCCTCGTCGTCAGAGGATTGATCGTCCACCTGGAGAGAAGAGTCTGCTGCTGCTACTGCTGCTGCTGCTGCTGCTGCTTCTCTTTCTTCCGAGTCGAAGCTCGGTCGTTTCCGACCTCTGTCAGCAAGCCGTGTGTCCAAACTTCGGCCAGGTCCGCTCGCTTTATACAGATGGTTTCCGATCAAGGAGTCTGTGGGAACTGCTTCGCGCAGCGCTTTCGTGAACGGCGAGTAGCCCGCCGGTCTGGGCGCCGTCTTCCTGAACCTGGCAGCGTCGTTCAGTAAGTCCACTATGTTGATGCGATGCTCAGGTGGTATTCTCCGACCCGACATCTCGCGCACCGCACCGTCCTCGTTCCACTTGATCACACCGGATTTCTCCAATTGTTTGTACAGCGCCACGGTCCGAGTGCGATTCCTCTTGGGAACTTGGTTCACCAACCGCTCGAGTAGGGACGCGCTGGCCTCTTCAGCAGACTGACGGAGGTGAGCCGGGGGCGAAGAAGAGTAGGACGAAGAGATGTTGCTGTTGTGGGGATTCGCGAGAAAAAATTGCAATCTATTCAACAACCTTCGGTATTTCAACATTTTCTCGCGCGATTCCAAAGTGGGGTCGTTCAACACTAAATCCAAGTCCCTGTAGATAAACTGTAGCACCTGGTGCAAGGCCGCGTCGGAATGAAGGGACTGTTCTGCCTGCTTGTGGTAATAGGCCATGTCGGCAGGTAGGCGGGCGGCGGCGGCAGGAGCGGAACTCTCGTTCTTTTCAGTGCGCTCATCAGGAAGAGGAGGAAGGTTTGGAGCAGTAGAAGTACTAGCAGCAGCGACTGCAGTAGTAGCAGCGCTAGTAGTAGCAGCAGCAGCGGGCACATGATGAAGTAGACCTGCTCGTGATGATTTGTAGAGCGTCTCAGGATCCACGAGCGCTAAACGTTTGTAGTGTTGTTGCTGCTCTGAGTCCGTCATGGGGACGACGGTGGCAATGACGCTGGTGGTGGCGGTAGTGGTGGTGGTGGTGGTGGTGCTGTCGGCGAGTAGGTGTCGAATGAGGTGTCTCATATACGGAGAATGCTCTTTATAAGCGGTAAGGCCATCCCTATGAGAGCCGGAATGAGGAAACCTCCCTCTTGTACCAAGACGCGTCTCTTTTTTTTGATGGGCGTAGATTTTTTGCCGACCTCCCTCAACACGTCAGCCGATTCTCGAAGCTTGTCCAGTTGTTTGTCGCTGAGCGGGATGTTCCCTACCAGTAAATTGTGACAGATCTCACTTAACGCTGCGATCAGATCGTCGCTTCCAGAGTCTATTAGATGCGAGCAGTCCTTTGGCGAGCACTTAGCTAAGTGCTTGAGAGTACCAAAGTGTCTTTCGAGTAGATGAGAAGACATTTTTTTTGCTACTGCTTTCTCTTGTTCTTTTTTTTGTCTAGCGGTACGAACACTAGCTGAGAGTGTATAGTCGTCAAAGAGGAGCGTATTCTCAGATCGTCAGGTGTTGACTGCTTGAAGTCCAGAAGGAGGTATGAGTGAGGTCGCTTGAGTTCATGGGTAAATATACTAGAGAGGGCCGCCGCGTTGGACGGAAACACCTGGCGAGACAGACTAGCTATTTGCCCCATGTCGCGCGGGTTCTTGAAAACGATCAAGTAGTGAGCGTTCAGACTCATAGTTCGAAAGTCGGGTGATTTCTGGAATAGGTTCTGAGTGATGTATATGACGCTCACGTTCCAGTGATGGGAGTATTTAGTAAAGATGTCGGCTACCACTTGCTGATTGGAACTGCTCATCAGATCGTCCAATATCAGTAGAGTGTGGGGTCGTAAAGCGTCTTCTGCTACTTCCACGTCTCCCGCTATAGACTCTTTGCTAGGAAGACCTTCTCTGAATTCCACACCGTACTGATTTTGCATTTTTTCAAACAGAGGTTGCCACTCGCCGTAATGGTAAAAAGTCTTTTCCACCGGCGGCGTGACCAAATTGTTCACGTCGCTCAGAAATTGATCCACCAAGCGCGATTTTCCACAACCCTACCGACCGCTAATGATACAACTAAAGGGTCCTTGTAGTCGAGCGTCGAAATGAATTTCTGTGAAGAGTTTGCTTTTACTACTGGACATTTTTTTTTGTTTTTTTTCAGGACGCGTCAGAGAGCGGTTGTGTGTCTGACTGTCTGCTGTGTTTCTCACTCGAACGGTCGGTAGTGAATGGTTGTGGAGAAAAGTCAGCCGACCTTTTTATTGATACCGGCCGGTGTCACAGTAGCGGCGGCAGAAGTGACTTTTTTTTCTTTTTTTTTTGCGATAAAATTCTATTTTCACTCAATAGTCATAAATGTTTGTATCAGACTCCAGAGGAGTCTGATACAAATATTTATTTTTTTTAAAAAAAAGAAGAAGAGGAGGAGGAGGAGGAGGAGGAGGAGGAGGAGGAGGAGGAGGAGGAGGAGATTAATTTTTTTCTTTTTTTTTTTTTTTTTTTGATCATTTAGGCAAAGCTCGTCGCTTTGCCGTTTTTTTTTTCTATTTCTGTGTTGTGACACGATCGTCTCGAAAAAGCAATAAGGCGTGTGAGCGCGGCGGTGACAAATACATATTGGAGCGTATGGTTTAAAATAGTGCGTCCCTATCTTCTTCAATTCGGCTGCGTTGCAATATGCGGGATAACAAGTGACGACGTCGAAACGTTTAGAGACCGTGTTCACGTCGGCCACAACGCGCGCCCACCGAGTGGGAGCTGCAGTCGCTCCCAAGAAACCGATCGGCTTGTCGAATCGTTTCATAGCACTTATTCTCACTTTATAAGAGGAGGCAGGGTGAGGAGAGTAGCGGCGCTCTTTCTTTTCATGAAACGCCCAACGAGTGGGGGCGCTGAGAGCAGCTGTTATGCAATAGTAGAGTAAATGCTGTTCTGAGAAGACGGCTCTCGGCCATGTCGCTACGTTTTCCTTTTCCGCTCTTGTATAACGACGATGGCGCTCAGCTTTGCATTTCTCGAGAATTCGGTACGCTTCAAGAGAAGCGTGAACCTCAACTACGTGACGCTCTCTCCTTTGAGATAAAAAAATAGCTGGGCAGTTGAGGAGAGCACTTTGTTCGCGCGACCGTCTTTTAGAAACTCGCGCCCTCTGCAGCGCCATATTTCTTTCCTCCGAAACAAAAAAGACTGAGTGAAAATAAAAATTTAAAAAAACAAAAAGCTCAAAGAAAAAAAATAAGCAATAAGCAGACTCAGCTCGAAATTCCCTGCTGGCGTGATGGCGGTGACTGCAGGCGGTGGCGGCGGTCGGCTGGCCGGCGGTGGCGGTGTCGGCGGCGATGGTAGAAGGGTGTGTGGAAAGAGAGACGCATCTCAGTCTTTTATAGGAGCGGCGAGTCTGACATTTTCAGCTGTCGCATGCTGACCTGCTGCTATCATAAGAGAAACAAAAGCCCTAATCACGCTTTTCAGCTGGATCCTTCCACCCCGCCAGACATGGATCCAGATGGGAAGGTGGTTTAAAATTAAATCCGTGTACCGACTGTCATACAATAGAGTAATTAGTTGAACGCGTGTTACCTGTATAAAGGATTAGCGGGTCATGGGCTCAGCGTGTGTATAGAAAAACAACTACAGGTAGCGTGAACAAAGCGACCCCCTCCCTTTCTGTCACTCTGTCTGTGACTAGAGGGTGTGCGTGTGGTAAGCGGCTTAAATCTAAAGAAAAACAAATCACCCTCTCCTGTCGTCAGCAGTCAGCCGGCCGGCGGCTGGAAAATGCGATTAGAGGGATGATGAGCCGCGTAGTAAGCGACTTAAGGCTGATCTAAAGACCTGCCGTGAGGGGGCAGCTGGCCAGTAGCTTCAAAAAAAAAGGGGGGGTGAGGGGAGTAAGAGTATATAAGGAGGAGTGAAACCGTATTCGGCATCGTCATCATCGTTCACGCTACTACTACTACTACTACTACTACTACTACTACTACCACCACCAGCACCGCGCCTCAATTTGAAGATCCCCATGATGGAAAGTTGCTACCGTGACATGAAGCGGAATGACGAAGCGGCGCGCGAATGTGAAGCTGATGCTGTAGCCTCTGCTACTGCTGCTGCTAGTGCTGCTCAGCGTGCTACTGCTGCATTTACTGCGGCTGTTAGTGACGCTGGTTGTGATGACGTTGTTGTTGTTGCCGCTGCGGCTGTGACTGCTGCTGTTGCTGCCGCCGATGCAGCTACTCATGCCACCGATGCCGACGCTGCTGCTGCTGATGCTGTTGCGGCTGCCGATGACGCCGCTGATAACGCTGCTAGTGCCCGCTCTGCCGCCCTTGCTACTGTCGCTGCTGCTGTTGTTGCTAATGCTCACGCTACTGCTGCTACAGCTGCTGCTACTGCTGCTACCGCTGCTGCCGAGGCTGCTGCCGCTGCTGCCGATGCTGCTGCCGATGCTGCCGATGCTGCTGCCGATGCTGACGGCCGGATGGTGCAACTGGTGTCGTCGCTTCTGCTCGTGCGCTTGCTTTTCTTCCAGTCCTACCTGCTGCTGCTACGGTATGATAGTGTTATAGTGTTTGAATGAGAACGCGCGTAGTTACACATAGACGCTGTAACAGATGTGCTTTTTTTTTGAAAATATAATTTTAACATAACATGGAACTTGTTGTGTTTATTTTCTATATATAAGTTGTTTGTTTACAAACAGTCACGTGTCACGTGGTGTTGTTTACAAACAAGAGAGCCACGTGGTGTTGTTTACAAACAAACCCTAAGTAGGTCACGTTACCCTAGTTACCAGAATGCCGGCTTCTGATTGGCTGAGCCTAAGTAGGTCACGTGACGTAAGCAGGTCACGTTACCATGGTTACCAGAATGCCGGCCTCTGATTGGCTGAGAGCTTCTAAGTAGGTCAGTAGGTCACCCAGAATGCTGGCTTCTGATTGGCTGAGAGCCCTAAGTAGGTCACGTTACCATGGCAACGGGTCACGTGACCAAATGGAAGCCTCTGATTGGCTGCATGTCGATTGAGTAATAAACAGTACTTAACTATAGTCCCGTTCCGATACATACTATACTACTTATATATATATAAATATATCTATATCTATATATATATATATATGTATATAAATACATATATATATACATATATATATATAATAAGGCACGCTTCAGGCTGTGTGCAGCAATCCTTGATGGTCAGAAACTTTGTTTCGCAGAGCAGTGATGTCTACCATAGGATTACCCGTCTGTCCTTGTGAAAGCTGACTCTTCAGGTGATTATCCTGGTGACTTTAGTGTTTCTTCTCTGATGGATCATCAGTACTTTTATAGTTTTCTGAAAGAGGTTGGGAATATTGCTTTCTCAGAAAATTAAACCAGAATGATTTTATCTGATCTGTGGAAGTATTTAGTAAGAGGCCAAGATTGAATGAGAGCCCAGACCTGAAGTGTACTCACTGAGGGCCTTGACTTCCACTGGCAGAATCCAGGACCAGCCTTGCTGTATACATGGATCATCCAGCCATTGGGTAGAAGCACCCGATTGAGGTCCTGGAAGACCATTCGTTAATGTCTGAGGAGACGCTAAGTGCGGCCATGATCAACTAGTGCCTGTGAACTTACAAGCCCGAATAAATAGACAAAGGTGCACTCTTAGAGGTCCACACTAAGGGTTATTTCACGAGGTGAAGCTGAGTGAAATAACCCTCAGTGAGGACCTCTACGAGTGCTCCTTTGTGTTTATTTTATGTCGTTATTAACAATATTTATCAGAATTCCACTTATTTGCTCTGAAAAAAGCTCATTTACAGTGGTTAAATCAACAATTTTGATGATTTGACAGGGCGTTAAATACGGGCAAGGGTTATTTCACGGGGGGTGTTAAATACGGCCTTCCTTGGTTGAGTCAATGGTAGTGCCATATTCACCATGAGATAAGGATGGCTCTTTTAACTGTGCAACCACCAGTGTCCATCCTGGGGAGAGCAGCTAGATAGCATACGATCCTAGGAGTAAGCAGTAGTCAGATTCCTGGATGGCTCCCAGAAAATCCCTAGTCCTGGACCACCCAAGTATAGAGATCATTACACAAATATTTAGTAAGTCCATATAGATTGGCAGGTAATTGGCAGTGACCAGGTCAGAAACCTTCCCCATAAAGCAGCTTGTTCTTCAGCAGAAATGAGACAACATAATCAGCTTAGTACCTGGCAGGAAGCAGGCCTGGAGCACCTTTATACTACAAAGTAACTCACACACACACTGTGCTGACCCCTGGTGAGGAAGCATGCTGCCTGCTTAAAGACTCAGGGGGACTCTGAGGGAAATTGACATGACAGTTGGCAGTTCTGGTTGAGGTATCAGGTTGTACGTTCTCTTCATCTGAAACAAAATTGTAGTACTGCAGGTGATTGCAGTGTCTGCCAGACCAGTTCATATGTGCATACATAATGTATTATTTTAGCTCTACTTGAGATTATCTCTATGTTCCTCTTCACTTTCACTCTTCCTCTGTTACTCTCTATATCCTTAGGAACTTTCTGGAGGCGCACAGACATAGCGTATTGTTTCCAATGTAAACGCAAAATATTGTCTTTAAGGGGGCCCTTTTAACTATACACATTTGACTGCTATGGCAGTGTTAAGGATATGTTTTTATCGCGAACACCAGTTCATAATAGAATTATTTCATTGTATTTCATTGGAACAAGTGTGCATACTGTTTTAAAGCTATGAAGAAAATCGAGTTAGCTTTGAAAAAAAAACATGATTTCATTTAGCCTCTTTTGGTTTATCTGTTCCCTGAGAACACTCAATGCTATTTCAATGGGCTTGTTCGCTTGTACCAACCAGTGCCGTTTTATATTTATGGGAAAAATAGTTTGCCAAGATAAAGAGCCATTGAGAAACATAACATAACGCTGTATAACAGTTTTGGGTACCAAATACTTTCCACACTCTACCGTATGACAGACTCCCCAGGGCCAGCCCCTTTATACAGATGGCTCCAGGTGAGCTGAGGCATGTCCAAGCACCCACCCCCCCCAGGTACACACCTGAGTCTCAGTGGGGTTTGGGGTGGTGGAGTAGACCTCCCCAAGGTAGCAGGAGGGCAGTATATAGGCCACAAGGACCCAGACTTGCCACTGGTCTCTACTCCAAAACTCACTGATGGTGGTGAAAGTATACATTAACAAACTATAAAACATAGATATAGAGAGTCTATGAGGTTCAACGTTGGTCCCATTAACCTCTCCAGTGTTCACACGTTTTGTAGACTTGGTGCTAATCGAAGAGTGAACAAGTTGGTTCTTAAGGTTTCTTTTTTTTTTGATATATACATGTTACTTGACCAAAATTCAACATGGTAACTGTCAGACACCTCATGTATGTTGGTGCATATCACACATATGTTATATCAATATATACAATAGGTATGTATTAAGATAGCCAGCAATTTCTCTGTAGTTAAATAATGTGACCTTACCACACAGTAAATATTGTTATTACTAAGATGATAATCATGTAATAGCCTGCATTTTTTAGTGGCCCGTTTTCCATGCAGGGAGGCAGTTTTTTTCATTGAAGGCCACTATCTATGAGCTCCTTTTCCTTATATTCGTGTTGGAAGTTATACATACATTCTCTACCGTGTTACTCTCAACTCATTCCACTGACTTGGCAACAATTATGGTCATGCTCTAAAAACTCTGGGCTAGATATCTTACAGTAAATTCTCTCCATGGTGTATACACCTTGAATTCCCGCAGCATCTAGATATCAACCCGTAAGTAGCGATGCTGAGTGCTAAAACGCATAGCAATTTAACTAAATAACATTAACATATCTATGACCAATCATGAAGACAGTTATAGTCCTTAGCCCTAACTTAATTGGGTTTATGTGAGACATTGTGCAGCAAACCTTACATGTTTTGAGGTAATCGGTCAGCATATCTGGGCCACACGCCATTATACATCCCGTGTTAACCAGCACGTAGACACTATTATGAGGACTGAGCATGGAGAAGGTACACCTGGCAATATGGATAAGTGTTCTCCTTACCAAAGGTAAATACACACGGGTTAAATCTTTCACCACTGAGGGTTATATCAGGAAGTAATTCAAGTGTTTTTTGTTATAAAGTAATTTGTCAATTTGAAAATTGCTACCATAACTACGTTATATCATGTTTTGATAGAGTGTTTATTATTACAGAAGGTTATCTAACAGGGGCTTTGATATACGCCTTTCCTTGGTAAAATGAATAAGGCTGTCGTGACCATGACTAATTTTAGTGTGTCTGTATCATTACAGGTTTGTGTAGCAATGTGACCTCCCTAGGCTGTAAGGGCTCCACCTGCTACTGGGTTGTAGGACCCAGCGTCCGCTGGCCTGAAGCTGGCAAGCAGTGCAATGATTTCAATAAAAGTAGCCTGGTGACGATAGAAGATGAGGAGACAAACCTATTTCTGTGGACGCGGACATTCCAACATGGCCTAACACCATGGATTGGGGTTACGTACGTCCAGTTCCCCTGGCAGTGGGTAGATGGCACACCGTATACTGGTATGTGTCAGAAGAGATCTCTAATCTATATTAGATTAACAATTTGTTTTGTTTTCTATAAATTAGAGCAAGTTAAATTGAAAATGACACGAAATAAGACAAAGACCCATGGCAAGGGTAACTTTGGCTTGTTTCCTCTGGGTAAGTTGGACTGGTGCCGTATCCAAGGAAGCCGGAGGGGGGGGGGAAGACCCAAGATGTCCTATTTGCCATGGGCCATTGTCTACATATGTAGGGTAGAAGAGGTGCACATGAATGTACATGGAAGAGTTAGGAACCTGTAAAATGTTATGAAAGCCCTGAGCCTAGAATTGTGAATAAAAGGCAAATTGACATGTGAGGCCAGATTGGGATATATCGAGCACATACAATGACCCTCTCATGTTTTTTTCAAAAAGGGAATAATCTACAAGGGGTGGATAGCTGTAAACATTGTGCGCTGGTGATACTAAGCCCCAACAATTCAGAAGTCAATGTGACAGTAGGAAATTGTCACAAGGACTATAGACATGTGCTGAGACCATTCATCTGCAGTAAAAAAGGTACCCACCTATAATAACACATCTAGTGTAGCTGATTCATTTACAGAACAGTTAAAAATAAATGCTGTTGGTCGGTTTAAAGTTGCCGGAATGTGGATATGCAAATGTATTTATGACAAAATCTTAACATATGGTTTTCTGAGAGCAAGAACTTAAAACTAAGGACTCTTTTTCATTTTGATTTTCCTAATTTTTGAGATAGCACAACTGGTCTAAATAGTATGTCATTACAACTAAAAATAGTTAATCAATTGATAATACTATTCAAAGGCGTAACACCCACATCATCTAGCATCACTGTTCACACAACACTTGAAACTTGGCACGACGCTCGTCAACGATGCAGGTATGAGTTACTAGGCGCACAATGCCACAGTATATTTTGTGGCATGGTCACATATATATATGGGCCATAATCAGCTACATTTTTTCTTGTTTCTCTATTTTTCACATTTAAAATGAGATGTCTTGTATATATATATTCCGTGCCTTTTCCTCAATCAAGTGCCTTCAATCAAATTATACTTGTTACCTATTCTAATATATTCATAGCAAATGCATACTTTGTGAAAAGAAGGTCTGGCTCTTTGGTTCCATATCAGAAATACAGGACTGGACCTGGCTGTGTTTCCTAGTAACACGCTGCAGTCTCTGGTTGCTCATATCAAAACTCAGACATCTCTGACAGAGTTCTGGATAGGATTGTACAAGGCAAAATGGATATCAACATCAACTGGTAAATATATTCAACTAGATACATGAATATAGGTACTTGGAAAAATATATATAAATAGATAATATGTGTACAAGCATTTTTAACCCAAATGTTAATTTTGTAAACAACACAAGATGCTTTCCTCTGTATTTCCTTAGACTGCTTTTGCTAAAGCCTCTACACACCCGCTCTTCTGACAGGTATTGCAATACATCATTATATTCATAACGTCTTAATTTCATTTATTCCTATATGAATGATATCTTTAAGGGCAAGAACTACAGTTCCTAAGGAGTTACAGGTGTGGACGGGCGTATTACCTCGGTGCGTCTGACTCCTCCGGTCACTGGACATGGGCAGTAAATCAGTATGTGCAGGAGCCAAGCCTTTGTTCACTGGGTAAGCATTGACTTAATTATGGCTTTAACATAAGAAACCTACAGTGAAGGCAAATACGCAGTCACATCATAGTTGGCTGAGAGAACCAAACAAAATAGCCTGACTGCATTTTCCATACATGGTTTTATAAATGTGGACACGGTCGATTGAGCACACCCTCCTATAGTGAGTGTAGGTCAAATATGTGTCACTAGCTGCAGAAGTGTTATGAGCTTTGGACAATGGTAATTATCCACACCTTATACTGCAAGTCACTCGCACCATATCTAATGTATTAAACGTAAAATGATAAAAGTAGACATCTAATATTAAAGTTAATTCAAAGGAAAAGTCTACCAGTGATTATATCCTGAATATGGCCAAGTCTTGGCGAGATGCAGATGAAGAAAGTTCCTTCTCCAAAATCAAAACAGCTTGATTGATTCCATGATATATACAGAGCGTTGGCTTAACTGAAATTTATTCATTTTACAATCCTTGAGATTTATACATTAATCTATAAGGGAATGAGCGAGGATCAGATTGGGTGCATCTAGCTTCACTTTAGGTTGACCAAAGACTGCAACGACAGGACAAATTGAGGTGTTTTCTCTGTTTCCAGAAATTTTGCTATCATTTTTCTATATGACATGAAATTTGGGAAAAAATGTATGCAAAGGTCAAATCAATAAGTCCCGGCCGCAACTTGAGACAGACAATCAAGAGGAAATCAAAGTTCTTTGACCTTTGCTTATGTATTTGTTATAAAGTGATAGGCTAAAAACAATAGTTTCATTCCTCAGCTGGAAGTATTGTTGTCCCTACTACATCCTCTATACCTTCAGGCTCCACAACAAGGCGGCAGGATGACCCACCTGGGGAAGAGTCTACATCTTCAGGTATGTTGAAAGCTAGGCCGTCAAGGAATAAGTTCAGCATTTTCCATACATGGACTAAAATAACAGTTCCACCAGAGGGCAGCAGTGTTTGGACAGTGGACCATGAGCATTGTCGAGCACAGCATATTCATCCTATCTTGTGCCTGTAAGAGATGAGCTCCCAGCCCTTAACATCCCTCTTGCGAATGAAAACTGAATTATTTCCAAAATGGCCTCACTTTAATCATGACAGTCAAGCTTTAAGGAACAATGTTGCAAAACAATGACATTTGTGGTCATAATGCGCAAATGCAGCGCCTGCCTCCATACATTCATCATGACGGCCAAGAGCATAATGTATTGATGCATTATGTGTCTTTAAATGTTTAAGCACAAGCTACAGACACACTGGAAACAATTTTTATTTCACTGTGATTATGTGAATCGCTACGTAAAACACTATTAGAATGGCATGTCACTAAAACAGGATATGCACTGACAAAGCTGGATCTACATTATCGCATCATGCTGACACTCAAAGATCGTATCGATCCCATAGGGTCAGCATGATGATCTAATGCATCACTAGCCAGTTGCAATCATATCTTTTGCCACCCTTAAAGTACTAGTAATAAACGGGTAATCCATGTTTTCTAATGTTTAACATAATAATACTCACAGTTTTCACTTTAAAGGATTTGACTACCTTCACAAAGTCATTATCCCAATAGTTTGTATCCTTGGAGCTCTTGCCATTGCATGTGTAATTGGCTGTTTAATTTGGAGGAAGGCTTTCCGTTCCCTCATACAGAATGAAGGTATGTTTGATAATTTGTACAAAATAATGATGCAAGATTTCAATGTGAGGTACAGCGTTTATGAAATCTACATTTGGTAAAAGAATAAATCAATCCCTATGCTGAGGGTAGCTATCTTATCGTTGTTACTTCATAAGATATGTGCATTCCCTGATAAACATTGTATACTTTATTCCAATATCAATAACACAACTTTTAGTAGTTAAGTGCAGTGAAGAACTTGTTTAAACACATGACTAACCCTTGAAACTCAAAATCGCTCCTTTGAAGGAGTCATAAAAGCATCATAGAAATTAGATATATTTTGCTATAAACAGTTAATAAGTTTTAATTTCACATAATTTAGTGAGCAGAAGAGCAGAACACATACAGACCTCTGAGGCCAATCATAAAGGACGCACCACCCAGTATGAGAACCCTGTAGCTAGGTCAAAGCAAGGTTAGGAACATGTTTATTCTATTTTATCTTTTTTCATCCGTAATGTATACATACAAAATTTTCGGAATTGGTTTAATGTATATATATATTTACAGCTGCTATGCCAAATTCAATATCTCCATTTTGGGAAAAATACCACAGTAACCGCCCTTGCATGATCATGCCAAAATGTTCTGGTTATGAGACTTAATGATCTAGTGTTTGTATCAACCTTTCTTTTTTCTTTTTCCATGTCCAGATGAACCTGCCTATGAAACTATTGATGGAAATGCTCACCCCTATGTCGAAATTTTGGCATAGTGCTCTGCAGGAATATGAAGGCAAATCCTGTCAAGGGACATTTGTAAGCCTGCCTACAACTTGGACTCAAGGTGCAGCTAGAAGATCCATTCTTACAAGGGTTAAATGGTAGTGTTACATGAATCAGACTATATAATGCATCGACCTGAAAGCACCTTTGAACATTTTGGTGAAAATACACACTTGCATAACTGCTGAGAAAAAAACATGGTCCATAATATTTTGACTATACCATGGGGCTATGGGAATAGGTTATTTTGGATGGACTCAACCTGCCACAGTTGAAATGGGGGACATGTTGCCTTTTTTACGTTTTTTTCTTTGGCCAATACCCACAGAAAAGTAACATTCTGACAGAGTAGGATGTTTTCTTACACATACCCAAAAATTTAAAAAAATGGATGCAAAGTTGAATATTATGTTAAGGCTGTCAAGGACCAGAAATAGCCAAAACTGCATAACTCAGGAGCGTGTGCCACATCAACATCTACTTTAGAAGTCATTAGAATTAACCTATTGTAATCGTCACGGAAAAATCATCTCGAGAAAGAGGGACTCGAACCCATGACCTTCAGATCACGTAACCTGCGTAAAAAGCAGATAAAATTGCCGAGACTAGGAAAGGACATCTTTAAGAAGAGTCCACTGTTTCGGGGGGTGGAGTTGTGGAACCAACTAGATGCTGAACAACAGCATCTACCAACAAAAGAACAATTTATGAACTTGCTAGTAGCACAGTAATAAACTGCATAGTCGCTTATCGTCATTTAGAACTATGATAACATTAAGAGTATTTATATGTGGACCTGCTAGTGCTTGTGGCCACTATAGGATTGAACGACCAAACAGTGACTTTATGTATTGTCCTTCTCATGTAATGTCAATTGTAATTGCCATGACATCTATTCATTTCTTGGCTGAATTGGAACAGCTCATTTTATGTACACTTGTATGTATGTAGGGGATGTTTTGCCAAAATAAAAATATTAAACTTCAAACTTCAACTAACCTGCTGCTCTACCAGCTGAGCTACTTCCCCATTTGACAATCTGACTGCGCCGTAGGTCACTGGATCGGTATAGAGGGGAGCCGGATTGGAAAGTAATGCTAGCATTGCTTCTTAATCGACAACTCAGCGCGCCAAATCATTTAACCTCGACCCCTCCTTCATGTTACCCGGGGCGCCCTCTGTCTTATAATGTATGCACTATTATGTAAATTGTATATACTCTCAAACCATGTCCCCGGCGCCCAGTAATCTCGAACCAGGTCTGCGCATGCGCAACTTTGTATAGCCTCGATACTTCCGGTAAAATAATAGCCTCGAACCCGGCTCTTCCCAGCCCGCCATGTTTGAAATACTCGGCCATTCGACCGACGGCAACCTCCTGGTGAAGTTCTTTCCTCTCTGTATAGTAGAGCAATAGGCGGTGACGCACTGCGCAATAGAATACGCGTAGTTGCTAGCCTCACTGAATTTATTTAGTTTGAGCTCTAATTGTACATGAGTTGATTTGAAGTCACAATGGACGGCCCGCTCACTCGCAAGCAGAAACAGGCCCGCAAACAGGCGTGCGCTGTGGCCGCTGCTGCCGCCGCTGCCGCCTTCATTCCCGAGGACGACATGCCGGACGGGCCGCCTGTCAACCCAGCTCCGCCCGCTGTCACCCCGCCTGCTCCTGCCGTCAACCCGGTTGACGCACACCCAGCCCCGGCTGTCAACCCCCCGGCTGCCGACACCCTGCCGCCTGCGCCCGCCGTCCCGGAGGGCCTACTACGCCGCAGGGAGGAGACCAAGGCATGGAGGGAGGCATCGGACACACGCTTTGACAGACTGGCAAGTAAGGTAGAGGCTCTCACTGATTTACTTGTGGCCTCCATTGGCCCCGAGCCCGCGCCTGTGCCTACCCTTGGCCCAGCCCCGCCACCTGTTGTGCCTCTGCCCCCTGCCTACCCCTCACTGCTTCCACCTGATGATGTGTTACCTCCTGTTGACCGCCCGCAGCTCCTCGCCCGCCGACGGGAGACTGCCCACTTCATGCCGCCGCCGCCGCACCAAGGGCCGCCCACAGAGGACTACACCGCCCGGTCTCTTCACACACCGCTACCACCCCCGCAGCTTTGGCCTCCCGTTCACCCCCCGCCTCTACACGCTCGTGACAGCGCTGGTCATGAGGAGGTGGTGAGGAGACTGGCTCAGCTCGTCACTGCTGCTACAGCCTCACCAAATGGTAAGGACGACCCTCACTTCCCACATCATTATATTAGTAGGGGCCCCAAGAGAGATAAGACCACCCTGGGTGATCTCTCTTTCCCGGAGTATGTCCAAGGGCTCCTTCGTGTACATGATGCCCCCTGCTCGTCTGAGGCTGATCGCCCTCATATACGCCACCACCTGGCCGTTCTCTCGGCGGATGCTGGTCGCTACAAGTGGGAGGAAGTCCGTGAGTGGTCAGAGTCCATAATTGCGGAGATTGCATTTGGTGAGTGGTTGTGGTCTGACTTTATCAAAATCCAGATGAAACGGGTCGAGATTAGCACGCGCACCCTGCTCTCTGGCGCTGCCGCAGCTGGCAGCACCAGTGTCAACAACAACAAGCGTGATGCCCCTTCAGTTGTTGACCTGTCCCCTGCCCTTGTATCTGCAAAACCAGGCCCACCTTGCGCGCAGTTCAATGCAGGTACCTGCCGCCAGAAAACTGACCACGCTGATGCCGGTGTTTGGCGTCTGCATATATGTTCCTACTGTCTATCCCACCAATGTAGGGCCCGCAGCCACCCTGAAAGTCGCTGTTTTGCTAAAGACGGCAACAACAGGAACCCCCAGAAGACAAAAAACGTGGAAGGCCAGGGGCAGTAGACCCCCCTCCTCCCCTGGCCAGCTGTGACACTGTTGTGACTTGTGAATTGCCCAATGCTTGTGTTGACTATGTTGCTTGTACAGGCCCTGTAGAGGACCCCCGACGTCTGTTGGTTTCCAGCTGCTCTACACCTGACCAACTCACCCACACCTTGCACTCACCTGTCCCACATGATGACACATGCACGCTTGACCCATATGTTGATTTTCAGACGCTCCCTGACGAAGCCCTCATTGTTGACACTTTTGGGAATCCTGATAATATTGTACATGACACCCACTGTGACCCTGCCCTCTTCTCCATGATTTGCAAGGACGCTCCTGAAGCTCTCCCCATTGGCCCATGGGAGTTCCAGCGCACACTGGACGAGATATGGCCTTGGCCCTCCTCCCACGGTGTACTGATTGCCCCCCATGACATGGCCATATATGCCAAAGTCAGGGCCACAGCCTTGCCAAATTATCTTGCGGCTAGGGTCCCCCTCGCCACCCCCATGAATCTTCCCCTGTGGAGGAGCGAGTTGGTAAACTACAGTGACTCTGAAATTTGTACGTTTTTGGAGTTTGGTTGGCCGAGCTCCTATACCAGGCCAGCTTTCCCCACCACTAGTTTGTATAACCATGATGATGCCTCATTGCACTCTGCCCACATTGACAAGTTCATACAGAAGGAGCTGGACTTTGGAACTTTGATTGGCCCTTTCTCTCAAGATCCATTTTTCCCTTACGCAAAAACCAGCCCACTTATGACAGTTGCAAAAAAGAGCAGTGCAGATAGGCGGATTGTTGTTGACTTGTCCTTCCCCCCACCCCCGGGGCGTAGTGTGAATGCCGGCATTAGGAAGAATTGGTGCCAAGGCTGCCCATTTCAGTACACATTGCCTTCAGTCTTCACACTCTCAAAACAGGTCCAGTCACTCGGCCCCGCCTCGTTTCTCTGGTCGGTGGATATTCAACGTGCATATCGCCAGCTGCTTGTATGTCCCATGGATCAGGCACTGTCATGCATTCACCACCAGGGGGCTTGGTATATTGATAAGTCTCCCTCATTCGGCTGCCGCTGCTCAAGCATTCACATGCAGCGGGTGTCACAGGCTTTAGTGTACATGATGGCTAACAGGGGTTATACCACACTAGCATACATCGACGATTTCGCCGGCGTCCACAGCACCCTGGAGGAGGCTGAGGCGGCACTCACAGCTTTTGAGCAGCTCACTGCCGACTTGGGCATCCGCCTTGCTCAAGAAAAAACAGTCCGCCCCACTCATACAATGAACTGGTTAGGTTATCACCTGGACACCCTACCAATGACCCTTTCAATCCCACAGGTAAAAATGCAAGAAGTTTTGTCTGAACTACAGGAATGGGGTCAAAAAACTAGGGCATCCAGGAAAGACCTACAGGTATTGAGTGGTACCCTCTTCCACATTGCAAACTGTCTACCTCCGGCGAGACGTTTCCTTGCCCGTGTTTTAGCAATGTTGCGTCGCGCCCCTCACCATGGCACCATCAAGATCTCTAGAGATCTTCGTAAGGATCTCAGGTGGTTCCTCCGGTACGCGAATGACTCTAACGGAATCCTTCTTATTCCAGACCAACGCCGCCCGGAGTGGACCCTGGAGGTTGATTCATGCCTCCAAGGAGGTGGAGGGTACAGTGCCACACACTGTTATGCCTTCACATATCCTGACTGGTTGAGAGAGGACCGCCACATATCGCAGCTGGAGGCTATAAACCTCCTCATTGCAGCTAGACACCTCGGCCCCCCAGAACCCGCGGGCTACAGGTACATAATCAAATGTGACAACCAAGCCGCTGTACATTCTCTCTCCACAGGTCGTACAAAGGACCCCTGGTTGGCAAGATGCGCCAGGGAGCTGTGGTTGATGAGCGCAGTGGACAATATTCAGGTCACAATTGTGCATGTCCCCGGGGCCCTCATGACCTTCTCCGATGCCCTCTCTAGGGCCTGCCTTGGCCAAGGAGAGGCAGGTCTTGCTCTTGAACTTGCAAATGAGAAAGGTGTCTCCTTCCTCACTGTCAACCTGAGCCCTGACTTCTTTGACTCTGACCTTTAAAATTACATTACAGAGACTCCCCTTCACCTAGAGGTCCAGGCGGAAGCCACGCTCCTGGCAGCAACGTCAGACGCCACAAGAAGGAACAGAGTTCGACAGAGAGACACTTACCTGCATTTCTGTGCAGCATACGGAGTCCCAGTGCTTACCCCGTCTGCCCGGCAGGTGGCTCTCTACCAGCAGTATCTTGGTAACAGTTTCTCATCTCTGGGCTCAGTGAACAATTACCTCTCAGGGGCCCGTCTCTACATTAGTCTGCAAGGCGGAGACCCCTCTCAGTTCTCCTCCAGAATGGCCTTAGAAATGACTAAAGGACTCAGGACACATCTCAACTCCCCCCCGGTGCAGGCCCCGCCTATAACTGCAGATCAGATCAAAAAGGTGTGCCTGTATCTGGACAGGTATGAAGGTGCCCCAGGTGTAGTCTATAAGGCCGCCATACTGCTAGGGTATTTTACCTTTCTACGCCAAAGTAACTTCACTGATCCATCAGGCCTTGCCTTCTCACCACACAACCTCAGGCGCCATGACATTACAATCGGGGCCACCGGACTCCTGGTTTTAGTGTGTAGCTCTAAGACCATCCGGTCCCTAAAAGACAGTGTTGTCATCCCAGTGAACTACATGCCTGTACCTGTTGCCCATTGCCCGGTACTGGCCTATGCCACAATGATAACTCTAGTCCCGGCACCACCAGACTCCCCTGCCTTCCAGCTCCCTGGCGGGCGCCCCTTGACGAGCCCGGTGCTTCTCCGGGCACTCAGACGTGGGCTGGCATCCCTCTGTGTGAAGGATCCACAGCTCTACACGCTTCACAGCCTCCGCCGTGGAGGTAGTACTCTGGCCGCCACCATGGGGGCCGGAGTCGCTGATGTCCAAACACATGGGACTTGGAAGTCAAATTCGGTCTATACGTACACCCCAAAGTCATTGTATTCAGCTGTTCCTGCAGCTCTGGTGAAAGGTTTTGGTGTATGAATTTCACTGACTCTGCATAAAACATCTGACTAAACTAGACGCTGAAATGTGCTCATAATCAATATTCATATTACCAAGTTATCTTGATTACTGTAAAACCTGCAATTGATTTGTATCATCTATTGACTTACAGTATTATTATCTAGGCAACTTGTGCCTTGGGCGCTGACCCTACTGTTGTTTGATTGTATGTTGACCTGCTGGTCCTGTCACTTTAATATACCTGGGCGCGGCTTGCCCCTGGTATCCTTACACACTTTTGATCTGTTGATCACCAGTTTCATATGACATGTTTATTCCCCGTTACTGTTGGTGATGGTTCATGATTATCGTGATATGTTCTAGTAATAAACATGTATAATTTTCCAAACATAAATTGTGTGTTGACGTTGTCTATTGGAAAGTAATGCTAGCATTGCTTCTTAATCGACAACTCAGCGCGCCAAATCATTTAACCTCGACCCCTCCTTCATGTTACCCGGGGCGCCCTCTGTCTTATAATGTATGCACTATTATGTAAATTGTATATACTCTCAAACCATGTCCCCGGCGCCCAGTAATCTCGAACCAGGTCTGCGCATGCGCAACTCTGTATAGCCTCGATACTTCCGGTAAAATAATAGCCTCGAACCCGGCTCTTCCCAGCCCGCCATGTTTGAAATACTCGGCCATTCGACCGACGGCAACCTCCAGGTGAAGTTCTTTTCCCCACCCACCTGCTCCCTGTACTGTTTACCTTTTTGTTTGGTGTATGAATTTCACTGACTCTGCATAAAACATCTGACTAAGCTGGACGCTGAAATGTGCTCATAATCAATATTCATATTACCAAGTTATCTTGATTACTGTAAAACCTGCAATTGATTTGTATCATCTATTGACTTACAGTATTATCATCTAGGCAACTTGTGCCTTGGGCGCTGACCCTACTGTTGTTTAATTGTATGTTGACCTGCTGGTCCTGTCACTTTAATATACCTGGGCGCGGCTTGCCCCCGGTATCCTTACACACTTTTGATCTGTTGATCACCAGTTTCATATGACATGTTTATTCCCCGTTACTGTTGGTGATGGTTCATGATTATCGTGATATGTTCTAGTAATAAACATGTATAATTTTCCAAACATAAATTGTGTGTTGACGTTGTCTATTACCCAAGTAATATTGAAGGCTTATCATCAAGGCGCGGGGAATCTGACCCATTTACTAAGATAAAAAGCCAGTCTTTTACAGATACATACAGAATGTACAGAATATTCACAGCTCTGCAAGGGTTTTTAAAATGAGAAAACAGCACTAAGAGAGCAATGGCATACAGAACTCAGTTTAACCCTTTAACGATGGCACATTGCCTTAATCCATCATGCCCATGGTTGTCACCATACATGAATGCGGCCCTGGCGAGTAAGTTACTAGTGCTACAGTCAGGCATCATGGCGACCCTTCAGGCTTGAGACTCCTCAAAAGGGTTGGCATGATGCACCGATGCAGTTCCGGCGTGTTACCGGCGTGTTACTCGCCAAGGCTTCATTGATGCATCATGATGACAAATGTCATCTTTTAGCAACATCCATCCTTAGAGGGTTAAACAGTATATCAACAGTACACACTTTATTCATGCTACTTGTCAACACACTGTTTGCTTTACGACCACAGTATACCCATTATCACCGACCCCTGCTGCCGGCCTCACTCCATCTAGATTATAAACTTTACATACGGAAGCTCCAGGCGATGGCGTCTGATAGCCATTTGGTAAGATTGATGATAATGTTTGGTAGGTATGGAGCTGTTCTCCTACTTAGGATGTTGCTATTACATGTAGGAGGGGGAAGCTTGACAGGTATGGGACATATCACAAGTAAGGCCTTGGTCTTTTGTTCTTGCTGCTCATTGTTTCATACTGTTTTAGCCCTAAACTCCTAGTTCCAAAATGCTCAGCTACCCAGTTCCTTCCATACCTTCTCTGTCCCTCCACTCTGACTCCATTATCAGGTTCTAGCCTTACTTTAAAGCTCCACAATCACAAACACTTCCACACACAGTTGACTAAAACAGTACTAACATTGTGACTGGCAGATGTTCTGAGAATGGCCTTTAAATTGGTAATAAGAGCGGCATATTGTCTGCCAATACCCTCTGCAGAAGGGCATTCAGCATCGAAGCTACTTTGCAAGATCAATAGAGATTGCACTTGTACAACAAAGGCCTCCCACATAAGCAGTTGACCAAGAAACAAACTTTGCGAGCGGAGTGACTGTTTCTCAGCCCTGTGTATGAAGTTCTCGGAAGGTCTGGTTACCATGGCTAGGTATTGTCCAGGCAGGTCAGGTAGCCTGGTTTTCAAGCTGAGTTGGCTGGCCCTTGTCACCAGGTCCCTGAGGGTTGCCCCAAGACACAGATGCTCTGTCCGACTGCCTCTCACCTTGTAAAGCTTGCCTCCCATAGGACAGATGGCAACCACCCTATCCATCATTCTGCTGTGCGGTAGAGCTAGAGACTACAACATACAAGTGAATGGAGTGCAAACATGATTCCACTCTCAGCATCCATATTTATTATAGCCCACTTCTGTATACAAGGGATCATGAAGACCTGACAAAAGACTCTCAAAATGGCTTCCTGTGGCCTTTGTAAATAGCAAAAGACTCAGGAGTCAGGTAATAATCATGGGAAACTAAGTGAAAGGTTTGCCATTTTTAAAAGATAATACATAGACAAATGCCAATGCCCATTGATACCGTCTCTGTCACATTTCACAAGTGGGGGCTGGGGCCATAACCCACGAAGCCGCAGGCCATTTAATGAAGGAAGTACAACCTTAACCTAGCCCATTGAACACGGCCACATTGTATTCAATGGGGGGCATTGAATACGGCTCTTCAGTGCTAAAGCATAGGACATCTTGTATTTCAAAAAAATAAAAGGTCATGGCACATGGATAAGAACAGTATGACTTTGATTTCAACATTATTATCAGCCGGGAGAGGCAGCCAGACCCATTGAACCGGGAGAAAAGATGAAAGTAAAATAGGATTAGGTACAAAGAATATCCTCAAATCTAGGAAACAGTGTACTGACTATGAATACTACTTGTCAATTAAAATATGGATACTGTAAACGCAGATTATTTAGCAATGTACATATTTCTGTGATTCAAACAATATCTGCAAATATCTATGCAATATCGAAATAAAGCGTTAAATCTCAGAAATCCTCAAATTTTCAAACCACCGAAAATTCCTACATTTGAAAATATTTTCATTTACAGCAACAAAGAGAGAGGCATAGACCACTATCAAGCTCATGGCAGGTGGCTTTCATGTCTCGTTTTTAGGTTGCAACCCTGAACATGGCCTACAAAGCTTACTCTTCGGATTTGTGCGTCCGTCATAATGCGCCTCACAGATCTCACACAATTGCATAACACGTGGTAATGTTGACACAGGATGGCGACTCCTACCACCACTAAGCCGGCTCCAACAATTGATTTCCACTCAATATCTTCAAAACTCCGCAAAAACAGTTTATTGCTTTGCACAAACTATAGACCACGTTTCAACTAGGAATAATATATCTAATTTACATGCTGGCAGTGTCTGAATCCTTTGAAGCGTCTACCTTTTACAGCTGGTTTACTTTCAATGGAGGGCATTACGTTAATAATGCCTGGGTTAATGACTAAGGAGTGTAATAAGTTTAATTGGTGACAGAATTACTATAAGGGGAAAGAGCATTTATGTAGAAATATTATTGGTTCGAAAAAGTACTTAATATTTCTGTCAGATTATCCATTATTGCCATAATTATATATGCTATTCAAAAATTGCATGCAAAGACTGTGGCAATTACATAGACCCTTTTAATTTGTATCCAAAGACCACCAGACTAGATCTAGGTATACAGGTTTTCATACACAGTCCATGTAAATTTAGCTGGCAGGTAATTGGCTGTGATCAGGTCCCAGACCTCCGCCATAAAGCAGCTTGTTCATTGGCAAAGATGAGACAACATAGGCAGCTTAGTACCTGGCAGGAAGCAAGCCTGGAGCACCTTTATACTACAAAGTAACTCACACACCCACTGTGCTGACCCCTGGTGAGGAAGCATGCTGCCTGCTTAAAGACTAAGGCGACTCCGGAGGAAGCTGACACAGCAGTAACACGGGATGAAGGCCCCTGTTTATCTGCTAGGTTCATAGTGTCATAGTCATATTGCTGTTACTCACAAGATTAAGTCAAAAATAAAAAAAGAAGATCCATTGGAATAATTACTGTTCAGCAAGCTGTATAAAAAAGCTGGAAATTGTAAGTAGCTTTCAATTATTGATAAAAGCTTTCCTTTAAATTTATTGCAACATATTTATAGTATATTGCTATGGTAATGATAAATCATTTTATTTACACGATTAAGAATTAGGGGGATGAGGATGTCTGGTAAGTATGGTGTTCTCAGTATGACTGCTCAGAGTGAGAGAATTGACAATAATGTGTGTCAATCTAATAAACTTATGTTATACTCTCAAGGTGAGGAATGTTAAAGTTGTTTCTGGATATGTGGGACGACAGAGAAATAAATAGAGATGGACAATCAGGGATAAGACATATATGAGGAAGGGAAAACAAGAGAAAGAATGGTTTGATATATAATGAACATTGAAATAGAGAGATAAAAGGTCATAGTAAGACACAAGAGAGTTCAACATACATATGAAGAGGGACAGAGACATTAGAGCTAGACAGGATAAAAGAGTTGTGACAATCTTACGAATGGTACCCAATGACCAACTCTCCTGTCTGACCTAATAAATGACATCCTCCCCCTTTGACTAATCTGCATCAGTTCTCCCAGCTTCCTTTAGGCTGCTACTAAATCCACAACGACCCTCCACTTCTTGTTCCCTTCCTTCCCACACACATAAACCAAGGCTAATTACTACACTAATCCATCCACTGTTGCCCATTATAAGTTTATAGTCATGGGGTAGCACAGTTTAGGGGGGGGGGCAATAAAGCAACAATCTAGGCACACAAACAATGTTTATTCGACCAAAACTAGCATTAGCCGCCCTATTTGTTCTCTGGGATACACTCCCTGCAGGGGTCTAGAGAGCAACAAGTAAGGTGAAGTTCAAATATGAAATTGACAAGATCAGTGATTTACGGGCAAAGATTCAGAAAGGTTATAATTAGATAGGGGTGTCTCTCTGTGGTGGCCTGATCTATTTATCTACTTTTAGTGACTTAGCTCCTCTGATATTCATTTGTGAAGACATCTGATATACATTTGTATACTGGGTATTACATTGCCTTACAACATATCATATATAGTATTCACAACAACCATTGTCTTTTATTTATCATTCAATGCTCAGTATGTTTTACTGCACCTGTTGTAAAGAGGCCAAACCCTTGTTATTTATTAATCACAACGATATAATGTAGGACTTTAACACCTGTCGCACAGGTAACTGTATTTATGATATATATATATATATATATATATATATATATATATAAAGTCATACTTGTCTATATCAATGGAATTAAATTTGTATATAAGTTCTGTGTTTGCGTGAATGTGGTGAAAGTGCTATTTAAACCCTCGTTAAGATGGATTAGTACAATAAACATGTCCAACAAAAACACAAAAAAAACATTGCCTGCTGCTGATTGAGAATATAAATATTTCATATCTGAGTTTTGTCCAAGACGAGATCTCAGGTCTTCGGTTAGATGTGGCACAGTTTCTAGCATCCATCCATACACGTAGCCCTTAAATGGCACAAGAACTTACTAGCAGCACAACAGTCTCATTTTGCCACTATCTGAGGATTCAAATTACAACCTTTAAATAGGAAGATGGCAGGTTCAATAAAGCAATATTGCTTTTATGCAAGGTGAGGGGCAATAAATAGGATGACATTTTACATAGTTGACAATTAACAAGGGTGGTTAAATTCACAAAGTAAAGGTGGCCGGTAGAATGTGCTGACACCTATAATGTTATTATTATATTTCTTTTATTTTTGCTCCATCAATGAAATGACACTGCTGTAACATGATACAATACCTTTTCACGACTTATTATATGCTTTAGATTCATACATCCGAGTCTATTTGCTCATGACCTCTATACATACAAACTTGTTATCATGCATTCTCCGAGACACATTCCATTGTGTATATATGTAAACAAACCACCATTTTACATACATCATCACATTGCCATGTACTGTATTTAGGAAATCATCTCATAAAAATAAACACTTTACAAACTCAAAAAGTACAACCAAAACAAATTACTAATGAATTATTGCTCTTCACTTCGGTTGGAACCTCATTAGGAGTACCCTATAATAATCCTTCAACGACAGAGAATGCACTTCTTCTTACTTCAGCCATATCTCCCCTTTGTGACCATTTCATAATAATACTTTATTCACGTTCATGAAAAAAAAAATCTGCCTCTGTTTACCTCCGTTTTTATCCACCGATGAGCATGAGCATGCTAAAACTACACAAAGCAGAGGTACAAAAACATGTTCTTTATATCTTTTTCATGAGCAATAAACCTTGAGTGTTATGACAAAACGTCTCTTTGATGCTAGCTATCCTCAGCACGATGGTTTCATGGCAGGGTTTTTACCTGTTGCAGGTAGCGGGTAGGTAGCAGGTACACCAGGTGCCATTGCCACCTCCCACTTTGACAATACGCTCTGATTTTGTCTATGTCTAAGTTCTCCTCAAATATTGACCACTGGTTCTGGGCAGAAGAAAGTATGAATTATTTGTTTGCTTTTATTGATACTAACCAATAACCGTCCTGGTTCTGAGAAAAGTTCATGTTATTAGAAAATGCTTGCTCTTCTTCTCTTCAAGCCCTATGCAAAAAGACAATGATACATGTTAAACTTACATACAAGAGGTTTACACTCAGCAGGTCCTCTGGCAACATGCCATTAGAGGCTTACAGAGGTATAGAAAGGGGTAAATTGCTTGCCTGACTGGTCCTGGTCCGTTACCTTTTTTAAAGTGAGCCTAGGCGAAGCCTAGCCTGAAGCCACGAAGTGGCTTCAGGCTAGGCTTTGCCAAGCACTTTATGCAGTGGTCAAAATTCATGGGCGATTTGCAGCATTCCAATGGCAGATTCAATGGCCGTTTTCTAGAAAGTTCATTTACATTACTTTGAAATTAAATGGTACATCATCTCCCATTATGAAGATCTATCACTCAGCTGAAGATGGATTGCAAAGAAATTATATCTGTCATCATCAGTCACGACAGATGTCTACACAATGCTGCAAAAAGTTTGAGAGGGGACAAAATGGCCGACATTGTGTTCATTTTCACATTCTCCTAACACATTCTAATACCTCACTATGTTTCAATGTATCTTGACTAAACCTCTGCATGGAGAGTGTCACAGTGACGTCACAGTCTTAGCGATGCTGCTACGTCACCAGGCAACGTCGCTACGTTACCTATCGATGTTACCAACAGTGACGTCACTTCCTGTGTTTCGCCATGAAAGAAAGGCTCAGATCGCCGTGAAAGAAAGGCTCAGATCGCCGTGAAAGAAAGGCCAAGATTGCTGCCAAGCCTAGCCACAGTTTGCCGCCAGAACTAGCCACAGTTTGCCGTCAGAACTAGCCACAGTTTGCCGTCAGAACTAGCCACAGTTTGCCGTCAGAACTAGCCACAGTTTGCCGTCAGAACTTGCCACAGTTTGCAGTCAGAACTTGCCACAGTTTGCCGTCAGAACTTGCCACAGTTTGCCGTCAGAACTAGCCACAGTTTGCCGTCAGAACTTGCCACAGTTTGCCGTCAGAACTTGCCACAGTTTGCCGTCAGAACTAGCCACAGTTTGCCGTCAGAACTAGCCACAGTTTGCCGTCAGAACTAGCCACAGTTTGCCGTCAGAACTAGCCACAGTTTGCCGTCAGAACTAGCCACAGTTTGCCGTCAGAACTTGCCACAGTTTGCCGTCAGAACTAGCCACAGTTTGCCGTCAGAACTTGCCACAGTTTGCCGTCAGAACTTGCCTCAGTTTGCCGTTTGCAGTTTGTCACGGACATGGGGCATAGTTTGTCACGGGCATGTCATGATGAAGCTCTGACTCTCATCAACTTGCAGTTTCAAATGATTAATTGTAATAGGCCTACTCGATTTAGGTTGGGGGCGGGCTCACTTTTTTTCCAGGGACACATCCAATTTTAATTTATGGGTTCTGACAGTAAGGTAAGTGATGTTTCGGACAACAACATAAGGTTGTCTAGAGGAATAAATATGGTTCTTTAAAATGTAGATGAAATGAAATGGATCACTTTTACGATCGCATGAACAAATAAAATCACAGAACAAACATGTTTAGAGATAATACTGGATTGATGATGCAAACATCTGGTTATATAGATACCATTGGTGCACAGTCTGACATAATCTGATGACATACTTTTGTGTTAATGGATGGGGGAGACTCCCTTTGGCCATACTTGAAAAAAAAGCCACAACTTCAGTCAGCATTCCAGTCTGTGAGGGAAGGTTTACATTTGAAGTTGTCCAGTTCTCATCTGTGTAAGAATGTGATTGTTTGGGGTTATGTACTAGGCACATTGATGTTCTTTCACACGCTGACCATTAAAGGTACCATCTTCAGTAGCTTTAAGTCTAGCTTTAAACGGATGCTGCTAGGGGTTAATGGAATGAGCTGGTGCAATGCATCCTGACCAAGGGCTTTGCTTCATGCCTAGCTAAATATAATATGACCCAATATTTACAGAACAGAGCCTTTTAGTGTACGTCTGCTCTCATGCAATATACTGCATTTCAATTAATTTCAGCAGACAAACCAACTGCACATTTAACAGCTGATAAGCCACTGTGCGAGAAAGGCTGTTGATGAAATGAAATTGGAGATATTCTCTGAGTACTGCATTATCCCTTTTTTCATTTCACTTGGTCTCATCCCAATGAGTCCCTTCTGGCTACTATCCAAACACCAACTGCACTACCCACAGAACATCACCTTCTCCTCCCTTCCCCCACTTGTACCATCCCACCCCACATGTCCCTGTCCATGTAAGTAGCCTTAATGGTACTTATTGATGGATCACAGTGATATCCATCAGGTCCTGGATTGATGCCCGGAATCCTCAAATGATGATGGATGACAGAGGCAGGGTGGGCTTTATTTAATATAGCTAGAAGTGTTGCATGGCTGTTATTAAGGAGAAAGAACAAGGATTCAGTAAATACTATCAATGAGGGATAAACTATGGTGGCTAGGCCTGCATTTCTTGCCATTACATTTGTAGTGAGGAATGCAGCAAACATTGGTCTAAATTTAAACTGGTAGAGTGATAACTCTACTATTTGAGTATTCATCTTTTATTTTGTAATAACCATAGGCTGCAATTCACTGATAGACACTCGTCATGCAATATCATGTAAAAGAGCACTAACAGTAAAACCTGCATTCACAGTCTGTGGGTAGCAGTCTTATACAGATCTATAACTCCCTCTGTCCCTGCAATGATCCTAATAGAGTGACCTGATGTTTGATGTGGCCACAGAATACAACGGTATCCTATATGTCCTTGCTAATGTTTTACAAGGGACATTTATATACTACGTTAGAGGCGGCAGGTTTTCACTTCCTTTGTGCCTTTGTTCTTTGTTAATCCTTTGTAATTCCTGCCTAATTCTTGCCCCGGAGGAGGTAATTTACTGAATGTATAGTTGCTGGAGAAGTCCTGCTATACTCAGAAGAAATAGTTTCACATCTATACATATTGCAGTGTTACTTTCTCATAAAGCAATATTTCAACAAACTCTTATCTAGTCTCAAATTTAATTTTCATGGGGGGGACTTTTTCTATCTGATACAGAAGCAAAATATCTGTCAGTGCCACAGGAAATGTACAAATGTCTTTGTTACATTCTAAGGTTTCTTTAAAGTAAAGTGAATACGGCTGAATGTGGCTGTGGCCTCACACTTCTTTCTCAGTAACATAGGACATTTCTATTAATCTTTTTTTAAATTAAAAAAAAAATGTCCATAAATATGAACAAAAATATATCCCTGGAGCTTGTGAATTTAATAGTGCCATCCTCCTTTCCTTTGTTCCCAAGTGTCCATACGATATGGGCCCATCGAAAAGAAAAACACTCACAAATACTTCAGCCACAGGTTGAGCAGAAGCAACCGTTCCATTCCCCGCCAAGCACTGAGAGTAGCTTGAGTCCTGTGGTCTGTGAGTAGAGAAGTAGAAACTGCTGTCACAAATCATCAACTGCTTGGAGCTGCTCGGGGAACTGCTCGTGGACGGATGATTAGACATCCTGCAGATCTGCCTACTGAAGGCTGCCCAGTGTTTAACTCACCCCGAGTCCCAATATGTCTCTACCAGCAAGTGATGGTTCTTCAGCTCTGTTCAGTAGAAGTAGCTCCTACTCAATCCCCAAGCTGGCCCCACCTGTCTCTGCTATTCACACCTTAGTAATACCTTCCTGTACCCTCCAGGCAACATGTATTAAGTGTGGTCCAGTGCTGATGTCATTTCACAACATATAACCTGTTATGTGGAGGCTATAAGTGCACCATAATACAAAGACTGACTGCAGTCACTGATGCTTCAGACAATTTAGCGGAAACCAATTCATGTGCAGTGGAAGCGCTCAGGGCAGATCAGTGTTAACAGGTGAAGGACTGGGCTAGGGATACAGCCTGGCCCATTTTCATTATTGACAAAATTCAAATTTAAGGATATGAAAAGACTATTCATTAGGTTAGTAAATCATCAATTTTAATCATTTTTAAGAGGATGTATTTAACCATGGATGTGAAATATAGCCTTTCGTGGTTTAGGTAACTGGATGGGCATGGTCATCTGGTCACATATAATTATAAAGACTGTCACTACGACCTGATGTGTGGTCTGCAGTCAGTAGATGGCTCTAGTGTAGACCTGGTCTGAGTATATGTGTCCAGATGACAGCGTCAAGCGAGTTTCAGGCCTTTACCCTAATAGTAATACTCAGAAACCCCTGCAGACAATCTTTACCAGAAGGCTCTGATTTGGCCTGTGCTGCAGGCAGAACATGGGCAGACAGGAACCATTGACAGTGCACCTTAGGCTCACCTGGTAGCTTTCTATAAACTTTGTAAATAGCACAAGAGTCAGGAAACAGATAATAACACTGTATCAACTGCCAAAAAGCTAGCAGTCCAAGTGAAGGCTGTGCTTTGGGTGATATTTTTGGGTATCACGTTATAATGTCTCCCTCTAGTCCATTATCGGTGACACTTGGAAATGGTAAAAACATATCAAAGAGGGAGTAACATGACACTAAGATCGACTTTAGAGGGTAAAACAAATTATGGCAACCCGTCATTCATTATATTGTAAATCACCATTATCATCTATACAGCTTGGTCCAAGTAGCTCATGGCAGGTGGTTTCCATGTCTTGTAAACACATTATTACCCTATGGGGGTCAGGGGGCACCTGCTCCAATTAACACAGAACTAATTAATCAGCTTTTCCTAGATGAGCATCCTACTGTGGCCAACAGAGCAGGGCTTAAGCAGGATAGGAAAGAGCCATTAGGGAACAGGCAGTCTGGAGACCACAACATCAGGCTACACCAAAATTCTAAAATGTTGAATAAATCTTAAATACCTTAAGGTCTTAAGTGGATAACCTTTGAATCAGTATTTACTTAAGTGAATATTTCATCTTATGACAATGTCATTTTGTTACAGTTACATATTCTATACAATCACAATCCATTATTAATATCCTCTCCATAATTCATCTTTCCACTTTGAATCACAAAAAACGTGAAATGTAGCTGTTCTTACAAAGTATCTACATAGTAAGAATGCAAAATTCTCAGAAATCACATCAAATAAAAATTATGAATTCTACATGCCATTGTATGCCTGTCTGTAGCCGTGCTTCATGCAATTGCATATATCATCAAATCAAGATTGCAACTTGAATATATGAAGATATAGCTGAGCACACTTTGAATCAAACTGAGTCAGGGCAGAACAGGTTAACCTCCGTGACAGAGTCCAACCATTGAGACAAAGTATGCTGGGTATTTCTTTTTTTGAGACAAAGTATGATATCTTCCACTCAGCGACGCGGGTGAACAAAAAGTGTCTGGTCTGGTTCCAGTTTCCTTTGTTTCCTTTAAGCAAAACAATCTCTCATCTCCTCACACAAGACCAGGCTGTAAAGACAAAACCAAAAGAGGAAATAACATTCTGTATCAAATATCAGAGATCTGGCTGCCTGTGTGAAAGCTAACTCTTAAGGGGATCTTTTTGGTCGCTTTAGTGTTTCTTCTCTGAGGGATTTCACTTTTTATCATTATTGGAAAATAACTTGAGAAAGGTCATCTCAGAAGGCCATAGCAGATGGATTACAATAGGATGACTTCAATATCAATGTGAGACACAGGCAAAGATAGATGACAGCATGGATATGGGATTAAGGTAACCAGGACTATGGAAATTGGAAAATTTATGTTGGTAAAAGGCATCTTGGAATATATTTTACCATTCATAGCTTTCAGATATTTTTGATATCACAAATTTCTATTGGGCTGCGGTGGCTGTTTCCTATAGGTGCTTTACAAATGATGACTAATCTATACTAATATGTACTCCTTTACATCATAATACACTCTAGCAAGTTCAAATAATAAAAAAAGGTAATTTGCTGTGACTAGGTCTGAGACCTCTACAATTCAATTAGCTGAAATGAGAGAACATGACCAGCTTCATACTTGGCAGGAAAAGGCCTGGAGAACCTTTGTACTACAAAGTAACTCACAGACATGCGCTATTTGGTTGTAGTTACCATAGTATGTCAGGAATTTTCTGTCAGTCTGCAACATGACAGGCTGCAGGTAGTCTATACGAGGGGACTTCACCCCTACTATGTGGTGCTAGGTGTAAGGGTGCACTGTGCATTCCTTATTCAAAGCCCCTCAATGTCACCCAAAAGGTTCTAGGTCTCTACATATTGGGAGATACCAAAAAAATTAGTTCTATCAATACTTTGAACTGTAGGTTCACTGTCAATGAGTTTTGTTGTTCCAATTATAGTTCAAACTGTCGAGATAGAGCAGTTACTTTGCAGACATATTAGCAGAGATTGGTTGATATAAGCTTTTCCAATAAAAGTAAAGGTTTCTGACATACTTTGAACCAAGACTTCTATCAAAACAAAGTAGAGAAGGAGTGGTGAGAGAAATAGATATACCAATATTCACAATGAGGTTGAGGATGTAAGTGGGATTAAATAGGCTGTAGTTGGGAGGCACATATTTAGACAGGTAGACAGGACACAAGAGTGGCAGTTGTGACAATGTCCAGTCTGACCTTATAAGCGCCCTTCTCCCACTTCAACCAATCTGCATCCTACAGACATCCACTGATCTCCACAATGACCATCCATCTCTTAGTCTTATCCCCTTACTTTCCCCACACATGGCTCAGTCTCATGAGTTGTAACATTGCACCCTCTGGAGTGCCCCGCCTGGCTCCCCTACCGGATAACCGAACAAGGACATGGCATAGGTGTTGCCAGCTAGTGTCCGAATGAGGCACTTCCTGTCTTGACTTCATGAACCCATGTTTACACATATTACTCGTGCCCCTACACATAGTATGCTCAGTATATAATATAACAAAATTGACTTATGTTTGCTATAAACGTGTACCAATATATATATGGGTGTGCTATTTTCCGGATTTTCTTACTGTATATTTATAGACCTCATTTCTGCTATTCTAATGCTGCCATGTCAAAGACTACACCCGGACAAAGACTACACCTGGTCAAAGACTACACCCGGTCAAAGACTACACCCAGTCAAAGACGTTTCAATTGTTACAAACTCATGAGACTGGGCCACATAAACCAATGCTAATTGCAGCACTATTCTGTCCACTGTTGTCCATTATTAGTTTATAATTAGCACAGGTTAATTGTAGTAATACAGCAACAATCCGACCTAGACTAGGACGATGCACAAGTCGGCCACCACTTGCTGGTTTGAGCTGCTCATGAGGCCTAGTTGCAAATGACATGTAGAAGAAATGTGAAGGTCTGGTCTAGTTATTATCTCAAAGAATTCCTGTGTTAATGGTAGTCAGACAACACTTTTAGCCAAATTAAATAAAGCCCACCCAGCTTCTGTCATCCATCATCATTTGTGGATTCCAGGCGTCCATACTGGATGTGATGGATATCACTGTGATCCATCAATAAGTACCATTAAGGCTACTTACATTGCCATGTAGGATGAGTGAGAGATGGTAAGAATGGAGGCAGGGGGCAGGGAGATGTTCTGTCGGAAGTAGGTCGAGGATCGGATGGTATATAGAGAACTGAGAGGCAGGGATGCATAACGATTTACCAAGACCTTGCAAGTGACAATGCAATTCAAACGATATAGCACATTATGGCATGTTACCCCCCGGGCTCAGACTCCTTTACAATGTTATCAATCTCAATTCATTTGCCTGCTAAGAGGTACCTGCCCATATGCTTAAACAGTGCTTTGTTATCTTGAACTCTGGATCATCCTATCGATCACCCATTGTGCTTTCCAAAAGAAAACTGGCATCCATGCAAGGGCTTGAATAGGGTGACATTGATATATTGATGCTCAGGGCATTGCTGTCTGGATATCTAATTCACAATATATGAATCAGGAAGGGATCTTCTTTTTTCACAAGTATTGAAGATGTTGCTAGAATAGCTAGAATAAAGGGAAAAAAACCTGTGTAATAGCATACATTGTCAGAGTTCTTTCAGAACCTTGATTAATACATTTCTCTCTAGTGGGTGCTGCATCATCACCTTCAATACATGTATGTAATGTTAATATGAGAGCAATAGCTGCAGGAAGCAGGCCTGAGATAAATAACTGTTAGTCTTTGGGAAACTTTTTAAAGAGTTTACCATTATTCAGACACAAGATCTATACTGCAGCCACCTGTGGTCTGGATGTAGAGGCGGCATCTTCAGATGTTATTCTAACAACTTATAGTCTGTAGCAATCCTACAAACAGAGAAGGAATCACAAAGCTAAACTGTATATATAATATATTAGCAGCAGTGTCGGGAAAGCAAAGCTAGTCTCCATATGAGAAATTTCTGAAAATGGACCAGATGTGCCCAACCCACCCCCCCCCACCTTTACTTAATGAGGCAGCATTTATAAGCCGTTTATAATTTGGAGTCAATATTTACAGAGGATGCTCAGGACAAATTGGGCTAACTTCCCACTTAGGGAGAATAAAAACTGAGATGGGCACCTGCGAGTTGATGGTCTATTATAAATGGACTCAGCGAAGAGCCTTATTCTATGTAAGGGACGTGTCCGTCACGGTGGTTTCTAAACATGTCATTATATATGTATTGATTGATGTTTTCTTCATTTTCTCCAAATCCTTTTTATCTACAGTATCTGCATATCCTGTCTGAATGAAGTTCTTCTTCATTAACTGAATTACATTCCTGTTCAAACATATCCTAACATCTGTTTATTTGCTCTGTTTGTTTTTTCAAACCTGTCATCCCCCCGATCCCCCCCTTACTTCCCACACCAGTGTTGTGCATCTCTTCACTATTCTAATTCCCTAGTTTGGCCTTCATTGTGTGCCTCAGCCACTTACTACCCTAGATAGCTTTTGCTCTGTATTTACTTCTACTGGCATATCTACATAGAATATATCCTTACCATGTTGATTCCCTACAGTATATGCACTTGTTTATTGCAAGACTGTTCTGTCCACAGTGGCACCCATCCTAGTGTGCTCCACAAACAGGAAAGAGCTCAGTAAGGATGAAATATAACCAGCTTAGTTTATTGTAACAGTATTTGATAGTGGCTTATAGCTAGGAAGGAAAACAATCAGAGGAGAAGTTGTGATGTATTTGGAGTTCTCTATTGATCATAAGTAGGTACAAGTATAGTCATACGTGTCGCCTTTATGGCTAAGGGTATCAACCAATCATATAAACTACAATGCTTTAGTACAAGATAAATAGTATTCCCCTTGAGAAAGGCGGAAGGTCAAGCTCAGAAGGGGAGTCTGTTGAGGAGCGCAGTGCGTCAGTCCCGAACAAGAGTCAAAGCAAGACCCCCAAGCGGGAAGGTAGTGCACTACGCTCCCCCCGAGACTGGCCGCGGGGAGTCGACTCCCCGCGTACCCCCTTCGCTACATTATTCACCTTTTTGCATCACTTAAATCTTTTGGTTGGTCCATGCTGGCTGAAGTTGTAGCTCTTTTTGTCTGAGAGCTCCTTACTAAACATGGACTTTGTTCCATCCTTCAGCACAGATATCATTCAATTATCTAACAAGTTTCAATATTATACTTTTTTAAATGACTTGTCAATTTTTTCTTTGAACTAGCTTAAAAAGACTTTAGATATCATTTTATTTCTATGAGGTTCCTATATAGTATTTTAAAGGATAGAAAGGGACCTACTTCAATACATTTGCTTTGACGGTTCTCATTGGTTCAGACCACCCGAGGGTTTTGTCTGAAAAAGCATTTAGATTCTTGTCAGAACCCATGAAGAAAACAGAAAGATAAGGGTTTGAGCTAAAAGGGAAAACTGTGTTAAGGCTGTTCATAAAAGGAATGTAGTCCTTTCATATCATGTCAACCACTTTTTATGATATGTTTCCTGGAAACTTGCCGAGGCTAGGCATAGTTAAAAGTAATACTAAAACTATCTTACTTCAAAATATCTAATTACCTATTATGTCAAAATGTATTAATTGTTTCAAACCCAATATAACTACCACTAGAATATGTAAGAGAGTTGATGGACTTTAATTATATAAGTTCCTGGTCAATCATGTTGGAAAAAGTCTCACTTATAAAACAACAGATATAAGGAAAAAAGGATTCCAATAACATTAAATTAAATCAACTGCTTTCAGTCTGATAGTGAACAAAAGTTAAACTTCATTAGAAACAGTACATACATATATAGATATACTTTTGCTAATGAGGTTTACCTCAGGTTGCTTTTCAGTAGATATGTTTACCGTTCACTACATTTGTTCATGTTCATACTCACTAATTAGCACTCTGCAGGGATAGGACATTTGTAGTTAAAAAAGAATTTAACCAAATTAGCTGAGCTAAACAAGCTAGTCAGATTCTCCTGTTCCCTGTCTATTGAAGGGATTACAAAGGACTTGCCTTCAAAGAAAAAGCCTCTAACAGTGAGCAAAAAGTGCAGCAGGTTGGCCACATGAAGTCTTTGAGGGCCACTTTGAATATGCTAAAACTACTAAATTTATGCCATGGAGTGGAGAGACTGGAGAGAGATTCCACCTCACAATTTGGCTTATGGAGTTCTACTTTTTGATTTGCCAAAATTACATTACACCTTGGTGCAACATCGTACCTAGACACATCACTTCCTCTGCCAGGACAATGACCTTTACTGGAATGCCCAATTCATTTTGCAGCATTTTCTATGATGTAGCCACGCAATGATACGGTCTCCTGTATTTCATAGCTAATGTCCCAAGGGTCGGCTTGACCTTTATCCACTTCTAGTTTTCAGGTGGATAGAAATGTATCTGAGGGGAGCAATCAGTCAACTTCAGGCATTCTGGTTACTATGCAATACACATCATCATACCTGATACTTTTATATATCCTTAGGACTGCCAGTACTTTCTGGAGGGGCACAGTCATAGCGTATTGTTTCCAATGCAAACACAAAATCTTGGCTTTCAGGGGGCCCCTTTTACTATATGCATTGGCCTGCTAGGAGTTTTTTCTCAAATTGAGAGCAATGACTGTAGTCCTACAGGACCCAGTGTAAAAGAAACAGTTTCTCAACTCATGCATATTCAATGCTGTGCACAGACATGTTGTAAGAACATTACTTGTAAACACACTGTTTGCTTTACGACCACTGCATACCCATAATCACCGACCCCTGCTGCCGGCCTCACTCCATCTAGATTATAAACTCTACATAGGAAAGCTCAAGGGTAGGTAGTAGGGCGGCATCTGATAGCCATCTGATACAGTTTATGATAATGTTTACTCAGCATGGAGAAGGGTCTTTAATATTCTCCTGCAAAGGATTCAATATTGGATGCAGGGATGCAAAGCTTTGACAGATTTTCAATACTTTCTCATACGAGGACATATCATGTAGGTTTATCCAATGTCAAAGAAGGCTTCGGTGCAGTATGAAAGAACAGAATCACTCTTTTAGATTAAATATTTGGTATTTAACCACTTGAGATAGGATGGTGTGCCACATTTTAATACTTCCCTAGTTAAATCAATAGTTGTGAAATAATTTGAGACAGTAAGTTTGAAGCAGATGATATAACTTTTCTAATTCAATTGTTCATACAATGGATATTTTCAGCTGATGATATTTAGTTATAGATGTGTTGTACAATGAAGCTCTGATCAATCGCCCGCAGTAAATTGTCATTGTCACCTTTGTGTGATACTTACTGATGGATAGATGTATGTTAATAGAAAGACTGGTACAACAGTGTCAACTTTAAATGAGTTTGGTCTGACATATGTATTCTCCCAGCGTGAGGACTGGTCATCAGATATATATCGTCACCTCAGTGGAGAAGGGACGTAACTGAAAATGTTTCAAACTTAGTGAGGAAAAGTCATAACTAGACTGGAATATAAAGGTGCCATGAGAATTGACAGACTACAGGCAGAGAAGTGCTAATATTCCCACCTTATAGTGGCATTCTTACTAAGCGTCAGCCAGTCACAATTCTACTATTGGTTTAGTCAACTTTGCAGTGAAGCCTTAGTAGTGATTGTGGAGCTTTAAAGTCCGGCTAGAACCTGATCAGGGTGTGAGGGTGGAGAGACAGACAATGTGGGGGAGAAACAGGCTAGTGGGCATTTGGGAATTAGGGATATAAGGCTAAGAAGCTATGGAGCAATATGCAGCAAGAAAGGGAGACTATTGCCTATCCTTATGATATTTGTCATATCTGTCATGCTTCCCGTTCAGGCATGCAGTACCGACATCATGAGTAGGATAACGGCTCCATACCATCATAAATTGCACCAGATGGCTATCAGATGCCACCCTACTACCCCCTGGAGCTTCCTTATGTAGAGTTCATAATCTAGATGGAGTGAGACTGGCAGCAGGGGATGGTGATATTTGGTACGTAGTGGTCGTAAACCAAACAGTGCGTTGACAAGCCATGCTCTTACAACAAGTCTGTGCACAGCATTGAATATTCAATATACAAGATCATGAGACAAGAGTAGTATTTGCCTAAGCTCCAAATAGTACTTTTGTCTCTTCTAATAATAGGGGTACACTTTATTAACCTTAAACAAAGTAAAATGTGGATAATAAGATATAATGCAATAATAAATAGATTGCAACACAAAACACTTTGATTCTTTAAGATCTGTGTAGCTTTTGTTGTATTAGTGGTTATAGTTGAGTAAAGGTTCAACATTGTGAGTTTTTGGGGTACCATGCCTAAGGCCTGTCTCAACCATATTAATAACTTTATTCCCCCGGGTGTTAATATGCTGAACATAATGACCTGTGGGGCATGCTAACCAGAATGCCTGAAGTAAGCTGGTAGCTTCCCTACAGATACATTTTCGCCCAGCTGAACACATTAATCCGTTTTCCCAACAATAAGTGGATAAAGGTCAGGCCAACCCTGGGGACATTAGTTATAAGATACAGGAGACTGTAGCATTGTGTGGCTACATCAAAGCATATGCTGCAAGGTGATTAGGCAGTCCTTTAAAGGTCGTTATCCTAGCAGAGGAACTGATGTGTACAGGTTCGATGTTGCACACAGCTCTTACCCCTTCCAAACAGTGAGCCAATATATTGCACAAAAATGCATTGAGTTGGTAGTTTGGTAGTTTTGGGGTAATTAGCCTCACCAGGTATTCAAACTGGCTCTCCAAGACTAAGGAGTGTACTTCTGATCGGGAGCTAAATGCCCTATTAATTCAACGTGAGAAGCATTTTGTTGGGACGCAGCTCCTTTTAAATCATTAGACAGGAATCTAATGAAAAGCAACCTGAGGTAAACTTCATTAACAAAAGTATATATCTCACTGAAAGGGGTTAATTTAACTAAATTAAGCACGAGCAAATCTTTTGTTTTATAACTGAAACCTTTTTAAACCTGAATTGCAAGGAATTGAATAAATCATAGAACTAAAGTTCATCAACTCCATTGGACATTCTAGTGGCAGTTATAATGGGTTTGAAATAAATAATACATTTTAACACAATGAGCAATAACATATTTTGTTGTATGAGAGTTTGAGTATTACTATTAACATTGAAGGTGGGGGGGGGGGCTAGAAACCGTCTAATGAAAGATCGTCGATCTTCAGTGTCAATCAAATCTCTGAATGAATGTGCTGAAGGATGGAACAACCTCCCTTTGGCCATGTTTAGTAAGGAGCTCTCAGACAGAGAGCTACGGCTTCAGCCAGCTCTTCGTTCTTTGAACTGGTGTAGCTCTCAAGCTTGTTACGGTGTAATAGTTTGGGGGCTTGCACTTAGCTAGTTGAAGTTCTTTCTAGAACAGGGCAAGCATTGAGAGTAGAATCTTCAGAAGCCCAAGCTAAAGCAACGCTTCAAGGGATGCCAAGGGGTAAATGATCTAAAGCTGGTAAGAGTAAGTCTTTCTCTCAATAGGTATTCATTCTGATTGCCTCTGGCTTACTAGAAGTTGCTTAGTATACATATTTACTGAGTTCTTTGTTTTTTGTCTAGCTAAATATCATATCAGGTAATGTGTATGGAGATATCATCATAATTTACTTTTTTTCTTTCTAGCTGATTAAATCATACTGTCAGTCACAAGGCATGTGCAGTTGAATTATTGATGCATAAACGTTACAGACAAAAATAGCTAGTACGTTCTCAGGAAAGATGTCACTGACAGTATGCAGAGATCTTGTAAGGGTAAATTCCTTGTGTGGTCTAATTTGACATAATTTTCCATTTATGTTTGGAAAATAGCTATTTGAAAACAATGTACATCCAGTCCTCTCTTAGCGAAATCCCTCTTATATCTGTGTAAAAGATTACTTTTGAAGTGGTCTAGCTTTCCTGCTTGCCGAGATTAAATTGGCTGGGGTTGTGTACTAGGCACCTTGTCCTTGAAGTTCTTTTAAACAGCGGGCATCACGAGGACTGACATCAGTTTGTAAGCATGCAGCAGGGTAAATAAAATAAGCTGTTTATTGATATTCCTGGCAGTATTTACATTTTCTGACTAGATCATCCTACTGGACATAAGGTTAGCATTGTTGCTAACAATTTCATACAGTTTTAATTGTATCATTATTTCAATGAGTGTAGGATTACTACAGACAAGAAGTGGACAGTCTACCATCTAAACATGTCACCTCTACATCCAGACCATGCATGGCTGCAGTATAGACCCTGTGTCCGAGGGCAAATTCTTTCATTTTAGAAAGGATCCCAAAAACATCCAAATATTCTTCTCAGGTCTGCTGCCTGCAGCTAGTGCTCTCATCTTAACATCACATACAATGCTTGAAGGTGATGATTCAGCACCCACTTCGAGGGGGAATGTCTTCTTGCTTTACCGAGCATCTGAATGATCTCTGACAATGTATGCTCCTACAAACCGTTTCTCCTTTATTCTATATCATTCTCATACTTTGTGTGATATATAGTTTATGAGAGGTACATTCTGCTGATTCTAAGCATCCCTCTCTTCATGATGTAGTTATATACACAGCTCAACGTTCAATACTTGTGTTATATGTAGAGTATCTTTCTTACTAATATATTGTAATGGGGAAATGGAGACTAGGAAGAGAAGACAAAACGCAGTACTGTTGTGAACAAAGGTAGTTCTCTATTGACAGAATCAGGTATGTACATTTATCAGCAATCATCAATCATCCATCATCTATCATCAGAGCACGTCTGTCCATCATCATGGTGAGTCATAGACTGGCGGATCTTGCCCCTGCAGGCCCTTTTAGAGACTGTCCTCTGGTGGTGCCACCTACTGGGCATATCAGCACCAGAATCTGCACCAGATCCGCACCAGATCCGCACCAGGATCCGCCACCACTACAATATCATGAAACAAATATTCAGACAGCAACTTTCTGAGCATCCACTTATATCATTGTCACCCTATTTTAAAAGTAACATGGATGCCAGTCTACTTTAGAAAAGCACAATGGATGATTGAGCATATCAATTCAGAGGTTCAAATTGACAAAAAAATGTTTACGGAAGTAGGCAGGTACCTCTTGGAAGGCAAATGAATTAAGATTGATTATGCAGTCAAGGAGTATGAGGTCTACAGTCACCGGGTAATAGGCCATAGTGTGCTTTGTCCTTTAAATTTCTCACCCGCATGGTCTCTGTGAATCCTTATTCATACCTACCTCTCAGTTCTCCATATACCATTCAATCTCCAACCTACTTACAACAGAACATCCCCCTCCCCCCGCCCCCATTTTCTTACCATCCTTCCCCCATCCCACATGTCAGTGTAAGTAGCCTTAATGGTACTTATTGATGGATCACAGTGATATCCATCAGGTCTTGTGTAGGTGGCCTGGATCCTCAAATGATGATGGATGACAGAAGCTGGGTGGGCTTCATTTAATCCTGCTACTACTGCTGCCTAAATACCATTAAACAGAAGGGCAGACCTTATTTTTCATGAGAGCATCCAATGCACATATTTTCTGATTGAGAAAGTATCAGTGGTAGATCCTACAGCTTTTAACACCATTATGATACAGTTATACAGTAGCCAGGCTGCCTTTGCTTAATACTGTGCACATCACCCAGCTCTAAGGCTATATACAACAGTAGTCAATTAGCATCAGACTGCAAATAGATTTCACAGAGCACAGGGACTTTTTTCATACAGATATGTATATATGTATATTCAATTCTGTTCTTGTCTGAGACAAACAACTTTGATCCTACGCAGGAATTAATTATCCCATTGGGCAGGATTGTCCCTGTATCACTACAACCAACCTGCGCTAACCGGTATTATGAAATAATGATGGGCGACGGAGAAAATAAAAGTGTAGTAATTAGCCTTGGTTAATGTGTGTGGGAAGGAAAGGAACGAGAGGTGGAGGGTCGTTCTGGATTTAGGAACAGCCTACAGGAAGCTTGGATGACTGATGGAGATTAGTCAAAGGGGGAGAAAGTAGTTTATTACATCTGACTGGAGGGTTGATCAAAGCGGGCTGTCACTCTTGTGTCCTGTCTACCTGTTATATGTGCCTCTTAACTGCAGCCGATAGTACCCTGCTGACATTCTCAATCCCATTGTGCATATAGATATTTCAATTTTGCTTTATTTTCCATCTATTTCTCTCTAGCTTACCTCCCCGAAAGTTTCATTGTCCTTCCTTTCCCTTATAGGGTGGTTGACACTTTTAGCATCCCTTACCTAGACTTACAGAGCCAGTTCTCTGAAATACCTGCTTCAGCACATTTTGATCATCAACTTATAACTTCCTAGAGCTAGTCTTAAAAAAACATACATTTACTAATCGCTGCTTACATTAGTGGACAAGTATTAAAGAGTAACAAGATGATTTGGAATCGGAAAAACAAAACTACATCAACAATAAGGCTAGAATTTAAGGTATTGATAAAACTTTTGTAGTATCTACCAATATTAAGAGACCTAGAACATTTTTTTGGCTGCGAATAAACAATGTGCAGTGCACCCATACACCTTTTGTCACATGGTAGAGATCTAGTCCCCCAGGCTACCTGCAGCAGGTTCCAGAGGTACTGAGATACCTACAACCTTATATCGGGAAGCCATTGCCTCTCAGCTCCCTCCAGAGTCCCCCTGAGCCTGTAAGCAGGCAGCATGGTTCCTCACCAGGGGTCAGCACAGTGTGTGTGTCTGTGAGTTACTTTGTAGTATAAAGGTACCCTAGGGCTGCTTCCTGCCTGGTACTAAGCTGCTTATGCTGTCTCATCATTGCAGACAAAATTGTGGAGGTCTCTAGCCTGATCACAGCAAATTACCTGCACCGTATCTATATGAACTTGTTTAACTGTCTTATGATGTGAAGGAGCATATTGATGTACTTGAGTCATCAATCAATATGTGAAGGTCCTATGAGAAATAACTACTGTAGCCTCTATGGTTACTTTTGGAGATCTAACATATCTAAAAATGTATATTAATTAATAAACATTTTTAGATATTTAGAGATTTTTAGATTTTTAATTCTATAAGATCTTTTTTTTTTAACCTAAATCTAACATAGTTTTCCCATGTCCATTCTCCTGGCTACCTCAATCTCCTACTCAGGCTAACATACCTGTTTTCTCACTTTGATATCAAAGTCTGCCTATTGTAATCCATCATTATTTTATCTTCTGAGAGACTTTTTCCCTATAGGGGAGCAGCAGCTGGGCCATGAGATGTGGTTTAATTCGTAAGATTACTGAAAGCTACAGCATGCTTTTTTAGGTTGATGGGACCCTAGGAACCATGAAAAGTGATGTTGTGGGAATGATATCTCGTGCAGGCTATATGAAACGGGCCATTGATTATACATGTTTTCTGGTATTCTGGTAAAAGTAGAAATATTAAGAATGTTGTCTCCCATTAAGTATTATTATCTTTACACCCACTCTAATCAACACAGAAACATGCCTCAAGGTTAAAGATATATATTTCTGAGGTCAGGTAATTCTGATTTATAACTTATGAGAACCTAAGTGGCAGCCATCTTGAATTTTTAATGAGGGCGGGCCTGCAAAGTTTGAATTTCTTATAAAAATGTGTTTTCCAGTCATCATTAACAAGCAGCACCAATTTATGGTTTGGGAAACATATATTTCAATAAAAAGCAATTCATATTTAAGACCTAGCATAATGTATATGGCAGCCATTTTGAATATTTAATGAAATTCATCGCACAATGTCCAAAATCACTTTTGAACAACCTGTTCCTGTCAACCTAGAAACACAATCCTTTAGCACAGAAAGACAATTCAAAACTCAAAAGATGCATTTCTTGGGTCAAGGAATTCAGATTTGTCATTCATGAGAAGCTATTATTATAAGTGGCAGCCATCTTTAATACTTATTGAGGCTAGGCACTGAAAGATCTCTTGTTGCTAATATGTGTTTGGTATCTCTAGTGATTAGTAGCTTATATTCAATACCCAGCCAACACACCCAAATGGGTCCCAGTAGGGTCATAGATGGGCTGTCATATGGAGCCTAGATGGGCTGCCCATCTGGGGCCCACTTTGTTTTGACCAGGTTGGGCCCCTATGGGCTTGCCTAGATCCGAAGACTGGTTGGCCCTGTTGGAATCTGCTTGGGGCCCAGGTGAGCTCTCTCAGTTGGGGGACACATTGGGGGATGGAGGCTGGGGGGGGGGGGGGGCAGGGGCAAACATAAACCTTTTCAGCTATAAGCCTAGTCATTGTCTGACACTCTGCAGTAGTTGGTGACCATCTGTTAAGAGTAGGTGCCAACAAGTATTCCAGTGGATTGATTAATTTATCAGTAGTTTATCTGAGGTTATCTCTTCCCTTTATTCAAGGAGGAGAAGCAAAATGCAGAGGTGCCCAGATATACACCCATTGGACCCATTTGGGTGTGTTGGCTGGGTAGCCATCATTAGGTGTGTGGCAGCCATTTACAATAAGTAGATTTATGCTACAATGTCTAAAAGTATTGTAGCGGGCACCTATCGCTCGGGGCAGCCCGAGCGTGCGTGGAGAGCGCATTGCCCGCCTGTGGTAGCTCAAGTACCGTAGCAGAGCGGTGGAGAAGCAGCTGGCCCTGTGGTGCAACGGTAGCATTCTCAACTCTGGAGCGGAGGGACAGGGGTTCGACTCCCCGTGGGGCTTGACGTTTTCCGCTGCCTGTTACAGTATGTATTGCGTTAAAAGCCTTGGTCATAATCAACACAGAAAGATAACTAAACTTTTAAAATATGCCTTTCTGTTGTTAGGAAATTCCTGTCTATCATGCATGATGGGCCATGTGGTGCCCTCTCATTTCTTGGAAGTACCTAATGGCAGCTACCTTTAACCAATTATTGATGAGCTCAGTAAAAACCACCAAAGAAAGGCTTAGATATCTAGCTGAGACCTAGCAGTTGTACCAAAATTCATTAGTTGAGGGCAGGGCACAGAATAATTATGTTTGTCCCCTTACTCAATTTGCCAGGACCCTACACTACAATATACACAATCCCCAAACTTCTCCCACATAGGAAGAAGTGGGTGTCCAGTGACCTGGACCACCTTGAACACTATTTTTCCTTACAATTCCATATAAGTGTGTGTGCCCCATTATGTATAAGCCTATGCTTAAACCAGGTTTGGGTGCTCCCCTCCCCTGCTTCCGCCCCTCTCCACTATACATACTGGGTTAGACTTCTGTTTAAAGTAATGTGGGGGACCTCTCCTTGACGATGCAGGGGCAGATCCATCCTCTTATTGAATAGAGGCATCTTAAATATATGTGTACTGTAAACATGATGTATAAACATATTAAGGTTGTATACTGTTTTAAACATATATCATTAGTTGTAATGATGCACGAATGCAGCCCCTGTGAGTAACATGCCAGTGCTGCATTTAGGCACAATGATAGCATCATGGAGTGTATCAGTTGCATAGGGTCAGCATGATTTGTAAATACAGCACGGTGCTATACTTGCTTGGCTGCAACACAACATAGATGATGCAGCCTTGAAGGGGTTCAAAATGGTCCCAAGTACTCTATTAGTCTTCTCGAAATCTTTTTCACCCAGCAGGACAGGCACTAAAGGTTCATAGAATGTTAGTTAATATGTATGATATACCCATCATATTAATGTTTAAAGCTAAGCATAAGGATTTCCTGATGGATAGGATGGGCGGGGGGGGGGGGGGGCTGATTGGGGCAAATTTGCATTAGTGCACCAAAATTCTTTCCTGGGAGAGAGGTCCAGATTTTGTCCATCCCCACAAAGGCAGTTGAAAGGGGTTGAACAGTTTTCGGTCCCTCCTTAAGAGGTGTACTGGAGGTCACACCCAGCTCCAGGTGAACTGGAACTTCAAGGATGTGATACTGAATAGTATAACTATAGAAGGTGTAACATGATCCAATACTAGCATAAAATACAGATGCATTGCTATAACTCTGGTTCTAGTGGCATTATTTGAAAAATTCTTGCACTGTTGAAAGGCTGCTGGACAGCCAGTCCGGCTGGACCGGGTGATATGCTGGACCAATGTCATTTTAGCCGGACATTTCCCATGTCCGCCAGGATCTCAAAAAGACTGCTCTGTGATAATAAACCCTTATCATGGCTGGTAAAATTTTATAGAAGCATTAACTTTAATATAATCTCATATATCTCCTGATATTAGAGTGATAAATGTCTGATGTCTTTCAGAAATATGTATTATCTATTATCTCTTATTAAATTGGTTATCTATGAACCACACACCTATGATTTCAACTAAATCAAGATATTCACAAATCTGGTTAAGAATTCAAGATGGCTGCCACTTAGGTTCTCAAGAATGACATATCTTAATTTCTGAACATAGAAAATGCCTACATTGAGCTTAAATTGTGTTTCCGTGTTGATTTGACCAGGTCTAACGGTTGCTCATATGTGAATTTTGACATTGTGCCATCAATCTCATTAAATATTCAAAATGGCTGCCATATGCATCATTCTAAGTGTTCAATCCCAACTCCTTATTTTTAGAAATATATGTTTACTGAACAATAAATTGGTTCTGCATGTCAATAAGAACAGAAACTACATTGTAACAAGAAATTCAGATATTCCGCTCTCCGACCTCATTAGAAATCCAAGATGGCTGCCACTTAGGTTCTCAAAAATGATAAATCTAAATTGCCTGACCTCAGAAATGTATATTTAGAACTTTAAATCATGTCTTTATGTTGATTATAACAAGAGATATATCATATTTAAGAATATTATCACCCCTCTATAAAATACCAACTATTTGAAATGGTGAAATAAGAAATGGCAAAATTCTTGGTGCCTGCACGAGCTTTCATTACCACAACATCATTTTTCTCTATCCAGAACCCTTGGAAAACATTAAAAAACATGCCATAGCTTTCAGTAATTCCTCGAATTAAACTCTGGAAATATGCTTCTTTTGGAGTGGCTGCTGCTCCCCTAGGGGAGCAGCAGCTGGGCCATGAGATGTGGTTTAATTCGTAAGATTACTGAAAGCTACAGCATGCTTTTTTAGGTTGATGGGACCCTAGGAACCATGAAAAGTGATGTTGTGGGAATGATATCTCGTGCAGGCTATATGAAACGGGCCATTGATTATACATGTTTTCTGGTATTCTGGTAAAAGTAGAAATATTAAGAATGTTGTCTCCCATTAAGTATTATTATCTTTACACCCACTCTAATCAACACAGAAACATGCCTCAAGGTTAAAGATATATATTTCTGAGGTCAGGTAATTCTGATTTATAACTTATGAGAACCTAAGTGGCAGCCATCTTGAATTTTTAATGAGGGCGGGCCTGCAAAGTTTGAATTTCTTATAAAAATGTGTTTTCCAGTCATCATTAACAAGCAGCACCAATTTATGGTTTGGGAAACATATATTTCAATAAAAAGCAATTCATATTTAAGACCTAGCATAATGTATATGGCAGCCATTTTGAATATTTAATGAAATTCATCGCACAATGTCCAAAATCACTTTTGAACAACCTGTTCCTGTCAACCTAGAAACACAATCCTTTAGCACAGAAAGACAATTCAAAACTCAAAAGATGCATTTCTTGGGTCAAGGAATTCAGATTTGTCATTCATGAGAAGCTATATAAGTGGCAGCCATCTTTAATACTTATTGAGGCTAGGCACTGAAAGATCTCGTTGTTGCTAATATGTGTTTGGTATCTCTAGTGATTAGTAGCTTATATTCAATACCCAGCCAACACACCCAAATGGGTCCCAGTAGGGTCATAGATGGGCTGTCATATGGAGCCTAGATGGGCTGCCCATCTGGGGCCCACTTTGTTTTGACCAGGTTGGGCCCCTATGGGCTTGCCTAGATCCGAAGACTGGTTGGCCCTGTTGGAATCTGCTTGGGGCCCAGGTGAGCTCTCTCAGTTGGGGGACACATTGGGGGATGGAGGCTGGGGGGGGGGGGGCAGGGGCAAACATAAACCTTTTCAGCTATAAGCCTAGTCATTGTCTGACACTCTGCAGTAGTTGGTGACCATCTGTTAAGAGTAGGTGCCAACAAGTATTCCAGTGGATTGATTAATTTATCAGTAGTTTATCTGAGGTTATCTCTTCCCTTTATTCAAGGAGGAGAAGCAAAATGCAGAGGTGCCCAGATATACACCCATTGGACCCATTTGGGTGTGTTGGCTGGGTAGCCATCATTAGGTGTGTGGCAGCCATTTACAATAATTAGATTTATGCTACAATGTCTAAAAGTATTGTAGCGGGCACCTATCGCTCGGGGCAGCCCGAGCGTGCTTGGAGAGCGCATTGCCCGCCTGTGGTAGCTCAAGTACCGTAGCAGAGCGGTGGAGAAGCAGCTGGCCCTGTGGTGCAACGGTAGCATTCTCAACTCTGGAGCGGAGGGACAGGGGTTCGACTCCCCGTGGGGCTTGACGTTTTCCGCTGCCTGTTACAGTATGTATTGCGTTAAAAGCCTTGGTCATAATCAACACAGAAAGATAACTAAACTTTTAAAATATGCCTTTCTGTTGTTAGGAAATTCCTGTCTATCATGCATGATGGGCCATGTGGTGCCCTCTCATTTCTTGGAAGTACCTAATGGCAGCTACCTTTAACCAATTATTGATAAGCTCAGTAAAAACCACCAAAGAAAGGCTTAGATATCTAGCTGAGACCTAGCAGTTGTACCAAAATTCATTAGTTGAGGGCAGGGCACAGAATAATTATGTTTGTCCCCTTACTCAATTTGCCAGGACCCTACACTACAATATACACAATCCCCAAACTTCTCCCACATAGGAAGAAGTGGGTGTCCAGTGACCTGGACCACCTTGAACACTATTTTTCCTTACAATTCCATATAAGTGTGTGTGCCCCATTATGTATAAGCCTATGCTTAAACCAGGTTTGGGTGCTCCCCTCCCCTGCTTCCGCCCCTCTCCACTATACATACTGGGTTAGACTTCTGTTTAAAGTAATGTGGGGGACCTCTCCTTGACGATGCAGGGGCAGATCCATCCTCTTATTGAATAGAGGCATCTTAAATATATGTGTACTGTAAACATGATGTATAAACATATTAAGGGTTGTATACTGTTTTAAACATATATCATTAGTTGTAATGATGCACGAATGCAGCCCCTGTGAGTAACATGCCAGTGCTGCATTTAGGCACAATGATAGCATCATGGAGTGTATCAGTTGCATAGGGTCAGCATGATTTGTAAATACAGCACGGTGCTATACTTGCTTGGCTGCAACACAACATAGATGATGCAGCCTTGAAGGGGTTCAAAATGGTCCCAAGTACTCTATTAGTCTTCTCGAAATCTTTTTCACCCAGCAGGACAGGCACTAAAGGTTCATAGAATGTTAGTTAATATGTATGATATACCCATCATATTAATGTTTAAAGCTAAGCATAAGGATTTCCTGATGGATAGGATGGGCGGGGGGGGGGGGGCTGATTGGGGCAAATTTGCATTAGTGCACCAAAATTCTTTCCTGGGAGAGAGGTCCAGATTTTGTCCATCCCCACAAAGGCAGTTGAAAGGGGTTGAACAGTTTTCGGTCCCTCCTTAAGAGGTGTACTGGAGGTCACACCCAGCTCCAGGTGAACTGGAACTTCAAGGATGTGATACTGAATAGTATAACTATAGAAGGTGTAACATGATCCAATACTAGCATAAAATACAGATGCATTGCTATAACTCTGGTTCTAGTGGCATTATTTGAAAAATTCTTGCACTGTTGAAAGGCTGCTGGACAGCCAGTCCGGCTGGACCGGGTGATATGCTGGACCAATGTCATTTTAGCCGGACATTTCCCATGTCCGCCAGGATCTCAAAAAGACTGCTCTGTGATAATAAACCCTTATCATGGCTGGTAAAATTTTATAGAAGCATTAACTTTAATATAATCTCATATATCTCCTGATATTAGAGTGATAAATGTCTGATGTCTTTCAGAAATATGTATTATCTATTATCTCTTATTAAATTGGTTATCTATGAACCACACACCTATGATTTCAACTAAATCAAGATATTCACAAATCTGGTTAAGAATTCAAGATGGCTGCCACTTAGGTTCTCAAGAATGACATATCTTAATTTCTGAACATAGAAAATGCCTACATTGAGCTTAAATTGTGTTTCCGTGTTGATTTGACCAGGTCTAACGGTTGCTCATATGTGAATTTTGACATTGTGCCATCAATCTCATTAAATATTCAAAATGGCTGCCATATGCATCATTCTAAGTGTTCAATCCCAACTCCTTATTTTTAGAAATATATGTTTACTGAACAATAAATTGGTTCTGCATGTCAATAAGAACAGAAACTACATTGTAACAAGAAATTCAGATATTCCGCTCTCCGACCTCATTAGAAATCCAAGATGGCTGCCACTTAGGTTCTCAAAAATGATAAATCTAAATTGCCTGACCTCAGAAATGTATATTTAGAACTTTAAATCATGTCTTTATGTTGATTATAACAAGAGATATATCATATTTAAGAATATTATCACCCCTCTATAAAATACCAACTATTTGAAATGGTGAAATAAGAAATGGCAAAATTCTTGGTGCCTGCACGAGCTTTCATTACCACAACATCACTTTTCTCTATCCAGAACCCTTGGAAAACATTAAAAACATGCCATAGCTTTCAGTAATTCCTCGAATTAAACTCTGGAAATATGCTTCTTTTGGAGTGGCTGCTGCTCCCCTACTAGGGGTATTCTCATAGTGATAAAACAACTGACAATCCCTCGGAGAAGAAACACTAAAGCGACCTAAAAAACACACTTTAAGAGTTAGCACACACAGTCAGATCTGTGATATTTGATACAGAATATTATTTCCCCTTTCCTTGGCTTTTGTCTTTAGAGCCTGGTCTTGCAAGAATATGAGGGATTGTTTTGCTTAAAGGTAACAAAGGAAACCGGAACCAGGCCAGACACCCTTTGTTCAGCCTATGTCGCTGAGTGGATAATATCATACTTCGGCTCCATGGTTGCACTCTGCCACTAAAGTTAGCCTGTTCTGCCCTAACTTGGTTTGAGTTTAAAATTCATGGTTTGCCCAGTTATAGATTCTGAATCAGGTAAAGGCTAATAAATCATCAGGAATTCCATAAACTGCGGGTTCAGAGAGGCATAAAATGGAATGCAGAATTCAGGATTTTTATTTGGTGGGATTTCTGAAAACTGAGGTTTTTTACTGTACATACAATTATAGAGACGACTAAATTTTACTTTTCCAGTGTTCAAAGTGAAAAGATGAGAAATGGAGAGGAGATTGAAATTGGCTTGTGATTGTATAAAAAAGGTAGCTTACATGTAGCTTACATGAATGGAATAATCACTGAAGTAAATGCTGATTCAGAAGGTGTTCCACATAATTATGTTTGGGCATACAGATGAGTGTAGAAAATAGAAATAAACCATGAACACCTTTGGAGCAAATACATTTATACTCTATGCTTCAATGGTCTAGGATAGATTTGATGTTCCACCTGAAAGTACATTTATATGTAGAGGACTCGGGACGAAGGACATTGCTTTAGACACATTCAGGCATATTAAAATTACTTCAAAGAAATGTTGAATATGGAGGAACACTGCACTATGTATATATATATGAATTTAATTCTTCTTGGGTAGGCAGGCCTTGCCCAGCAACAATGCATTCAGTAAAGTACCTCCTCAAGGCAAGAATAACCTTTATGAAGGAATCCTTAGATACATACTGGAGAAAAGTGTAGGTTAACAAAGGACTGACGAAGAAAGCTTCTGCCTCTACAGAAGTAGATAAAAGTCCACCAAGGGACATTAATAAGGACATATAGGAGACCGTTGTATTCTGTGGCTGCATCAAAGGTGAAGTGACAATGCTAAATAGGCCGTTCTAGTAGAGGTCATTGCCCGCAGGGAGGTAGCTATATGGAACGAACAGCCTCTGAGCACAACCAGATTTCACTGTCACAGCCTTTTTCTATATTGTACTAATATTATTATTATTATCAAATAGAAAGCTGTCCATAATTGCTATAGTAAAAGTGTTGGACATTTGCCTCAAACCTTTCGGTTAGAAGTTCCAAGCATATTTGCCTTGGTCTTTTTCCATTGCATATTTACACATTTGCAAGGTAGCATTTCCTGTTTGTAGGTGACATCTTTGTGTTTTTGGTAACATTAAGCCTTGTTTTACCTAGTACAAGAGCTTTATCAAATAGAACTCTAATATGTTTTTGTCTGAACTAACGCAAGCAGGATAAGTACGGAGTTGTCAACACTGTACTAGAGCTTGCAAAGTTCCATTATTACCAGCCTGTTTGTATGATAGATAGGATTCCCTGTTTGTATGTTAACATTTTCCCTTTGTATGGAAACATTGGGTTATACTTTAACAAGGTAAAGGGTGCTGGCAAATTATACTCTATACAGCTGGCACCAGTTTAGTTTAGACATTACAGCGGCAGCAGAGCCTGGCAACTGATTGATTCAACTTATCCCGGAAGTTGTAGATAGTATGGGCTCTAATAAATGTGCTGTTTGTGACCAAGAATACATGGTCCAAGGCCTAGGCACGATTGATGTTTTATTGGCCTTTATGACCAAAGTTGGCCAGAATTATAAGTTTGTAATGGCCACATTATGAGTGGCAAGTGGTTGTGGGGTGATTAAAGGGGGCATCTCATTGGAATGATCAAAGCGGCTCTATGTTTTTTTCTGTGTCTCTTCAATTCTACTCCATCTAAAGTTTCATTTTGCTGTTGCAAATTCTTTATCCTTGTATAACATATATATATATATATAGACAAAACACCATGCCATTGGCTTTGTGATTATTACATGGTCATACTCTCTTAGAGGTCAAGGAGCATGGCATACTCCATGGGGGCATAGAGTACAGAAGTCCCATAGGCTTAGCACAGAGGAGGCCTGTGTAATAAAACATGATACCACCCTTTTCCTGTTGTTCTGTTATGCCAATTTCCTGCAGACTCCCCCCTCGGTCTTTAAGCAGGTACCTCTCGGGTTGACACCTCACATATTTGAGTTACTGTGTAGTATAAAGGTGCTCCAGGACTGCTTCCTGCCAGGTACAAAGCTGATTATGTTGTCTGACCTTTGTTGATACTTTGAACAAGCTGCTTCACGGTTTAAGTCCTGACCTGACCACACACAGATAGCCACATGTATATACATGTATATACATATACATATATATATATATATATATATATATATATATATATATATATATTATTTGTTATTTGCTAATGGTATGAGCGGAGGCTTATGCAGTCAAGTCATCACCAAATATAGCTATTGTTTGGCAAATAACAATGTATATACATGTATATAATGGTGGGTAATGAGCTCATTAAGGGGATATGCACTTATTACGTCAAATAGCATTGATGGCTACTTCACCTTATCATCATTTTAGAATATTGTCGTAGCCTGATGTCCTGGCCTCCAGACTGCCTGTTCCCTAATAGCTCTTTCCTATCCCTGCCTAAGCCCTGCTCTGTCAGCCACAGTAGGATGCTCATCTAGGATAAGCTGATTAATTAGTTCTGAGTTAATTGGAGCAGGTGCCCCCTGACCCCCGTAGGGTAATAATGTGTTTACAAGACATGAAAGCCACCTGCCATGAGCTACTGGGAGCAAGCTGTACAGATGATAATGGTGAACTACAGTCTAATGAATAAGTTGTTTTCCACTCTGAAGGCGATCTTAGTGTTTTGTTTCTCCCTCTTTGAAATCGTTTTACCATTTCCAAGTGTCTAGTTCCTTACATATTCTCCAGTAGTATAGTATGTATCGGAACGGGACTATAGTTAACTACTGTTTATTACTCAATCGACATGCAGCCAATCAGAGGCCTCCATTTGGTCACGTGACCCGTTGCCATGGTAACGTGACCTACTTAGGGCTCTCAGCCAATCAGAAGCCAGCATTCTGGGTGACCTACTGACCTACTTAGAAGCTCTCAGCCAATCAGAGGCCGGCATTCTGGTAACCATGGTAACGTGACCTACTTACGTCACGTGACCTACTTAGGCTCAGCCAATCAGAAGCCGGCATTCTGGTAACTAGGGTAACGTGACCTACTTAGGGTTTGTTTGTAAACAACACCACGTGGCTCTCTTGTTTGTAAACAACACCACGTGACACGTGACTGTTTGTAAACAAACAAACAAAAAAAAGTTATGTAACTTATATATAGAAATAAAAACACAACAAGATAATTTCTTTTCTTTTCATTTTATTCATTATTTTCATTTCAATCAGAAAAAACACACAAGTTTATGCTTTTTTAGCTTGCTTCTTCGATTTGCAGCAACTCAACAGGCCGCAAAGTCTCACGCCGCCGTCACTCGCACCACCACACCCCGGACGACTTCTCTCCAATAGACATTGCACGACTTTGGATAAATCCAACACCATTTCGGCAAGGCAGAGAATCTTTGCCTCCATGAAACGGCCGCCATCGCAACAACCCGTCACAACAGCATCATAGATAGCTTCTGACTCACGGCCCGGTCGCTCAGCTTTGGGATTTTGCTCATGCGCATGACACACTTCTTGGGGTTTCTTGTTCGACATGCTTCAATTAGGAAATGAACGCAATGAGGTCCACAGGTGTCAGCAGAAGTGTCTTGTAGTTGAATGCGGTTTCTTTGCCACTTGAACGGAGCAGAGCGTTCCACGAAAGACAAGAACTCCGCACTCAGCGGCGGTAAGCCGAAGGAATCAAAGTAGTACACTTCACCCGTGCTCGACACGTAAAACGCCACCCAATGCTGACCTGGTAAATGTTGCGGATCTGTGTTGCTCACGAAACAAGTGTCTTTGATAGGGTGCTTCGGAATAGTATCACAAGAGAAAACGCCCAGGAAATGATGTTTTGTGTGAACGTTTTCCTTCAACACTCTGCTTATTTCAAGCGTGTTCATACGATACGCCAAGTACCGCCGTCTTGTCTTCAGTTCATGTGGTAGTCGGTGATGGGGTGTCGATCTCGGGTCAGCTCGACGACGTTGTCGTACACCAAGTAGAGTAGCACCGTTGTTGTCGCTTGTAGCGCCGAGCGGAAACTGACTTCCACCCTCAGCTGACCCGCTCTTATAAGGTTCACGCGACACCCGTCGTGCGATCTGTCTGGGGTTAAGTCGAGGGGGAACACCGTGTAACCGTTCAGGAATTGATCGTATGAAATACCGCAGGAGCGCGCGCCCTCGTACATCCCCGTTTCCGTGTGTAGCGCCAAGTACTCTCTCACGGCCGCTTTGGTCTTAAAGTCGGGCACGTAGGCGTCGTTCGGCACTTTCTGATCGTTCACTATCACTTGAAGCGAGCTGATGTCGTAATGCTTCATCTCGAACGGGTTCTTGGTGTAGCTACCGTTGAAGGCGTTGTGGTCCAGGAAGCAAATCATCATCGACTTGGGAAGCTGGCCTGTGTTGGAGTGCGTGTAGCTGTGATCTCTGTTACCTTGAAGGATGGCGTACGTCGTCAACTCCACTCTGTTCACCGGGTAGTCGAAGGGCCCGTGTTCTATCACCGCTCTCTCGTGCGTTTCCGCTACAGCGTCCGCCACCAGCACGCGTCGCACGTAGAGCTTTGCTTTGTAGATCTTCAAGCTGTAGCCTCCGTCAGCGGCGCACATCAGATAGAAAGAGGGCGCCGCCTGTTTCAGAGTGAGATTGATTTCTGTCTCTCCAACGATGAGCTTCGGTTGATGAGCCAGGTCAAAGTGCAGTCGCGCCATCAGCGAAAAGCGCTTGTTGGAGATTAGCTTCTTGCGCGCTTTGTACCCCGCATACGCGTCAGTCAACGTGTCAAACTGACCGGGCGTATCTTCATGCCACCCCTGGGCGCTCATGACGCCGTCCTTCACGTCTTTGTTGTAGTTGAGTAACCCTTCCAAGTAAGCTCGGTAAGGGTAGGTCTCGGTGTTGCCAGACACTTTGAAACCGCCGATGGAGACTTGGACGTCTTTGAAGAGCGAGTGAGCCAAGTTGTTCACCGGAGCTACCGCGTCGGTGTCCTCGATCGCCGCTCCGTTCGCTTTCAGCACTTGACATTCCAGATGAAGGTAATTCTCGTTCAGGTCTGTGTACTCTTGCGACTTGTTGATGGTGAAATTTATGTTACCTCCATCCTCTAAAGAGTTTTTTGTTTCTATCCCCAGGAAAGACGACTTTAAGATAGTAGTCTGAGTCGGCGCTACGGTGTGCAGGTCTAGCTCAGAGAGCGCGCACTCGTTACTGCTCTCGTGTACGTAAGCCATTGTGTTCTCTCTTCACGCGGCCGACAGACTGACGCCGGCCGCCTCCAGTCTTTTTATTTATACCTGAACGCCTAGGCGCTTACCGGTCGAATACATCCCCTCTACGTCTCTTGCAAGAGCCACCGCCCGTCTGAGGAGAATGCCGGCGACGTTTCGACCCTTTCTTAGACGCGACAGTCGTCTTTCCTCCCGAGAACGCCGTACTCGCCAGTCTCTTCAGAGCGCCTGCGCCTCGGTCTTTCACGCTGCTCTTTAAAGTCCGACCCGCCAGCACATCTTTAGCTACGCCCACACCGGCGCGGAGCAGCGTTTTTCCCACCGACTTCAATAGCCGGGTAGCCGAGCGCATCAGACCTAACAGAGCGCCGCCCAAACCGTGCCCGCTCTGGAAAGAGCGCCCGCTGTACACGTTGATGCCGTTGCCCAGCTGCGCGTTGTAGTAATCGCTGTACCCTCTGCCGACGGTGCGCCTGGGTGGAAAGTACGGAACGCGTTGACGCATCATTTTTCTCTCTTTCAGCGCTCAATAGGTCTCAGATGAAGTGTCACGGTCACCTCGCCTCTACCGAATGGGATGGAATGACCGGATCGGTCTCTTAAATAGATGCCGACCTCGGTAAACCTCTTGGATTTCAAGGGGAAATAATCCAAATGGGGAAAACTGATAGCTTGCACGCCACCTCGACGCTTTCCGCCTCTGTCCACCGCGACGCAGCGCAACAGCGGCACTTGCATGTCGCCCACACGTCTCTCCTGGATCATGTCGGTGTATATGTACACAGAGTGCAAGTCCCCGTAAACATCCATCGAGTAGGCGCCGGTAGTCGGCGACGCGAAACACGTCTTCTCTCCAAAGCCTAGAACGCATGCGAGATGCTGAGTCAGCAGGACAGCGCAGTGTCTCGGCGGTTTGATGGTGACGCGTTTCGTGTTGGCGTCGTACGATAAGATCCGCATCGGTTTGAGCAAGAAGCTGGAGCCCTCTAGTCTGTCATCTCGCATCGTCTGACTCAAGCGCTCGACTAGGGTGTGGTTGCTTCCGGTGAAAATAGGAGGTATCTGGAATATGTTTGGCATGAAACTGCGCACTCCCATGTCTTTCTCCATCTCTTCGATCATCTGTCTTGCTTGATCGCTGATCGCCTTCTTCTTCACCGCCGGGGACAAGAACTGCTTGTATACGGCATTCGTTTGTCTCAAGTCGACCTCTCTCTTGAACCTTTTTGTTTCCGGTTTCAATCGCTGCTCTTCCGACGTGTCTGATATCTCTTCCACCGTTACATAGCTCGCATCCTTCTAGCTCAGCGGGTATTTTGAGCTGAACGTCAGCTTGCTCAGACCGTTCGCGTTTTTCATTCCCCTCCAGTCTACCTGTGGTTTTCTTCCTTCGGCGAATTTAGTTTCTTTTAAAAAGTTGATCGCCTCCTCTAGCGAACCCTTGGTGCGCAGAGGAACAACGATGATCAAGTCGTCATCGTGCACGTTAGTCCATTCTGTAGGGAGGATGATCTCAGTCAGAGCCGCTTCGTACGCTTCGGGCAGAAGGAGCGGCGAGTCGAAGTGAGTTCAGAAAGACGTCAAGCTGTTGTCAGGATAATACTTCATAGAGCTGTTGCTAGGTAGAGTGATGTTCATTTTTTTTTTTTTTTTTTCTACGTTTTTTTTTTGACGGGGATCCACTCGTTGAACTTGTCGTCGTAACCTAACCAACGTACGAAAGCTAACTCTTTACCGTCGACGGTCTTGCGGCGCAACACCTCGTCTATCAGGTAGTTGTTGTCGTAACGACTCTTGTACACCTTCTGAACCTCTTCCTGGTAGAAGACGCCTTTTATCTCCTCGCCCTTGTCGTCTTTCAGCTCGAGCCCTCTGCTTCCGAACGTCTTAGCAACGTCGACCACTTCCTCGCGCCAGTTTCCCTCGTACCCTTTGTCGAAGGCGCCTTTAGTTCTCAACATCCTCACTCTGTCACCCGGAGCGATGACGTCGACGGCGGACGTCTTTGTTTTTTTCTTCTTTTTCCATATTTCGTCGATTTGTTTGTTAGTTGGGAGATCTTGTCGGTAGAAAACTGTTTCGCTGTTTTCCGAGCTGACTTGAGCCGGCGCCATTTTCAACGTCTTGTGGTGAGTGCGATTGTAAGAAGACACTACATGGTGCAGTACGTCTACGTAGCGATACGTGCGCTTGTGTGTGAAATAACGCCACAGCTTCTCCTTCAGACTGCGGTTCAAGCGCTCCACTAGACTAGCTTTGATGTCGTCGTTCTCGCCAGTGAAGAACTCTATGCCCTCGCTCTTCAAGTGATCTTGAAAGATCTTGTTCAAAAACTCTTTCCCCTTGTCTGTCTGAACAGTGCGCGGTCGTCTCTCGCCAGTGCCTGTCATCTCTCGGAAGGCCTCGGTGACATCAGCGCCGCTCTTGGATTTAATGGGAACGGCCCACGCGTACCTAGAGAAAACGTCGATCGCCGTCACCACGTACCGGAAGCGGTCGTTGTGAGACGCCAAAGCTTGCATGTCCATCAGATCTATCTGCCACTGCTGATCGATTGCGCCGGTTATAGTCTTGTTCCTTGCGAATTTTCTCCGAATGGGTTTATGTTTAGTGTAGGCGTTCAGCGACACTAAAGCATCTCGGATGACGGCCGGGTTCAGGTGGCGAAAATGATGTTTCTGGAGTTTAGTCACGCTAGTGAAACTGGAGGGCGCTTTGACGTCGGTATATCTAGCTACTACGCGCTTCTTTTCTTTTTCCTTCTTGGTCAGTCTCTTCACTGGTTTGCCCATGGTGGGCCTGTTGAGGGCGTGAACGACGACCTCGCCGCTAGGCGGTTGCGCCCTTTCCTTTTCTTACTCGCCACGCTCCTATAGGAAGTCGGAGTTTGGAAAAGTTCACTGTCCTCCTCGTCGTCAGAGGATGGATCATCCACCTGGAGAGAAGAGTCTGCTGCTGCTACTGCTGCTGCTGCTGCTGCTTCTCCTTCTTCCGAGTGGAAGCTCGGTCGTTTCCGACCTCTGTCAGCGAGCCGTGTGTCTAAGCTTTGGCCAGGTCCGCTCGCTTTATACAGATGGTTTCCGATCAAGGAGTCTGTGGGAACTGCTTCGCGCAGCGCTTTCGTGAACGGAGAGTAGCCCGCCGGTCTGGGCGCCGTCTTCCTGAACCTGGCGGCGTCGTTCAGTAAGTCCACTATGTTGATGCGATGCTCAGGTGGTATTCTCCGACCCGACATCTCGCGCACCGCACCGTCCTCGTTCCACTTGATCACACCGGATTTCTCCAATTGTTTGTACAGCGCCACGGTCCGGGTGCGATTCCTCTTGGGAACTTGGTTCGCCAACCGCTCAAGTAGGGACGCGCTGGCCTCTTCAGCAGACTGACGGAGGTGAGCCGGGGGCGAAGAAGAGTAGGACGAAGAGATGTTGCTGTTGTGGGGATTCGCGAGAAAAAATTGCAATCTATTCAACAACCTTCGGTATTTCAACATTTTCTCGGGCGATTCCAAAGTGGGATCGTTCAACACTAAGTCCAAGTCCCTGTAGATAAACTGTAGCACCTGGTGCAAGGCCGCGTTGGGATGAAGGGACTGTTCTGCCTGCTTGTGGTAATAGGCCATGTCGGCAGGTAGGCGGGCGGCGGTGGCAGGAGCGGAACTCTCGTTCTTTTCAGTGCGCTCATCAGGAAGAGGAGGAAGGTTTGGAGCAGTAGAAGTACTAGCAGCAGCGACTGCAGTAGTAGCAGCGCTAGTAGTAGCAGCAGCGGGCACATGATGAAGTAGACCTGCTCGTGATGATTTGTAGAGCGTCTCAGGATCAACGAGCGCTAAGCGTTTGTAGTGTTGTTGCTGCTCTGAGTCCGTCATGGGGACGACGGTGGCAATGACGCTGGTGGTGGCGGTAGTGGTGGTGGTGCTGTCGGCGAGTAGGTGTCGAATGAGGTGTCTCATATACGGAGAATGCTCTTTATAAGCGGTAAGGCCATCCCTATGAGAGCCGGAATGAGGAAACCTCCCTCTTGTACCAAGACGGGTCTCTTTTTTTTGATGGGCGTAGATTTTTTGCCGACCTCCCTCAACACGTCAGCCGATTCTCGAAGCTTGTCCAGTTGTTTGTCGCTGAGCGGGATGTTCCCTACCAGTAAATTGTGACAGATCTCACTCAACGCTGCGATCAGATCGTCGCTTCCAGAGTCTATTAGATGCGAGCAGTCCTTTGGCGAGCACTTAGCTAAGTGCTTGAGAGTACCAAAGTGTCTTTCGAGAAGATGAGAAGACATTTTTGCTACTGCTTTCTCTTGTTCTTTTTTTTGTCTAGCGGTACGAACACTAGCTGAGAGTGTATGGACGTCAAAGAGGAGCGTATTCTCAGATCGTCAGGTGTTGACTGCTTGAAGTCCAGAAGGAGGTATGAGTGAGGTCGCTTGAGTTCATGGGTAAATATACTAGAGAGGGCCGCCGCGTTGGACGGAAACACCTGGCGAGACAGACTAGCTATTTGCCCCATGTCGCGTGGGTTCTTGAAAACGATCATGTAGTGAGCGTTCAGACTCATAGTTCGAAAGTCGGGTGATTTCTGGAATAGGTTCTGAGTGATGTATATGACGCTCACGTTCCAGTGATGCGAGTATTTAGTAAAGATGTCGGCTACCACTTGCTGATTGGAACTGCTCATCAGATCGTCCAATATCAGTAGAGTGTGGGGTCATAAGGCGTCTTCTGCTACTTCCACGTCTCCCGCTATAGTCTCTTTGCTAGGAAGACCTTCTCTGAATTCCACACCGTACTGATTTTGCATTTTTTCAAACAGAGGTTGCCACTCGCCGTAATGGTAAAAAGTCTTTTCCACCGGCGGCTTGACCAAATTGTTCACGTCGCTCAGAAATTGATCCACCAAGCGCGATTTTCCACAACCCGACGGACCGCTAATGATACAATTAAAGGGTCCTTGTAGTCGAGCGTCGAAATGAATTTCTGTGAAAAGTTTGCTTCTACTGCTCGACATTTTTTTTTTTTTTTTTTCAGCACGCGTGAGAGAGCGGTTGTGTGTCTGACTGTCTGCTGTGTTTCTCACTCGAACGGTCGGTAGTGAATGGTTGTGGAGAAAAGTCCGCCGACCTTTTTATTGATTCCGGCCGGTGTCACAGTAGCGGCGGCAGAAGTGTCTTTTTTTTTCTTTTTATTTTTTGCGATAAAATTCTATTTTCACTCAATAGTCATGAATGTTTTGTATCAGACTCCAGAGGAGTCTGATACAAATATTTATTTTTTTTATAAAAAGAAGAGGGAGAGGAGGAGGAGGAGGAGAAGGAGGAGGAGGAGATTAATTTTATTTTTTTTTTTTTTTGATCATTTAGGCAAAGCTCGTCGCTTTGCCGCTTTCTTTTCTATTTCTGTGTTGTGACACGATCGTCTCGAAAAAGCAATAAGGCGTGTGAGCGCGGCGGTGACAAATACATATTGGAGTGTATTGTTTAAAATAGTGCGTCCCTATCTTCTTCAATTCGGCTGCGTTGCAATATGCGGGATAACAAGTGACGACGTCGAAACGTTTAGAGACCGTGTTCACGTCGGCCACAACGCGCGCCCACCGAGTGGGAGCTGCAGTCGCTCCCAAGAAACCGATCGGCTTGTCGAATCGTTTCATAGCACTTATTCTCACTTTATAAGAGGAGGCAGGGTGAGGAGAGTAGCGGCGCTCTTTCTTTTCATGAAACGCCCAACGAGTGGGGGCGCTGAGAGCAGCTGTTATGCAATGGTAGAGTAAATACTGTTCTGAGAAGACGGCTCTCGGCCATGTCGCTACGTTTTCCTTTTCCGCTCTTGTATAACGACGATGGCGCTCAGCTTTGCATTTCTCGAGAATTCGGTACGCTTCAAGAGATGCGTGAACCTCAACTACGTGACGCTCTCTCCTTTGAGATAAAAAAATAGCCGGGCAGTTGAGGAGGGCACTTTGTTCGCGCGACCGTCTTTTAGAAACTCGCGCCCTCTGCAGCGCCATATTTCTTTCCTCCGAAACAAAAAAGACTGAGTGAAAATAAAAATTGTAAAAAACAAAAAGCTCAAAGAAAAAAAATAAGCAATAAGCAGACTCAGCTCGAAATTCCCTGCTGCGTGATGGCGGTGACTGCAGGCGGTGGCGGCGGTTGGCTGGCCGGCGGTGGCGGTGTCGGCGGCGATGGTAGAAGGGTGTGTGGAAAGAGAGACGCATCTCAGTCTTTTATAGGAGCGGCGAGTGTGACATTTTCAGCTGTCGCATGCTGACCTGCTGCTATCATAAGAGAAACAAAAGCCCTAATCACGCTTTTCAGCTGGATCCTTCCACCCCGCCAGACATGGATCCAGATGGGAAGGTGGTTTAAAATTAAATCCGTGTACCGACTGTCATACAATAGAGTAATTAGTTGAACGCGTGTTACCTGTATAAAGGATTAGCGGGTCATGGGCTCAGCGTGTGTATAGAAAAACAACTACAGGTAGCGTGAACAAAGCGACCCCCTCCCTTTCTGTCACTCTGTCTGTGACTAGAGGGTGCGCGTGTGGTAAGCGGCTTAAATCTAAAGAAAAACAAATCACCCTCTCCTGTCGTCAGCAGTCAGCCGGCCGGCGGCTGGAAAATGCGATTAGAGGGATGATGAGCCGCGTAGTAAGCGACTTAAGGCTGATCTAAAGACCTGCCGTGAGGGGGCAGCTGGCCGGTGGCTTGAAAAAAAGGGGGGAGTAAGGGTATATAAGGGGGAGTGAAACCGTATTCGGCATCGTCATCATCGTTCACGCTACTGCTACTACTACTACTACTACTACTACTACCACCACCAGCACCGCGCCTCAATTTGCAGATCCCCATGATGGAAAGTTGCTACCGTGACATGAAGCGGAATGACGAAGCGGCGCGCGAATGTGAAGCTGATGCTGTAGCCTCTGCTACTGCTGCTGCTAGTGCTGCTCAGCGTGCTACTGCTGCATTTACTGCGGCTGTTAGTGACGCTGGTTGTGATGACGTTGTTGTTGTTGCCGCTTCGGCTGTGACTGCTGCTGTTGCTGCCGCCAATGCAGCTACTCATGCCACCGATGCCGACGCTGCTGCTGCTGATGCTGTTGCGGCTGCCGATGTCGCCGCTGATAACGCTGCTAGTGCCCGCTCTGCCGCCCTTGCTACTGTCGCTGCTGCTGTTGTTGCCAATGCTCACGCTACTGCTGCTACCGCTGCTGCTGCTGCTGCTACCGCTGCTGCCGAGGCTGCTGCCGCTGCTGCCGATGCTGCTGCCGATGCTGCCGATGCTGCTGATGCTGCTGATGTTAGCAGTCGCGTCGACAAAGAATCGTCATTTGTCACTCTTAAACCTCCAGTTGAACGCGCGACGAGTAGTAGGGCTACCAACGCGACGGCCGGATGGTGCAAATGGTGTCGTCGCTTCTGCTCGTGCGCTTGCTTTTCTTCCAGTCCTACCTGCTGCTGCTACGGTATGATAGTGTTATAGTGTTTGAATGAGAACGCGCGTAGTTACACATAGACGCTGTAACAGATGTGCTTTTTTTTTGAAAATATAATTTTAACATAACATGGAACTTGTTGTGTTTATTTTCTATATATAAGTTGTTTGTTTACAAACAGTCACGTGTCACGTGGTGTTGTTTACAAACAAGAGAGCCACGTGGTGTTGTTTACAAACAAAACCCTAAGTAGGTCACGTTACCCTAGTTACCAGAATGCCGGCTTCTGATTGGCTGAGCCTAAGTAGGTCACGTGACGTAAGTAGGTCACGTTACCATGGTTACCAGAATGCCGGCCTCTGATTGGGTGAGAGCTTCTAAGTAGGTCAGTAGGTCACCCAGAATGCTGGCTTCTGATTGGCTGAGAGCCCTAAGTAGGTCACGTTACCATGGCAACGGGTCACGTGACCAAATGGCGGCCTCTGATTGGCTGCAAATCGATTGAGTAATAAACAGTAGTTAACTATAGTCCCGTTCCGATACATACTATACTACTTTCTCCCTATAGTAATTTACATTCTAGGCTAACTTTCGCATCGAAGTCATTCTGTTCTTATCAATTCATCATCATTCCTGGCTGTCTTACTATTTACAAAAGAAACAGGAGGCCACCAGGTGAGTATAAGGTCAGCTCTCCACGTTTCCCCTCAGCCCAAGTTCTGCCCACAGTCTTGTGTAATACTGTCCAATGGTCAACAGAATAATTATCTCACACCCAGACTTGAACTCATTGTCCATTGTCTATTTATTTGAGATTGACTTCAGTTACAGACCGTAACGCTGATCTGCCCTGAGTTCTTCAACTTACATCAGAGACACCCTTTGCAGTAGGGTGCACTAGTAGCCTTCACATAACAGCATATATGATGTGAAATGACACACGTCTCACAGGACCAGACCTAAAACATGTTACCTTGATGATACAGGAAAGTATTACTGAGGTGGGGATAGCAGAGACAGGTGGGGCCAGCTTGGGAATTGAGTAGGGCCTACTTTTACTGAACAGAGCTGAAGAACCATCACTTGCTGGTAGAGCCATATTGGGACTTGGGGTGAGTTAAACACTGGGCAGCCTTAAGTAGGCAGATTGGCAGCAGGTCTAATCATCCCATCCACGAGCAGCTCCCTGAGCAGCTCCCAGCAGTTGGTGATTGCTGACAGCGGTTTCTACTTCTCTAATCACAGACCAGGGGACTCCAGCTACTCTCAGTGCTTGGTGGGGAACGGAACGGTTGCTTCTGCTCAACCTATGGCTGAAGTATTTGCTAGTGTGTTTCTTTTCTATGAGCCCATATTGTACGGAAAATTTGGAAACGACAGAAAGGAGGATGGCACTAAATTCACAAGATCTATAAGGGATATATTTTGTTCATAGTAATAGACAATTTAAACAAATAAAAAAAAAAGATTTATAAAAATGTTGTATGGCACTGAGAAAGAAGTGTGTGGCGACAGCCACATTCAGCCACATTCACTTTACTTTAAAGAAACCTGAGAATATAATAAAGACTTCAGTGGCACAGATTCTTTGCTTCTGTATCAGATAGTAAGAGCACTCAACATAAGAAGTACATGTGAGACCAGATAAGAGCTTGCTGAAATATTGCTTTAGGAGAAAGTAACACTGCAATATGTATGTGAAGTGATTTCCTCTTAGTGTAGCAGGCCTTGTTCAAGTACTGTACATTCAGTAAATTACCTCCTCAGGGGCAAGAATTATCTTCAGGCAGGAATCCCTAGATATGTTACACTGGAGAAAAGAGTAGATCAACAAAGGACTGAAATAAAAACCTTCCCCCTCTTAGTTAGTAGATAAAGGTCCCTCATGGAACATCGATAAGAACATGAAGGAGACGGAAAGGTATTCTCTGGCCACATCAAACAGAACTTATTAGACCATTCTAGGAGGGGTCAATGCAGGGACAGAGGGGGTCATAGATCTGTAGGACTGCAACCCACAGGCTGTGAATGCAGTCTTACAACCATGGTTTACTGTCACTGCTTTCCTACATGCTATTGTATAATGAGTGTCTGTCAGTGAATGACAGCTTAGAGTAATTAGAAAACAATTGATTAATGATACTCAAATAGTAGGAGTTATCATTGTACTAGTTTAAGTTCAGATCGATGTTTTGCAGACAGTTTGTTTATATACTTGATAAACATCTTGATTTAAGACAGTTGTTAGGAAACCGGGTAAAATGTCTCATGCAACGATCCTCATGCATAAATCTTCTGGCTCACAACCGACAACACATGAATTCTGTTATCATCACATCAGCCTGTTTAGTCACACAGATAGGCATAATATCTCAAGGTTTATCCATCATCATGATACTTACCACCACCGCTTAAATTCCCCATATAATCAATGTTTATGTATTGAACCAGATAGTTCATCCAAAACTCACCAGGTGACGTACTCAGGCCTAGCGACAGCCACAATGTTGACACTTCTATTGCATTTGTTTTGTTAATTAAGTGCAGAGATTCTGTCCAGCAGTGTCTAGCACATTGTATGTATAAGCCAAAGGGGCTACCAACTAGCATGAGTTATGATGAGAGTTATGTGAGGCCATGTATTTGATTTACAGGATGACTGTATCAAAATGTATATTATCATGTATTACGCCCAAGGAAGATGGAATGAGGAGAAGTGCTGCATTTAAAGCCAGGTCAACAAGGTTTTGAATCTAAGGTCACGTTGTCTGAACATACCTTGTTATTTTATGATGTGTTGTACAGCTGCAGTATCATAGCCTGCTGTGTGGCCCCATTCTGTGTTCTGCATTTTTGCATCATGAGGACCAAGGGGATGATGAGCCTATTGGACCACCATTTATAAAGAATGTTTAAGGAATGCAGCTGTGGGGAGTAGTAACCTAATGCTGCATTCATATCAATACTACATATGTATTGGTGGGATATGCCGTATCCAGTAAAATTTATTCCTCATTGATAGTATTTACTGAATCCTTGTTCTTTCTTCTTAACAGCAGCCAGGTAACACTGCTAGCTGTAAAATAAATGTAATAAAGCCCAGCCAGCTTCTGTTATCCATCATCATTTGAGGATTCAGGACGTCCATACAGGACCTGATGGGTATCACTGTGATCCATCAATAAGAACCATTAAGGCTACTTACATGGTCAGGGACAAGTGGGGTGGGATGGTTCAAGTGGGGGTAGGGAGGAGAATGTGATGTTCTATGTGCAGGGGGTTTGGTGTTTGAATAGTAGCCAGGAGGGACTCATGGAGATGAGACCAAGTGCAATGAAAAAAGGGATTATGCAGTACATGGAGAATGTCTCCAATATTATTTCACCAACAGCCTTTCTCCCACAGTAGCGGTATATTGCATGAGAGCAGATGTACACTGAAAGGCCCTGTTCTGTATATATTGGGTCATAATATATTTAGCTAGGCATGAAGCAAAGCCTTGGTCAGGACGCATCTGCACCAGCTTCTTCCATTAATCCCCTAGCAGAATCATTTTAAGCTTAGAGTTAGTTCAGACTAAAGCTACTGAAGATGTTGCCTTTGATGACCACCGTATGAGAGAACTTCAATATGCCTAGTTCATAGCCCCAAACCATAACATTCTTTCACAACTGAGAACTGGACCACTTCAAATGCGAACCTTCCCTCACAGACTGAAAAGCTGACTGAAGTTGCGGCTTTTTTTCAAGTATGGCCAAAGGGAGTCTCCCCCATCCATTAACACAAAAGTATGTCATCAGATTATGTCAGACTCTGCAACAATGGTATCTATAACCAGACTTTTGCATCCTCAATCCATTTTATATCTAAACATGTTTGTTCTGTGATTTTATTTGTTCATGCGATCATAAAAGTGATCCATTTAATTTCATCTACATTTTAAAGAACAATCTTTATTCCTCTAGATAACCTTATGGTAAGTGAAACATCACTTACCTTACTGTTAGAACCCATAACAAAGGTAACGAGCCAGGACCAGTCATGCAAGCAATTTAACCTTTCTATATCTCTTTAAGCCTCTAACGGAATGTTGCCATATTGCTTCATTTGACCTGACATCTTCCTATTTGAAGGTTGTTATTTGAATTCTCAAATAGCAGCAAAATGAGACTGTTGTGCTGCTAGTAATTAATCGTGCCATTCAAGGGCTACTTGTATGGATTGAGGCTAGAAACTGTGCCATACTTAACCGAAGACCTGAGACCTCCTCTGGGACAAAACTATAAATATATATATATATATTCAACCAGTAGCAGACACTGCTAGGTCGGCTTTTGGTAGTTCCGGTGGAATAAAAATATTGTTTGTGTGCAGGATTCATCCTCGCAAATTTGCCTAGATTGTTGTTTTATTGCCCCCTCCCCTAAACTGTGCTGGCCCTTGACTATGAACTAATAAGGGCGACAGTGGATGGATCAGTGCAGTAATTAGCCTTGGTTTATGTGTGTGGGAAGGAAGGGAACAAGAGGTGGAGGGTCGTTGTGGATTTAGTAGCAGTCTACAGGAAGCTGGGGGAATGGATGGAGATAAGTCAATGGGGGAGGAAGCTGTGAGCAACTATTATACCAGACGATTGAGAAAAGGAGGCCGCTCATGAGATTGCCTCAACTCTTTTATCTGGTCTGGCTCTCATGCCTGTGCCCCTCTTCATATGTGTGTTGCACACTCATGCACTTTTATATATTAATCTCGATGTTCATATGCCTCATACACATCTCCTGTCCAGCTTTTCCCATGTATACTCTCTCTGCATATATATCCTTTTTTTCTCAGTCATAATGTATCTAACACTAACAAATTTACTCTGGGTTTATTGGTTTTATATATTTGATGATATACTTGTTATCAATGCCCATCCATCATTCAATCATGTACTCTAAACATATCATTTATACACCTAACTCTGACCTAATCTATGGTTATAACTTGATATAAAATGTCAAATGTGTAGATATACCACAACTTGTGCTAATTAGGAACTCGCTTTCCTGACAGAGTACTACAATTTCACAGCACAAACTGCAGTTTAAAAAATTGGTTGCCATTTTTGTTATGTAGGTGTAGAGTAGACTTTACTGTAGCTGTACAGTTGTTTGAACGCAAATAGTTGAATCTACTGTAGATCTACTGGTGCTTCTACTGTGTACCTACAGTAACCATTTTACAGTGTGTATTGTGCCTTTAGCACACACCTATACGCACATACTCTTTTGACTGCATTTGCCATGCCCCCTTGCACCCCTGGTGAGTACAAAATATAATTTATAGAAGCGCCTTGCACTGTAGCATTGCCACATTAATGTGATGTATTGGGTTCAAAATATACATTTGATTATTACGTGTAAGCCACTTATGATTCGCAGCACCTTTCATACAACTTGCTTAAAATTTATATTTCTCAAATGCATATTCAGCACAAAATATATAGTCAATGAAAATATAGCCGGCAAAAGTTCCTTTCTGTAGGAGTCAATTTTGTGAGTAACAAGCATATGACACTGTGAACCTGGCACACAGATAGGTGCCTTCATCCTGTCTTACTGCCATCTCAGCTTCCTCCAGAGTCTCCCTGAGTCTTTAAGCAGGCAGCATGCTTCCTCACCAGGGGTCAGCACAGTGTGTCTGTGAGTTACTTTGTAGTATAAAGGTGCTCCAGGCCTGCTTCCTGCCGGGTACTAAGCTGATTATGTTGTTTCATATTTGCTGATGAGCACGCTCCTATATGGCGAAGGTTTGTGACCCAATCACAGCCAATTACCTGCCAGCCAATTTTACATGGATTGTATATGAAAGACTGTACAGGTCTTTATATACTAATAAGAAGGGTCTAAGTAATTGTCACAGTCTTTGCATGCAATGTTATATAGCATAATTTTTATTGCAATAGTAGATGTTCTGAAAGAAATAGTAAGTATTTTAGAACCGATCCAAAAATATTCATGAATTCTCTGTCCCCTTGTCAGAAAAGTATACATTCTGTCACAAATGTAGCGTATTACACTTAGTCACTCACAGAACTTAACTAGCTGCATTACCAGCTTACCAGCTGTAAAAGATAGACGGTCTGAAAGATTCAGATACTATTGCACATACACCTATCTATAGAAAGCAAGCAATGCTAAACCAATGGACTTATAGATATGTTGATATTATAAAGATATAAATAAGGCACCTCCAAGACAGGTGCGACGTACCTAAGGTGGGTACTCCTCTCACCTTGGGACAATTTAGGCTATATCTGACTATACCTGTATACCATGAACTTAGATATTTTTGCATGTATAGATTTTCTAATCTGCTAAAAGAAAAAACTATATCACTCAATTTGGAATATGGTTGTTGTATAGCTATACTAGATGAATGTTCACACTGTACAAGTTCTTTTTTTAAGGATTTTCAGCAAAATATGCAAATATATTTACAGCCGCAATTGAATACATGCATAGAAGTATAATTACAGGATGCTACTTGGACCCCCTTGGATATTATTTAAAAAAACAGTATTTACCTTCATTCATTGCCATGATGCACAAAAGCAGCAATGGTCACTATCTATTTTACACTGCATGAGTGCATCATGGCGTACCTTTTGGAGGGTATCAACCCCATGAATTCAATGAAATACCTTACCACAGCCCTGGCAACTTATAAGTTGTGAGGACAAAAAGGCAAGGTGCTTCGAAACCAATTGTATCGAGTTGCCAACTATCCCTACAACATTAATCATGAGGACTGCAGTTCTAAATCTTTCCCTCAACAAATGAAAGTTACATTCCCAAAGGTTTTTAGACTGACACCGAAGACTGACCTTGCAATAACCACTTTTTTGGACCCCGAAGGATTACAGCTGAACTTTTTGTCTATTCCCTACAAAAAACAGTTGTTGCCCAGATACCAATCTCAAATATAATATCATTGCCAAAGTAATTTCTAGGATATATTTTTGCTTTAGATTATGCAGGTTTGAACCAGTTCATAGTAACTCAGGGGACATTGTTTTTGCATTATACTTATACATGTTTTGAATCCTCTCTGATGAAGCAATATCTCTTTTGGTTTTAAGACCCAAACTGGCGATTCCTCAAACTGAGGCGTTGGCTTATAAGAGAGCTTGGTTCTTCAGGGAGGTGTTAAGTCACATCACCCATACTGATATGTACAGTAAATATGTGAGATGGTACTGGAAGCTACTGATCAATGCAGCAAGAAAGGGTGACTTTTCAGAAGAGTGACTGACAAATATTTGAATGTAACCTCAAAAATAGATGTACCTCATTTGATAGATAATTGTAGAGGTACTTGTGAATACCCTGATGTGAGATGTTTGCAAATGTAGCAACTACAGACATTGTTACGGGCATTCTGGTAAAACCATGATGAACACAAATTTCTTTTGGAAAAGTCACCTTTTCTTGATGTATAGTTCTATAGGTGAGGAAATATAAGACTCGGCAGTACAGGTGAGCAGCAAAAAGGCTTATCATTACCTTCAGTAGTTCACATCAGTTCTTTGTGCAGACACACTGAAGTCCAGGGCAGTACAAGGCTAAGCATTTCTTACTCTCTCCTTTATTCACCTTCTATTCATGTACGCAGAGCCCTGACCATATAGAAATATGTTAGAAATGTAGCAAACAATGAAAGGCATATTGATGTGATTCATATTTGTAATCCCAAACAATTCACTACGTTATTTAGGCTTTCACCCTTTAAGGTTGGTATAATTCCTTAATTCATCATCCCCCTGGTCGTCATGATGCATGAATACAGTCCTGGCAAGTAACTCGTCAAGGCTTCATTCATGCATCATGCAGACCCTTTGGAGTTGATACACTACTGAAGTTTCTGCATGATGCACCAAGGTAGCACCAGCGAGCCACTCACTGGGGCTGCATTGGTGCATCTTTTAGTGACATCCGTCCTTTTAAGGCTTCAAGTCTTTCCTCTCTCTGCATACCTTATATTCATGACATGCACTTCCCCAGGAATATAGAATTAAGCTCATGTAAAATTGTTTTGTAATAACAAAAAATCTCCCTTTGTTATCCAAAGCTGTACAGATATTCATGTTGAACTACACAAATAGCAGCACAATAACATATTCTCTGTCTCTCATAGACAGTGGCACGGATATAGCATAACAGTTATAAAAAATCTCTTTGTAATAAGAATAAATCTCTCTCTATAACTGCATGTTACCCTAGACCCAGCAGACACAAAGCAGCAGTACAATAACATTTCTTTCATATCATATTTATGAGCAGAAAGCGTTGTTGATATGACAAGCGGTCCTATTGAGGCTGGTTGCTACCTGTAGAGGGATGGCTTTATTGCAGGGTTTTACCTGTTGCAGGTAGGAGTGAAACTTAAAGGGCCTCTCAGCGATTTAATCCATTATACCCTTGGTGGTCATGATGAATTAATGCAGTCCTGGTGATTAGGCTGCTGCCAGCGCCTCATTTACACATTATGATGACCTTTAAGGAGTGGATCAATAGTGTAGGGTCAGCATAATGCTTTAGTGCATCTTCTTGGGTTGATTGCCAGGGCTCCATGAATGTATCATAAGCAAAACTGGATATGATGCTTTCATGCACTACATTGCATTTAAAGGGTTAAATAGGAGTCAGTTGTTACTGCCTCCGTGACCTTGTGCTGCAGCAAACAGCCATGCCTCACCTGCCACCCTTCGCAAGGACAAGAGCGGCAGGCACCTAGTGGATTATTTGTGGACTACAACCTGGTTCACATTGATAGAATTCTGGCATTCACTAAAGCAGGTCTTTATTAGCACCATGTTGCATCTAAAGGGTTACTAGCAGCTACACCTGTACAGACGCCATGGTGACAGTTGTTACTGCCTCTGTGACCTTGTGCTGCAGCACACTAACTTGTCTCACCTGCCATCCATCTCAAGGACAAGAGCGGCAGGCGCTGGTGTTTTATGTTTTATAAACTACAACTCAGTTCATATTGATATAATTCTGGCATCTTCTAAAGCAAGTCTCTATGATTTTAAGCTTCAAAAAGTCAAGTAAAGGCACCTGTCTCTCTGTGTTCATAGCCATATTGTGTGAAGACTTTGGTTGATGTATTCTTTTAACGTTAACTTAAGTTTTTGAAAGCATGATGCATCTGGGCCAATCATGCATCAGACCCTTTAGGATGTATTACTCTTTCAAAGCGCTTAGTTCCTGTAAAAAAAAGTCTAGCATCCCCCTACAAGAGATTACTGCATAAAGCTTGGCTCATTCCCAAATCCCTGTTTTGGGTAAGGAAGGTCAGTTCCCAGGGTATCCCAACAGTCACTTGATGCAGCGAATAGAACTGTTTGGTCTCCACCATAAACCTAGATCTGTGTACCTCTGTTAGTGTTGTGTACACTTATCCCCAGCTTGTGGCTCTAACACCCTGGTTTTTGTGTCTTGTGGACAATTATCTCCCCTCACCCATGCCCAAGGGCTGCTCTTCCTTAATGACCAAGATAGCCCATCAGAGTTAAACTGTGGGGTATCACTCCCATAAACCCAGTTGTATTTCTTGCTGTCCGAAAACTACAAATGCTCTTAGCATTTATGTTATTATTATCATCTCTTGTCATCATTTGAAATCTGTGTTACAATTTCCCAATCAGATGGAATATAACAACCAGGGGCCCTATTCATAGTCTCAGATAAAAATACATGCTCAATTCAATTGTACATTTATTTCTATTTTCCATGTTTTAAGAGGCAAGAGACAATTCTATCTTTATTAGCCATTTTGAAAAATACAATTATATAAGTTCCTTTAGTCACTCTATGAATATGAATCATATTACAAGTTTAAGAAGTTAACCGGGTTTCCTTGCCATTACCAGTGCATTCACATAGCTTATAAAACAGTTATAAAATATTTCATCACTGAATATAAATTCATTAAAATTGTTGAATACCACCCAACGCTATGGTCTTCTGTATCACACATTGAAAGTATGTAAGTATTCTTTATGAGTAGTTTTAATAGTCTCCACCCCCTACCCTTAAGCATGATTGCCCGATCTTTGCCCACATTCTGTGCCAGCCCTATATCAGTCTGTTACTCTTTTTAACACGTTCACGAGGCTGTGTCATGCACATCCCGCATCAATCAGTTCTACACTCTGCAGCCACTCCCTAACCATCCTCCTGGGTGCCACATTGAGTAATAGCTCAAGTGCTCTGTTCAAATTGGCACTTCAGCCATGAGTCTGGCAATATGCTTTAATAAATACATTCCCTCTGTCGTCTTACAGATGGATACATGTACTCCTGGGCAGCCAGTGCTGCATTGATGCATCATCCGAAGAGTTGACATAACTCCCAACTTTCATATGGATTTAAGTTGATTTTTATATAATCCAGGAATTTTTAGGCATTATTTCTTTCCAGAGCAAACAGTACTTTATGCGAAAATGTTGACTTATAGATTGGTTGATATCATAGGAGACCAGACAACGGCTGTACAGGTACAACTCAGTTAAAAGGCTAAGTTATGAGAATTACCTTTTTTTGAGTGGCCTCATGTTATATGTACACGATGCACAGACTGTAACCTGTGTGGTCTAGGGAAGTAATGCAATCTTACAATTGCCTACAGTAATACACATTGGTTCTTTGTGCAGACACACTGACACCCTGGTAATAAAACCATTTAGCCTCCCCCATAAACTTTGATTTATCTACGTCTGTTAGTGTTGTGTACACTGATCCCAGCCTGTCTAGTCCAGCTATGAGGTCTGGTTTTGTGTCTTGTGGACAATTATCCTCTGTCACCAGGGCTAGAGTGCTGGTTTCCCTTAATGACCCATATAGCCTGTACCATTCCTATAAAAACCATATCCATCCACTAAATAAAAGATGTTTTTTTCTTAACTATTCAATTATCCGCCCCACCCCCCACCACTGCTTTCAAATATTCAAAAGAGCAAGATGAGCCATGATGACTGTGATAGCTCTTCAGAGCTACGGGTAAGATTCTCATAAAAGCTTTTAAGGGTTGCCATCTGCGTATATTAATTTGGGCATTATAGGACAGGGTTGTCTATGTAAAGATACTGCAGAAAGCCATTCTTAAACATGTTCATTCTCATCTTTTGATAGCATTTAATATCTTTATTACAATTTGAACATGGCCTGGCTAAAGCAAAGCCCATGTCACCCAAAGGAAAATAGTACCGTTGTAATAATTTTCATGGCTCTGTGATAAGAAATAAGTTCTTATTTTGAGTGCTTCATCCTACCACTCTACAGTATAATGATATAGCATCCGTGGTCAGTATCTATGTGATACTACATTACGGAGAGCTTTACTCTCATAAGTTCATAAGTTCAGTAAGATACATTAGTTCACCCTTCTAAGCTTCTTCTGTATGAGTAGGATAAGGGCATAGTGAACTGAAGTCAACTATATTGAGTTGCCAGCTTTCGATAAAATACTTATTATGAGTTATGATTCAGAAATGGTCTGCTGTTTTAAATCTTTCGGTCAACAAATTAATTTTACAATCCGAAAAGTTATTGGATTATTCTGAAGACTGGTTTCAGAAAATAAACATTTGACCTCATGGGACTACAGCTATTAGTCAATTGTATTACAAATACAGCTGTTGTTAAAGAACAGTACTGATCAGGAATGTCATTGAAAACTACATAACAATATGAAATGAGATATAATGAAATGAATGTTCATGTGAATTTACCTCATGTTGTCATTTAGATTGAGTCATATATTCATCCGTTTCTTTATACCTTCTATAGGGTGTTCAGGCCATTTACATATATTGCAGAAAATATGTGTTTTTCGTGCATATCGTATAGGAGAGATCTTAATTAAGAGAAAGTTGAAGGAATTATTATTTTAGTCCCACTATAACCCTTTCAAATTGATTTCTCTTTGCAAAAAGTGGGGTGTTTTGGTAGGACAAGAGGGCCCTCTATTTCCATGTAGTTGATTGGGTCATGAATGGCCCTCCCCTGCCTGAGTGTGATTGGTGGTGATGCAGTTGCAGTGCAGGGTAACTTACATAGGGAATGTACTACTTCTCATAAAAGGTAGCTCCACATATGTTTAAATCCGGGGGCTAATTACTTTCCAATTACTGCAGCATTCAGGTAATATATAGTAGACATACATAGCATGTAAATATACGTACCTACACTTTTAGATCTGTCTATTTCAAAGGTGATTTCATGTTATTTATAACGGATTTTGCTGTAAATCTGATTCTGGAAGTCCATTTTAAATGTAGGATATATCTAAATATAGGCCTATATTTTAGTAATTAAATGGAATCAATGCTAGATTAATTGCCCAAATAGCCTCTCCCGGAAATCAGTTATAGTGGAGCGTGTTTCCTGAAGGGCTTCTTAATTACACTACCAAGACTGGGTGCCTCTACTCACAGCACATTAGACCTAGTTCCCACTTACTCATTGGTGTAAAACCATTATATAAAATGCATATAATCTATGAAGACTTCGTGAATATTTAGCTGACTGCCATAGCTTACCATTGGTATTCATATATATATATGTATATTGAATATAGCAAAGTATCATAAATGGGAATTTTAATTGGAGGAGAGGGGAAATGTGCAAGTGTCTGTGCGGTGGCAGAGCCGTCTGAACGGCCTACCTTCTAACTATCATATGCACAGTCCCAGAATTATATAAACTTGAGTAAAATGTTGTAAAAGAAACATCTGTGCCTTCATAAAAAGACATTATATCCCAGGCAAAACTGATATTCATGTTGAACTACACAAACTAGCAGCACAATAAAATGAATGTCTCTGTGTGTAACTGCATGTTACCCTAGACCGAGCAGACACAAAGCAGTAGTACAATAACAATTCTCTTACATTGTTTTCATGAGTGCTAAGCACTGCATGTTGTACGGGATGCCTGTAGCAAGAGGATGGCTGTATGGCAAGGTTTTACCTGTTGCAGGCAGGATGTAGTACTTTATTGGCCGCACAGTACTATACGGCACTGTGCCCTTTGTCAACTTGAATAAATGCAGTCTCAGTGAATAACTTTCCAGCACAAGATTTACACATCATAAAGACTATTTAGGAATGGATTGACTGTGTAGGGTTGCTTGAATGTACCCTGTTAGATTACTAGCCAGGGCTGAATAAATGCATCATGATCAAACATTCATGTGGCATTTAAAGGGTTAAAGTTAGTACATCCAATGATTGGATTCAAAAATATTTTTTCTTAAACATGAGTCAGGATGTTCAAATAGACCATATGTGCTTATCTATAGGCTTTATTCACTCTTATCTCCTCTGGTATTGTATATATTTGGGGAGTATTCTGATAATTTAGCCCGAGGTGCACATTTTGGCTTGCTTGATTTAAAGTGCACCAATTAAAAATGCACTGGACTAGTATTATAGCCGGGTTCTGATGCACCCTTTATCTAAGGCCTTACTACCTGTGAAAACTGATTTGACCATCGCTTATCCTTTAGATATGATAACGTCATACTGCATTAAACAAATTAAAGTAGGATTGAAAAAATATTAATTTCGGATGATATTAACCTTGACGGGAGAATATTATATCAATAATGCTATTGTATACTGAGACTCCATACATGATCAGCTTACATATAAATGATAGTCAAGTCTGGAGTGGCGAATGGTGTGTAATTTGCCTAACACACACTGGCAGGAGGCCCTGCCCGTTTAATCAAAATTATGGACAAATAAACAATTACATTGTAACATTTCATATAAGCGAAAAATTGTAGTAGAAGTGTCAATATATTGCGGCGTAGCAGCCACGCTCGTGAGGAGTGGCACCACCTGACGAGTAGAGGTGGAACTGTCCCAATGTTAATACCCACATAACCGGGGCTTATATGAAGAATCAACCTTGACGGGAGAATATTATATTAATAATGCTATTGTATACTGAGACTCCATACATGATAAGCTTACATATAAATGATAGTCAAGTCTGGAGTTGCGAATGGTGTGTAATTTGCCTAATACACACTGGCAGGAGGCCAAAGCGAAGCCCCCAGTGAAGTTACTAATTATGACATTCAGACCCACTCTGGAGGAGGTTGGGCTGAAACACTGCTAAGTAGATTTGCCACTCTCATATCCTGGTTAATTCTCTTGTCGAAAGGGGTTTTCAAATACTCCATCACACAGTCACTTTTCCTGTCGCCGCGCGTTTTTATTTCCTCCAGACTGGCTCCTACCATGCCTAGGTACGTGCTCCCCCCTCTTCTTAGGGAGTGACTTGAAAAGTCTTTCTGATTCAGTCCGGCCCTCTCACACATCACGTTGAGGGTATCCTGATAGTCCTTATACTTCTGACCTCTAGGCCCCAGTCCTCCCGGTACTAAAAACAGGGGAGCTGACTCGGGTGCCTTTATCTGCTCTATGTGGCGTTCCACCCAGTGCACTGCACACAGGCAGGTATCACTTACTCTGCAGACTGGGATACGCAGTTCTCTCTCCCTAAACTGGATAGTCTTGGATTTCTTCACGTGGACTATAAGTCCCCATTTGAAGATTTCTATGTCCTGCCTTGTCAGTGTGGCGCTGGATGTAGTCACTTGCTGCTTCCTTAATAGGGCTCTGAATGACAGTAAAAGGGCTGCCCTAAAGGCAGTATGGCCTGGGTTCTCTGATAGACACTGGCCTATTTTGATAATATGGTGGGGGAGAATTGGGAAAGCCTGCTTGACCTTATCACCCAACTCCCTACTGCAGCCTTTAAAGGCCGTGGATACTAGGTGACTTTTGTAATCCACGCCCGGCTGTCCCACTGACACTAGAAATACTGAAAGTGCGCTGACATAGCACCTTATAGATTTATACTTCATTGTCCGAGACAAGTTGGTTATATACAGAGCCACCTGCTTGGGGCGGCATGGGGTTGGGGTGACGTAACCACTGAACTCCCCACAGAACTCCAGGTACTTTTTCAACTGCGTCGATTTTGTTTCCCACGACGAGTCTGCGTAGCATCTTTTGGCCATCGCCTCACACTCCTGGTTTAACCTCCTCCAGCCTGCAATGATGTAAACATATCTGAGCAACACAACCACCCCTCCCTATCCGCTGCCTGGAGTCTAGAAATGGATTCTGGGTCGTCAAGCCTACTCAGGCTGTCACAGATGACGTTGTCTTTGCTCCTTATATACACTGACTTCAGGTCTAGGTTCCTCTGTACACACTGCCAGAAGATCCATCTCAACCAGCGCATAGAAGTCCTATTCTTGCTTCTACCTGACCTCAGACCCGCCATCACCTGTGTATTGTCTGTTACCATGCACACTGTCATGTCCCTCCAGTGGTCCCCCCAGCGCTGTAGGGCCACCACTATGGGCCAGAGTTCTAGCACGTTGATGATGTTGTCACCTGGCGGTATATTGTCAGGTGGGTCCTCCAGGTGGTGACCCAATTTCTGGGCAAGCGTCTTGTTCTCGGGTGACTCCTGGCTCCAGGGGGCTGCTGCCCAGTCGTTCCCGTGCAGTACCCCATACCCCCACGACGGGGAGGAGTCACTGTATGTAGATATTACTGGACCTGCAGGGCCCAGGATTTTGGCAGCTCCATTGAACTGTGCGGCGAACTCATCCCACCATTCCAGATCTAGTTTCAGGTTGCCTGCCACACGTATCTTGTGGTGAGGTCTTCTGACACCTTTTATGGTGTCATACACCCGCCTGGAGAAGACCCTCCCCCCCTGACCACCTTGCTGGTGTGTGCCAAGTAACCCGCGAGCTGCTCAAGTTCCTTTCTTTTGATCTTTCTTTTCAGTAGGATCTCTCCTATTTCGTCTCTCAGTTTCTGTAGTTTATCAGCTGGGGGACTCAGGTTCATCTTTATAGAGTCCACATCTATGCCCAGGAACCTGCACTTTGTAGAGGGAGAGGTGAGCTTTTTAAAGCTGATGCTGAAGCCGATCATCCTCAGCGCCTGCACTAGCCTGAGCTGGTCCTCTCTGCACTCCTCCAGGGTGTCTCCCAGGATGCAATAGTCGTCTAAGTAGTTGACAATCCTGGTACAGCCCCGTCGGTATGCACACCTCACCACAAAGTTTGATATTTTACTGAACACGTATGGGGCCGAGGATAGGCCCATAGACATCCTGTTGTCTCTTAGGTATACTGGGCCTTCTCCCCAGTCACAAGACAACCCCTGACGGTACCTACTCTCCTCGTCTATGGACGCGGTCCTATAAGCGTCTGATATGTCCACGGACACTAGGTAGTTGCCATGACACATCATGTCTGTGACGGTGTCCACTGAGTTATATTTGAACTTGAGACACACCCTATCAGTATGTAGGTTGACCGCATCCTCTCCCGGGGCGCTGCAGTCCACTATGGCCCTTATACCGCCATCTGGTTTTGTGACAGCTCCCAATGCATGAACACATATCATGGGCGAGTCTACCACTGATAGGACTCCTGTGGCTAGTTCTTTATCTAATTTGCTTGTCATTAAAGGGTACACATCCTTTGTGGCCGAGTCATAATTTTCTTTTACATACGCTGATGTACAGTCTTGGTTTATGACCTTGAACCCAAAGATGGCGCTGTGGAGGATGTATGACCAGTCCTCGTCGGTCTCACCCCGGCAGAAGCACTCCACAAAAACCCTGCACGGTTTTATACAAGCTGGGGAACCCCCAATGCTGTGGGTGCATGCACAGGTGCCCTTCATGCAGTCTGGTGTCACATGTATTGTGATCACGTCATTGTCTGTATGGGGGGACATGGAGTTGCTGGCTGACATAATATATCCTGCAATCCACATGTAGCCAGTCAGCTACTGACCCACACTCCATTTCCAGACTCATATGACTATTGCCCTCATCATCACACATATTGACACACTGACCCATATCCACGGGCTGGGTCAAGTGGTCCAATTCAATACACATACCAATACCATCACCACATATATTATTATTAACACTATCACAGTCCTGGGACGTTTCCTGATTGATTCCTGCAACCACAGCACACTCAGCAGTTGGGGCCCCGGTCTGCTCACTCTGGGGACAGCCCTCCTCCTGCATGCCATTCCCATAAAAGCAGTTGCGATTCTTGCTATCTACGAACTACATAGGCTTTGCATAACAATATTCATGTTATTATTCTCATCTCTTGCCATTATTTGACATCTGTACCAATTGCTACATGAGCTTGAGTTTAACAAGTGAAGGCGCTATTAAGAGTCTAAGACAGATAAACATTTTCAATTCAATTCAATTCAATTGCTACTTTTCTTTGTATTTTTACATGTTTTTTAGGAGACAATTTTTAAGAAATAATTTGATTTAATTTGCCATTTTGAATAATGCAATTACATGAACTCCTTCGGTCACTTCATGAATATGAATCAAATTTAATGTCTTATGAAGTTAACCAGGTCTCCTTGACATTGCAATTGTATGGACTTGCGGTCAAACAGTTATAAAATGATAACATGTAAATTATTAAAATTGTTGATTTAAAAGTATTCTGTATTACACATTGAAAGTGACCATATCACTATTCTTCATGAGGGGTTTCAATTGTCTCCATCCCTACCCTTAAGCAGGATAGCCCAATCTTTGCCCACATTCCATGCCACCACTACAACAGTCTGTTACTCCGTTTAACACGTTCACAAGGCTGTATCATGAACATCCCGCATCAGTCAGTTCTGCACTCTGCAGCCACTCCCCAACCATCCTCCTGGTTGCCACATTGAGTAATGGTTGAAGTGCTCTGTTCAAATTGGCACTTCACCCATGAGGCTGGCAATACGCTTTATTAATGCTTTCCCCACTGTCATCATACAGGTGCCTACATGTTCTTCTGAATACTCAGTAGTGCATTCATTTGTACAACACACTTAAAAGGCTTAGTTATGAGAAAAACCCTTTTTTGAGCGGTCTTACTGTATATGTATGATACAAGGACTGTAACCTGTGTAGTGTCAATGCTGAAATATGAGATGCAGCTGTTCAGGTGAGCAGAAAGAAATGTTACAATGGCCGACAGTAATTCACATTGGACACCCTGGCATGGTACTGACAAATCTAAGCTGTGCATCGGTCTGTGTATTTCATATATATATATATACCTACTACATAACAATCTGATGTCAGAAATGAAAAACAGAATATTTCTGTTTATTTTTCTTCATGTTGTCCACCAGGGTAAGTTATTTTAATGTAGTTCCCCATACCTTCTGTTTATTATGTGCACAGTCTAGGATTATAAAGTAAAATTGTGTTGTAATAAGAACTTTCCCTTCATAGAAATACATCTTACCCCTGGGTGAACTGATTTTAATGTTGAACTACACAAACTAGCAGCACAATGCGATTTCTTCTCTTTCCCATCGACAGTAGCAGAAATATAGAATAACATTTAAAATAAACATTCTGTAATAAAAATGAATGTCTCTGTGTGTAACTGCATGCTACCCTAGACAGAGCAGACACAAAGCAGTAATACAATAACAATTCTCTTACATCATTTTTATGAGTGATAAGCACTGCATGTTGTCATGATCCGTCCTTTTGAGGCTGGCTCCCTGTAGCAGCAGGATGGCTGTATGGCAAGGTTTTACCTGTTGCAGGCAGGATGTAATGCGTTATAGGCCGCACAGTACTATATGGCACTGTACACTTGGCCGTCCAATGAACGAATGCAGTCCTGGTGAGTAACGTTCCAGCACAATATTTACACATCATGAAAATTATTCAGGAATGGATTGACTGTGTAGGGTTTGTATGATGCTTGAATGTACCCTGTCAGATTACTCACCAGGGCTGCATAAATGCAGTTTAAACAAAACTGGATAAAATACATGTGGAATTTAAAGAGTTAATAGCTACAGACCCCATGATGTCAGTTGTTACTGCCTCTGAGACCTTGTACTGCAGTACCTCACATATGTTATATCAAATCACTATCCTAAGAGCAGGAAAGCTGCTTGCAATCTGCACTCAACCTTCACAAAGCACAAAACGTTTGCGTCATAAATGTCATTTGTATATTAGTCCTAACAGCTTGACCTCATGACCTTTATCTTTATACTCACTGTATTTGTAAATTCATTGACATGGACAACTATCAGTTGTAAATGCTACTGTTTTGCCCCAATAGTAAACCTGTATCTGTGTATGTCTGTTAGTGTTGTGTACACTGATCGCCTGTGCCTATGTATTTATAGTGGTTGTAAACTCATGTACAACAATCAGTTGATGTGGTAAATAAAACCGTTTGGCCTCGGCCATAAACCTTGATCTGTGTACGTCTGTTAGTGTTGTGTACACTGATCCCAGCTTGTGTAACTAACACCCCAGCCACTGTAGTCCAGCTATAAAGTCTGGTTTTGTGTCTTGTGGACAATTATCCTCCGTCACCAGGGCCCAAGTGCTGAAATCCCTTAATGACCCATATAGCCTTACAGTGCATGCCGTACCAGTCTAATAAAGCCATATATCCATCCACTACTTGGATACAAAACAGCATTATACTTTTATGTCTAATGTCTCCAATTATCCGCCCCCCCCTACCACTGCATTACAAACATTCAAAAGAGCAAGATAGGCCATGTTGACTGTGATAGCTCTTCGGATAATAAAAGCTTCATGAGAATTTCTCGCCATCTGCATATATTAATTTGGACATTATAGGTTAGGGTCCTGGTATTGTGGGAATTTATTGTCTATGTATAGACACTGCAGAAAACCATTAATAAATGTGATTTTTCTCATCTCTTGATATTTCTTGATATCTTTACTACGATTTGAACATGACCTGGTGTAAAGTAAGGCAGGGTATTGCAAAAACTGATTTGAACATCGAGACTGCTAATTCAAGTCAATCTGAGACACCGCTGGAAAGTTAGTTACTACCTTACCTTATTTCAAGACCTTAAGTCACTTAGCCACCATTAACCTGTTAAACCTTCAAGGACTGCAGGTCCCTTACAGAAGATATTAGTTGTCATGATGCACAATTGCAGATCCCCCGTTATCATGATGACCCTTTGAGGGTATCTCAATCCAGTACCATAGACAGAATGCCTGAATGCACCTCACCTACCAGGGTTACATTCCTGAATGATGAATACCAAAGATATTAAGCATTAATGTATAATGCCACCCTTAAACGGTTAACTGAGACATGCAATATGTGTGTGTGTGGGTGTGTGTGTGTGTAGGACAGGCATACTTGCTGCAATCAGTGGAGGCAGCTTCCACCCCTAGTCTTAATGAGATAGGCCCAGCACCCCTTGTCTTATTGAGACAGGCCCAGCTCCAGACGCGGCAGCAGTGATCCACACTCACACATAAAGCTCCCCTCAGCTGACACCAGGGGGTTAGGCTGATTAAGGTATGGGGGGCACGAGTAATGAGGGTGGGCGGAGTTACTTAACAGAGCAACGGAGGGGGGCAGACTGTACGGGACCCTTGCAGAAGGTTGGCATTTATGCAAATATTGTTCCACTTTAAATTCCTTATTAAGTATATTCAAGATTTCATTTAATTACCTTTTGTGACATCTAAAGTTTTGTAGTTTTTTACCAAATTTAAAGATGCAATAAGAGTGACTTTAAGCCATAAAGTAAGGTCAATGTTCATGCAAATAATCCCAAACTGACCAAAACTACTTCTCTATGGCCAGTAAACTCTGTATGTTAGGGTGTCTTCTATTGGGGAGATCAATGGTGGTTGAAAGGTTGGTCTACGAGGAGGGACTCATTTAAGGGACATTAGGTGACAATGAGATGAGAAATCGAGGAGTGGAGGGAGGGGCAAAGTAAGAAGATGAAGGGGGAAATGAAGATCATGATCACAGCAAACTTAGAATGCTGTATTGTATGCATAAAGTAATCCCCTACAGTTAACCTTAAAGTCTTCCACATCACTGATAGATTGTGAGTATGTTAGTTGCTATATTTGTCATCATTTCTGAGGAGTTTCAATTGTCTCCATTCCCCTACCCTTAAGCAGGATTGCCCAATCTTTGGCCACATTCCATGCCACCACTACATCAGTCTGTTATTCCATTTAACACGTTCAGGAGGCCTTGTCGTGCATCTAGCATCAATCAGTTCTACACTCTGCAGCCACTCCCCAACCATCCTCATGGTTGCCACATTGAGTAATGGTTGAAGTGCTCTGTTCAAATTGGCACTTCAACCATGAGGCTGGCAATTATGCATTACAGATGCCTACATGTACTCCTAAATGGTCAGTAGTGCATTGATGCATAATATAAAGGGTTGACGTAACCCCATACTGTCATATGGCATCTCATTACATTGTAATTTAATAGAAGAAATATTAGGCATTTCTATCCACATACATAAGTTCTATGGGGTTGAGACACTTCCAATGGTTAGGCATGACACACCAATGTAGGACGAGTGAGTTACTCCCCGGGGCGGCATTGGTGCATCATGATGACAGTCCTTTTAAGGCTTCAAGTTGTTCCTTTCCTCTCTCTCCAGACCCTACATTCATGACATGCACATCTACAGAAATATATAATCAGGCTCATGTAAAATCGTTTTGTAATAATAAAAAAATCTCTTCATGTTATCCAAAGCTGTACAGATATTCATGTTAAACTAGACAAACCGCAGCATAACACCCTTTCTCCTCTCTTCCATAGACAGTAAATGCAATATAGAATAACATTTATAAAATGTCTCATTGTAACGAGAATAAATCCCCCCCCGTGTATGACTGCATGATACCCTAGACCCTGCAGACACAAAGCAGTAGTACAATAACATTTCTTTCATATCACATTTATGAGCGAAAGGCACTGTTGTTCTGACAAGCGGTCCTATTGAGGCTGGCTGCTACCTGTGAAGGGATGGCTTCAAGGCAGGTTTTACCTGTTGCAGGTAAGGGCTAACCCTTTAAGGATCGCTCAGTGCTTTAATTCATTTTGTCCTTTGTGGCCATGATGAATGAAAGCAGTTCTGGTGAGTAGGCTTCTGTCAGTGCCACAATTACATGATGACCTTTAAGGAGTGGATCAACTGTGTATGCTCAGTATGATGCTGAAATGGGCCCTGTTGGGTTGCTTGCCAGGGCTGCATGAATGCATCGTTATCAGAACTAGAAATGATGATTTCAAGCACTATGTTGCATCTAAAGGGTTACACCTGTGCAGACGCCATAATGACAGTTGTTACTGCCTCCGTGACCTTGTGCCGCAGCACAGGGCTATGTCTCACCTGCCACCCATCTCAAGGAGGAGAGCGGCAGGCACCTAGCGGATGTTTTGTTAACTACACCTGAGTTCACATTAATAGAATTCTTGTGTTTTTTTAAAGCAGGTCTTTATTAGCGGGTTTAAAAAGTTATTTAAGGCACCTGTCTCTCTGTGTTTATAGCCATCTTGCTAGAAGGGTAGCACTGAAACGACATGATTTCATGATTTTATGATTTCAGTTGATATATTTTATTAAGCTTAACTTTTTTGAATGATGCATCTGGGCCTATCATTTATCACACCATCCAGGATGTATTACTCTCTTAAAATGCTGAGTGCCTGTCAAAAACGTTTACTGCATCAAGCTTGGCTCATTCCCAAACGCAGAGTTTTGGGTAATGAAGTTCAGTTCCCCGGAGACTAGCATTAACAGCTTGGCCTCATGACCTGTGTCTATATATTTGTTCTAGTTGTTAACTCATGGCCCTGGACAACAATCAGTTGATGCTGTAAATAAAACCGTTTGGCCTCCACCATAAACCTTAATCTGTGTACGTCTGTTAGTGTTATGTACACTGATCCCAGCTCGTACCACCAATACCACGGCCGCTGTAGTCAGCTATAAAGTCTGGTTTTGTGTCTTGTGAACAATTATCCTCCCTCACCCATGCCCAAGCCCTGCCCTCTCTTAATGAGCCATATAGCCCAGCACAACTGAGCTGCAGGGAACCCTTTCATATTAGATAGTATTTACACTTCACATTCATTCATTGGCATAGTGCACCAAAGCAGCAATGTTCACTATCTATTTAAGACTTCATTAGTGCATCGTGCTGTACTTCTTGGAGGGTATCAACCTCATGAATTCAATAAGGTACTTTGCCGCAGCCCAGCCAAACTCATAAGTTGTCAGGACAAAAAAGGCAAAGTGCTTTGAAGCCAATTGTATTGAGTTGCCCACTGTTCCTAAAACATTAATCATGAGTTCTTACTCAGAAATGAAATACTGTTCTAAATCTTTCCATCAACAAATTAAAATTACATTCCCAAAAGCTATTGGAGTGACACCAAAGACTGAGCTTGCAATAACCATTTTAATGGACCACGGGGGATTTCACCTGACAGTTTTGTCCATTCTCTTTCAACAAAAACAGTTGTTGCCCAGGTACCAATCACAAATGTCATCCAATTGCCAAAGTAATTGCTAAAACACAGTTCTGCTTTAGATTATATAGGTTTGAAATAGAGGTTTCTTAACACTGCAAAGTCAGTTGTCACTACATCCCTCATTCAGAAATTAATAGTAACTCGAGGGATTTTTTTGTGCATTATAGTTATACATGTTTTGAATGCTCTCTAACAAAGCAATATTTCTTTTTTATTTAAGTGCAAATTTTTCAGGGTTCAGGATTCTATCAAAGTCTGAGTTTGACTGAGATAAATTAGAAATTTGAATTTGTAAAAATGTCTAACTAAAGGATTGGATTATGGGGATCAATTTACAAAACAGAATTTTCTGAAACTGAGGTGCTGGCTTACAAAGGAGGTGTTTAGTCACTTTACCTTCACTGTGTATGGTAAATATGTGATACAGAACCGTAAGCTACAGTGTCGATGTGAGGAAATATAAGACGCGGCAGTACAGGTGAGCGTCAAGAAGCCTTATCATTACCGTCAGTAATTCACATCAGTTCTTTGTGCAGACACACTGACGCCCGAGGCAGTACAAAGTGAAGCCTCTCTTACTCTCTCCTTTATTCACCTTCTGTTCATGTACACACAGCTCTGGCCATATAGAACTACATTATAATGCAACAAATATTGAAATGCATATTGATGCGATTTGTATCAATTTCTGTTATCCCAAACAATTTGTTCAGATATTTAGGCGTTGCCCTTTAAGGATGATATAATGCCTTAATGTATCATGCCCTTGGATGTCATGATGCATGAATGCAGCCCTGGCAAGTTACTCACCAAGGCTGAATTTATGCATCATGTCAACCCTATGGGTTTGAGACACTACAGACGGTTTGGCATGACGCACCAATGCAGCACCAGTGAGTTACTTCCCAGGGCTGCAATAGTGCATCATCCTTTAGTGACATCTGTCCTTTTAAGGCTTCAAGTCATTCCTTTCCCTTTCTCTCCATATCTTATATTCATGACATACACATCCCCAGGAATACAGAATCAGCTCATCTTAAATCATTTTGTAATAATAAGGAATCTCCCTTGATAGAGATGCATGTTATCCAAAGGTGTACAGATATTCATTTTGAACTCCACACACAGCAATAGCATTTCTTTTCTCTCTCATAGACAGTAGCAGGAATATAAAATAACATTAAAAAATATGTCTCTTTGTAATACAAATCATCTCCCTCTGTATGAATGCATGTTACCCTAGACCCTGCAGACACAAAGCAGTAGTACAATAACATTTCTTTCATATCATGGTTATGAGCAAGAAGTGCTGTTGTTATGACAAGCGCTCCCTTTCAGACTGGCTGGTACCTGTAGAAGCATGGCCTTATGGCAGGGTTTTACCTGTTGCAGGTAGGAGCTAACCCTTAAAGGCCCACTCAGTGCTTTAATCCCCCCCTGCCCTTTGTGGTCATAATAAATTAATGCAGTCCTGGTGATTAGGCTGCTGCCAGCGCCTCATTTACACATTATGATGACCTTTTAGGAGTGGATCAATAGGGTAGGGTCAGCATCATGCTTTAGCGCACCGTGTTGGGTTGCTTGCCAGGGCTGCATGAATGCATCATGATCAAAACTGGATATGATGCTTTCATGCACTACGTTGCATTTAAAGGGTTGAATAGGAGTCAGTTGTTACTGCCTTGGTGACCTTGTGCTGCACCACACGGCCATGTTTCAGCTGCCACTCATCTGAAGGAGGAGAGCGGCAGGCACCTAGTGGACCTTTTAGGAACTACAGCTGAGTTCTCATCAATAGAATTCTTGCATTCTTTAAAGCAGGTCTTTATTGGCGGGTTCAAAAAGTTATTTAAGGCACCTGTCTCTCTGTGTTTATAGCCATCTTGCTTGAGGGGTAGCACTGAAACAACGTGATTTCATGACTTTATGATTTCAGTTGATATATTTTAGTAAGCTTAACTTTTTTGAAAGCATTAGGCATCTGGGCCTATCATTTATCACAACATGCAGGATGTAATACTCTCTTAAAATGCTGAGTTCCTATCAAAAACGTTTACTGCATCAAGCTTGGATCATTACCAAACGCAGAGTTTTGAGTAATGAAGGTCAGTTCCAAGGAGACTAGCATTAACAGCTTGGCCTCATGACCTGTGTCTATGTATTTGTTCTAGTTGTAAACTCATGGACCTGGACAACAATCAGTTGATGAAGCAAATAAAACTGTTTGGCCTCCACGATAAACCTTAATCTGTGTACGTCTGTTAGTGTTGTGTACACTGATCCCAGCTTATACCACTAACACCCCGGCCGCTGTAGTCAGCTATAAAGTCTGGTTTTGTGTCTTGTGAACAATTATCCTCCATCACCCGTGCCCAAGCTCTGCCCTGACCTATATAGCCCAGCACAACTGAACTGTAGGGTACCCTTTCATATTAGATAGTATTTACACTTCACATTCATTCATTGGTATAGTGCACCAAAGCAGCCATGTTCACTAGCTATTTAAGACTTCATTAGTGCATCATGCTGTACTTCTTGGAGGGTATCAACCTCATGAATTTAAGAAGGTACTTTGCCGCAGCCCAGCCAAACTCATAAGTTGTCAGGACAAAATAATGCTTCGAAGCCAATTGTATTAAGTTGCCCACTGTTCCTAAAACATTAATCATGAGTTCTTACTCAGAAATGGAATACTGCTCTAAATCTTTCCATCAACAAATTAAAATTACATTCCTAAAAAGCTATTGGAGTGACACCAAAGACTGAGCTTGCAATAACCATTTTAATGGACCACGGGGGATTACACCTGACATTTTTGTCCATTCTCTTTCGACAAAAACAGTTATTGCCCAGGTACCAATCACAAATGTCATCCTATTGCCAAAGTAATTGCTAAAACACAGTTCTGCTTTAGATTATATAGGTTTGAAATAGAGGTTTCTTAACACTGCAAAGTCAGTTGTCACTACATCCCTCATTCAGAAATTAATAGTAACTCGAGGGATTTTTTTTGTGCATTATAGTTATACATGTTTTGAATCCTCCCTGATGAAGCAAAATTTCTTTTGGATTTAAGTCCAAATTTTCAGGGTTCAGGATTTTATCAAAGACTGAGTTTGACTAAGATAAATTAGAAATTTGAATTTGTAAAATTGTCTAACTAAAGGATTGGGTTATGGGGATCAATTTACTAAACAGAATTTTCTGAAACTGAGGTGTTGGCTTATAAAGGAGGTGTTTAGTCACTTTACCTTCACTGTGTGTGGTAAATATGTGATACAGTACTGTAAGCTGAGGTGTCGATGTGAGGAAATATAAGACGCAGCAGTACAGTTAAGCGGCAAGAAGCCTTATCATTACCTTCAGTAATTCACATCAGTTCTTTGTGCAGACACACTGACGCCCGGGGCAGTGTAAAGTGAAGCCTCTCTTATTCTCCCCTTCATTCACCTTCTGTTCATGTACACACAGTTCTGGCCATATAGAAATACATTAATATGCAACAAATATTGAAATGCATATTGATGCGATTTACATTAATTTCTGTTATCCCAAACAATTTGTTCAGATATTTAGGCGTTGACCTTTTAAGGGTGATATAACGCCTTAATGTATCATGCCCTTGGTTGTCATGATGCATGAATGCAGCCCTGGCAAGTTACTCACCAAGGCAGAACTAATGCATAATGTCAACCCTATCAGTTTGAGACACTACAGGCGGTTTGGCATGACGCACCAATGCAGCACCAGTGAGTTACTTCCCGGGGCTGCAATAGTGCATTATCTTTTAGTGACATCTGTCCTTTTAAGGCTTCAAGTCATTCCTTCCCCTCTCTCTCCATATCTTATATTCATGACATGCACATCCCCAGGAATATAGAATCAGCTCATCTAAAATCATTCTGTAATAATAAGGAATCTCCCTTGATAGAGATGCATGTTATCCAAATGTGTGCAGATATTCATTTAAACTCCACACACAGCAAAAGCATTTCTTCTCTCTCTCATAGACAGTAGCAGTAATATAAAATAACATTAATAAATATATCTCTTTGTGATACAAATCATCTCCCCCTGTATGAATGCATGTTACCCTAGACCCTGCAGACACAAAGCAGGAGTACAATAACATTTCTTACATATCATGGTTATGAGCAAGAAGCGCTATTGTTATGACAAGCAGTCCCTTTCGGACTAGCTGATCCCTGTAGAAGCATGGCTTTATGGCAGGGTTTTACCTGTTGCAGGTAGGAGCTAACCCTTAAAGGCCCACTCAGTGCTTTAATTCCCCATGCCCTTTGTGGTCATGATGAATGAATGTAGTCAGTGCTGCATTAACACATTATGATGACCCTATTATAGTGGATCAGCCGTCAAGGGTCGGCGTAATGTTATAGTGCACCCGGTTGGGTTGCTTGCTAGGGCTGCATGAATGCATCTCGATCAAAAGTGGATATGATGCTTTCATGCACTACATTGCATTTAAAGGGTTGAATAGGAGTGAGTTCTTACTGCCTCCGTGACCTCGTGCTGCAGCAAACAGCTATGCCTCACCTGGCACCCATCTCAAGGACGAGAGCGGCAGGCACCTAGTGGAATATTTATGAACTACAACCTGGTTCACATTGATAGAATTCTGGCATTTTCTAAAGCAGGTCTTTTTTAGCAGGTTTAAAAAGTTATTTAAGGCACCTGTCTCTCTGTGTTCATAGCCATCTTGCTTGAAGGGTAGCACTGAAACAATGTGATTTTACTTCCTGATTTTGGTGGATGTACTTTATTAAGCTTAACTTAAGTTTTTGAAAGCATGATGCATCATGGCCTATCATGCTTTATACACTCAAGTATGTATTCCTCTCACAAAATGCTGAGTTCCTGTCAAAAATGTCTACACAAGATTACAACATAAAGCTGAGCTTATTCCCAAATGCAGAGTATTGGGTGAAGAATGTCAGTTCTGCGGAGATAAGCTTTTATAGTTTGGCCTCATGACCTATGTCTATGTGTTTATTGTGCATGTAAACTCACAAACCTTGACAACAATCAGTTGATGCAGCAAATAAAACCGTTTGGCCTCCACCATAAACCTTGATCTGTGTACGTCTGTTAGTGTTGTGTACACTGATTCCTGCTTGTCCTACTAACACCCCGGCTGCTGAGGTCCAGCTATAAAGTCTGGTTTTGTGTCTTGGGGACAATTGTCCTCCATCACCCGGGTCCAAGCCCTGCTCTCCTATAATGACCCAAATAGTGCATTAGAACTGTGGGGTACCATTCTCATCAAAGTAGTTGTATTTCTTGCTATCCATAAACTACAAATGCTCTGCAGCATTTATGTAATTATTATCATCTGTTGCTATCATTTGACATCTGTATTACAATGTCCCCATGAAATGGAGTTTAACAAGCAGAGGCCCTGTTCATAGTGGGATATAAACTCCATACAATTGCTACTTTTCCTCTTTTTTTCCATGTTTTCAAGAGACAATTGTAAGAGATAATTCAATATTCATTAGCAATTTTGAAAAATACAATTACATAATTTTTTCGGTCACTCCATGAATATGAATCATATTACAAGTTCTATGAAGTTAACTGGTTTCCGTTGACATTACCGGTGATTGGACATATATTCCAAAAGTCATGAAATTATTCATGAGAAAATGTAAATTTATTAAATTTGTTGAGTACCACCTACCGCTTAGGTTAATTTTAAAGTAATCCATATCACACATTGAAAGTATGTAACTTGCCATATTACTATTCATTATGAGGAGTTTCAGTTGCCTCCATTCCCCTACCCTTAACTTAAGCAGGATTGCCCAATCTTTGCCCACATTCTGTGCCACCACTACATCAGTCTGTCACTCCCTTTAACACATTCATACGGCTGTGTCACGCACACCATGCATCAATCAGTTCTACACTGTGCAGCCACTCCCTAACCATCTTCCTGGGTGCCACATTGAGTTATAGCTCAAGTGCTCTGTTCAAAGTGGCACTTCAACCATGAGGCTAGCAATTACGCATTACAGATGCCTACATGTACTCCTGAATGGTCAGTAGTGCATTGATGCATAATATAAAGGGTTGACATAACCCCCAACTCTCATATGGTATTTCATTTCATTGTAATTTAATCGAAGAAATTTTAGGCATTTCTATCCACATGCATTAGTTCTATGGGGTAGAGACACTACCAATGGTTTTGGCATGACACACCAATGTAACAAGAGTGAGTTACTCCCCAGGGCGGCATTGGTGCATCATGACGACAGATGTCATCTTTTTGTTACTTTGGTCCTTTTAAGGCTTTAAGTCTTCCTTTCCTCTCTCTCCATACCTTACATTCATGACATGCACATCTACAGAAATATATAATCAGGCTCATGTAAAATCGTTTTGTAATAATAAAAAAATCTCTTCATGTTATCCAAAGCTGTACAGATATTCATGTTATACTACACAAACCGCAGCATAACATCCTTTCTTCTCTCTCCCATAGACAGTAAATCCAATATAGAATAACATTTATAAAAAGTCTCATTGTAACGAGAATAAATCTCCCTCTGTATGACTGCATGTTACCCTAGACCCTGCAGACACAAAGCAGTAGTACAATAACATTTCTTTCATATCACATTTATGAGCGAAAGGCACTGTTGTTATGACAAGCGGTCCTATTGAGGCTGGCTGCTACCTGTGAAGGGATGGCTTCATGGCAGGTTGTACCTGTTGCAGGTAGGGGCTATCCCTTAAAGGGCCGCTCAGTGCTTTAATGCCCCATGCCCTTTGTGGCCATGATGAATGAAAGCAGTTCTGGTGACTAGGCTGCTGTCAGTGCCACAATAACATGATGACCTTTTAGGAGTGGATCAGCTGTGTATAATTAGCATGATGCTGAAATGCGGTCTGTTGGGTAGCTTGCCAGGGCTGCATGAATGCATCATAATAAAAACTAGATATGATGCTTTCAAGCACTATGTGGCATCTAAAGGGTTACACACCATAATAACAGTTGTTACTGCCTCCGTGACCTTGTGCCGCAGCACACGGCCATATCTCACCTGGCACCCATCTCAAGGAGGAGAGCGGCAGGCACCTAGCGGATGTCTTGTGAACTACACCTGAGTTCACTTTAATAGAATTCTTGTATTTTTTTAAAGCGGGTCTTTATTAGCTGGTGTAAAAAGTTATTTAAGGCACCTGTCTCTCTGTGTTGATAGCTATCTTGCTTGAAGGGTAACACTGAAACAACATAATTTCATGACTTTATGATTTCAGTTAATATATTTTATTAAGCTTAACTTTTTTGAAAGCATGATGCATCTGGGCCTATCATTCATCACAACATCCAGGATGTATTACTCTCTTAAAATGCTGAGTTCCTGTCAAAAACGTTTACTGCATCGAGCTTGGCTCGTTCCCAAACGCAGAGTTTTGGGTAATGAAGGTCAGTTCCCAGCAGACTAGCATTAACAGCTTGGCCTCATGACCTGTGTCTATGTATTTGTTCTAGTTGTAAACTCATGGACCTGGACAACAATCAGTTGATGCTGTAAATAAAACTGTTTGGCCTCCACCATAAACCTAATCTGTGTACGTCTGTTAGTGTTGTGTACACTGATCCCAGCTCATACCACTAACACCCCGGCTGCTGAAGTCCACCTGTAAAGTCTGGTTTTGTGTCTTGGGGACAATTATCCTCCATCACCCGTGCCCAAGCCCTGCCCTCTCCTAATGACCCATATAGCCCAGCACAACTGATCTGTAGGGTACCCTTTCATATTAGATAGTATTTACACTTCACATTCATTCATTGGCATAGTGCACCAAAGCAGCAATGTTCACTATCTTTTTAATACTTCATTAGTGCATCATGCTGTACTTCTTGATGGGTATCAACCTCATGAATTTAATAAGGTAACTTGCCGCAGCCCAGCCAGACTCATAAGTTGTCAGGACAAAAAAGGCAAAGTGCTTCGAAGCCAATTGCATTGAGTTGCCCACTGTTCCTAAAACATTGATCATGAGTTCTTACTCAGAAATGGAATACTGTTCTAAATCTTTCCATCAACAAATTAAAATTACATTCCCAAAAGCTATTGGAGTGACACCAAAAACTGAGCTTGCAATAACCATTTTAATGGACCATGGGGGATTACACCTAACATTTTTGTCCATTCTCTTTCAACAAAAACAGTTGTTGCCCAGCAACCAATCACAAATGTCATCCAATTGCCAAAGTAATTGCTAAAACACAGTTCTGCTTTAGTTTATATAGGTTTGAAATAGAGGTTTCTTAACACTGCAAAGTCGGGTGTCACTACATCCCTCATTCAGAAATTAAAAGTAACTCGAGGGATTTGTTTGGCGCATTATAGTTATACATGTTTTGAATCCTCTCTGATGAAGCAATATTTCTTTTGGATTTAAGTCCAAATTTTAGGGTTCAGGATTCTATCAAAGTCTGAGTTTGACTGAGATAAATAAGAAATTTGAATTTGTAAAATTGTCAAATTTTACTCAGAAATAGAATACTGTTCTAAATCTTTCCATCAACAAATTAAAGTTACATTCCCAAAAGCTATTGGAGTGACACCAAAGACTGAGTTTGCAATAACCACTTTAATGGACCATGGGGGATTACACCTGACCATTATAGTTATACACGTTTTGAATCCACTCTGATGAAGCAATATTTCTTTTGGATTTAAGTCCAAATTTTAGGGTTCAGGATTCTATCAAAGTCTGAGTTTGACTGAGATAAATCAGAAATTTGAATTTGTAAAATTGTCTAACTAATGGATTGGGTTATGGGGATCAATTTACTAAACAGAATTTTCTGAAACTGAGGCGTTGGCTTACAAAGGAGGTGTTTAGTCACTTTACCTTCACTGTGTATGGTAAATATGTGATACAGTACTGTAAGCTGAGGTGTCTAGGTGAGGAAATATAAAACGCAGCAGTACAGGTGAGCGGCAAGAAGCCTTATCATTACCTTCAGTAATTCACATCAGTTCTTTGTGCAGACACACTGACACCCGGGGCAGTATAAAGTGAAGCCTCTCTTATTCTCCCCTTCATTCACCTTCTGTCTATGTACACTGAGCTCTGGCCATATAGAAATACATTATAATGCAATAAATATTGAAATACATATTGATGCGATTTATATTAATTTCTGTTATCCCAAACAATTTGTTCAGATATTTAGGCGTTGACCCTTTAAGGGTGATATAATGCCTTAATGTATCATGCCCTTGGTTGTCATGATGCAAGAATGCAGCCCTGGCAAGTTACTCACCAAGGCTGAATTAATGCATAATGTCAACCCTATGGGTTTGAGACACTACATATGGTTTGGCATGACGCATCCATGCAGCACCAGTGAGTTACTTCCCGGGGCTGCAATAGTGCATCATCTTTTAGTGACATCTGTTCTTTTTAGGCTTCAACTCATTCCTTTCCCTTTCTATCCATATCTTATATTCATGACATGCACATCCCCAGGAATACAGAATCAGCTCATCTAAAATCATTTTGTAATAATAAGGAATCTCCATTGATAGAGATGCATTTTATCCAAAGGTGTACAGATATTCATTTTGAACTCCACACACAGCAATAGCATTTCTTCTCTCTCTCATAGACAGTAGCAGGAATATAAAATAAAATTAATAAATTTATCTCTTTGTAATACAAATCATCTCCCTCTGTATGAATGCATGTTACCCTAGACCCAGCAAACACAAAGCACTAGTACGATAACATTTCTTTCATATCATGGTTATGAGCGAGAAGTGCTGTTGTTATGACAAGCAGTCCCTTTCAGACTGGCTGGTACCTGTAGAAGCATGGCTTTATAGCAGGGTTTTACCTGTTGCAGGTAGGATGTAACGCTTTATGGGCCAAACAGTACGGCACTGTGCCCTTTGTCATCAAATGAACGAATGCAGTCCTGGTGAGTAATGTTCCAGCACAATATTTACACATCATGAAAATTATTCAGGAATGGATTTACTTTGAAGGGTTTGTATGATGCTTGAATGTACCCTGTCAGAGTACTCGCCAGGGCTGCATGCATGCAGTTTTAACAAAACTGGATAAAATACATGTGGAATTTAAAGAGTTAATAGCTACAGACCCCATGATGTCAGTTGTTAAAGGCCCACTCAGTGCTTGAATTCCCCATGCCCTTTGTGGTCATGATGAATGAATGCAGTCAGTGCTGCATTTACACATTATGATGACCTTATTGGAGTGGATCAACCTTGAAGGGTTGGCGTAATGTTTTAGTGCACCCATTTGGGTTGCTTGCCAGGGGTGCATGAATGCATCATATATGATGCTTTCATGCACTACATTGCATTTAAAGGGTTGAATAGGAGTGAGTTCTTACTGCCTCCGTGACCTTGTGCTGCAACACACAGCCATGCCTCACCTGGCACCCATCTCAAGGACGAGAGCGGCAGACACCTAGTGGATTATTTGTGAACTACAACCCGGTTAACATTGATAGAATTCTGGGATTTTCTGAAGCAGGTCTTTATTAGCGGATTTAAAAAGTTATTTATGGCACCTGTCTCTCTGTGTTCATAGCCATCTTGCTTGAAGGATAGCACTGAAACAACATGATTTTACTTCCTGATTTTGGTGGATGTATTTTATAAAGCTTAACTTAAGTTTTTGAAAGCATGATGCATCATGGCCTATCATGCAATATACGCTCAAGGATGTATTTCTCTCACAAAACGCTGAGTTCCTGTCAAAAATGTCTACACAAGATTACAACATATGGCTGAGCGTATTCCCAAATGCAGAGTATTGGGTGATGAATGTCAGTTCTGCAGAGGTTAGCGTTCATAGTTTGGCCTCATGACTGTGTCTATGTACTTATTGTGGATGTAAACTCACAGACCTTGGCAACAATCTGTTGATGCAGCAAATAAAACTGTTTGGCCTCCATGATAAACCTTGATCTGTGTACGTCTGTTAGTGTTGTGTACACTAATCCCTGCTTGTCCTACTAACACCCCGGCTGCTGAAGTCCAGCTATAACGTCTGGTTTTGTGTCTTGTGTACAATTATCCTCTGTCACCCTGGTCCAAGCCCTGCTCTCCTATAGAGACCCAAATAGCGCATTAGAACTGTGGGGTACCATTCTCATCAAACCAGTTGTATTTCTTGCTATCCATAAAATACTAATGCTCTGCAGCATTTATGTAATTATTATCATCTGTTACTATCGTTTGACATCTGTATTACAATTTCCCCATGAAATGGAGTTTAACAAGCAGAGGCCTTATTCATAGTCTGATATAAATGAGCATATATTAAATTCAATTCAATTGCTACTTTTATTTTTATTTTTCCATATTTTCAAGAGACAATTGTAAGAGATAATTCAATATTCATTAGCAATTTTGAATAATACAATTACACAATTTTTTCGGGCACTCCATGAATATGAATCATATTAAAAGTTTTATGACTGGTTTTCGTTGACATTACCAGTGATTGGACATCCATTCAAAAATTAAATGAGAAAATGTAAATTTATTAAAATTGTTGAGTACCACCCATCGCTAAGGTTAATTTTAAAGTAATCCATATCACACATTGAAAGTATGTAACATGCCATATTACTATTTATTATGAGGAGTTTCAGTTGCCTCCATTCCCCTTCCCATTAACTTAAGCAGGATTGCCCAATCCCTACATCATTCATATGACTGTGTCTGGCACACCATGCATCTATCAGTTCTACACTCTGCAGCCACTCACTTACAATCCTCCTGGGTGCCACATTGAGTAGTAGCTCAAGTGCTCTGCTCACATCGGCACTTCAGCCATGAGGCTGGCAATTACGCATTACAGATGCCTACAAGTACTCCTGAAGGGTCAGTAGTTTATTGATGTATAATATACAGGGTTGACGTAACCCCATACTCTCATATGGTATTTCATTTTATTGTAATTTAATCGAAGAAATAATAGGCATTTCTATCCACATATATAATTTCCTTCGAGAGTAAACAATGCCCTATGCCATACATAATATGTTATATAGGTTATGTTATACATATATACTATATAGGTTTGACTCAATTTTGTGAGTAACAATCATATGACACTGTGAACCTAGCAGACATACAGAGGTCTTCATCCTATCTTACTGCAGTGTCAGCATCCTCCAGAGTCCACCTCCAGAGTCCTTAGTTGAAGTTGAAGTTTAAATATTTTTATTGGCTGAAGAACATTATAACAGCGAATCTTTTCAGTCAGCAGCCAAAGAGGCGTATGAGTAATTACAAAAGTCAATAGTTCCACAAATTCAATATAAATTTGTATATCATTCACAACAGGGCTCTTCAGAGTATGTAACAAGAAAATGGTTTCCACGAACGCAAAGTACAACTGCAGCTATTCCTCTGTGAGTTACATTGTAGTATAAAGATGCTCCAGGCCTGCTTCCTGCCGGGTACTAAGCTGCCTATGTTGTTTCATCTCTGCTGAGGTTTGTGACCTGATCACAGCCAATTACATACCAGCCAAGTTAATGCGGATTGCATATAAAAGACTGTGCAGGTCTTCTGATACTAATTAGAAGGGTCTATGTAATTACCACGGTCTTTGCACACAATTCTATATAGCATAAATGGGAAATCAGAGGTATTTATCATGATTCTTATTTCCCATCCGGCCCAAGCATTCCGTAAATGCAAAAAAGTTGCTTGCAATCTGCACTGAACCTCAGTATTATTGATCAAATTACTGTAGCTTTGGGAGATTAGACAAAAATTAGTTGCGGTAAAGCAAGCACTAAATCAACAATCCGGCCACATCATATTGTATCCTAAAGCAATCTAGATTATGATGAAATCTGACTGTGATGCACCTGGGATCACAATACACGAGGTCCTGCCAGCTGTATTTCTCTGTTTATAAACGACAAAATGTTTGCGTCATGAATAGGTTAGTATATATTAGTGCTTACAGCTTGGCCTCATGACCTGTATCTTTATACTCACTGAGGTTGTAAATTCATTGACAGGGACAACAATCAATATTCTGTCAGGCCCCAATCATAAACCTCAATCTATGAATGTCTGTTAGTGTTCTCTACACTGATCCCCTACTAACACGATTGCCGCTATTGTCAGCTATAAAATCTGGTTTTGTGTCTCGTGGACAATTATCCTCCGTCATCCGTGCCCGAGGGCTGCTCTTCCTTAATGACCCGTATAGCCTCACAGAGCTAACTGTACCATTCCAATAAAAGCCATATCCAGCTACTACATAAAAGACATAAAACAATATTACTTTTTTTTCTTATGTCTTCAATTATCCGCCCCCACCCCCCCCACCACTGCTTTTAAATAATCAAAAGAGCAAAATAGGTCATCAAGACTGTGATAGCCCTTCTGAGCTATGGTGGACGATTCTCATAAAAGCTTTATGAGAATTTCATGGTATTTCCAAAAATAATTTGAGCATATAGACTGCTGACTCAAGTCAATCTAAGAATACCTGACCTCATGTCAAAACCCTAAATCACTTAGAAACCATTAACCTGTCAAACCTTCAAGGACTGCATGTCCCTAAAAGAATATATTTGTTCTCATGGGGTACCAATACAGACTCTCAAGTATTTCGATGACCCTGAATCCAGTACCATAGACATGATGCCTGAATGCACCTTACCTACCAGGGTTACATTCCTGAATTATGAATACCAAAGATATGAAGCATTTATGTATAATGCCATCCTTAAACGGTTAACTGGGACATTGTGTGTGTGGGGGGGGGGGGGGGGCAGGATTGCTGCAATCAGTGGAGGCAGCTTCCACCCCTTGTCTTAATGAGACAGGCCCAGCACCCCTTGTCTTAATGAGACAGGCCCAGCTTCAGACGCGGCAGCAGTGATCCACACACACACATAAAGCTTCCTTCAGCTGACACCAGGGGGTTAAGCTGATTAACTCTTTAAGGGAGCAGGTAACTAAAAGATCACATTTGACTTCATGATTCACCAATGCAGCCCTGGCGAGTAAATTAACGGTGCTGCATTGGTGCATCATGCCGACCCTATAGGGTTGTCTTAACACTGTAGGGTTGGTATAATGCTTGAATGTAGCCCCGGTGAGTTACAAATGTATGGTGCACTATGCCATCTATTAAAGGGCTACTGTATGGGTTGGGGGGTCAGAGGGTAATTAGGACAGGGTAGTCAGGGTTAATGGAGCGTAATGCATGAAGGTTGTCATTCAAGCAAATATTGGACTGCTTAAAGTTTCTTTTAAATTTATTCAGGCATTATTCAGGCAATGGTTATGCAATGGAAAAGATCCTAAACTGACTAAAAGTACTTTACTGCATGTCAGGGTATGGTGTTTAATATTAGGGTGATCAATAAGGGGAGAAAGGCTAGTAGACAGCAGAGTTGTGTCAGCCCAGTAAACAAAGGTTTGCGATTCAATCATTTACATGGTTTGTGAACGTTTAAATGATACGGTATATTTACATTCTACCAATGTTTAAGTAGGTTTTACATTTTTCTACCTTATTCAAATGTAAATTAATGTTATAAATCTTTGTAGATCTACGTTAACAGTTTAGTTGTTTATATCCTGTTATATATAATAGCTTTCCTGAGAGAGCTATAAGGCACTTGAACAAATTGAAATGTGAATTTACAATGGTAACTGACCTGATGAAGTTTAAAAGTAAAGTAGATATCCTACCTGTTACAGGGTAGACCCACTACTGTTGTACAGATAGTAAAACAACATTATATTTTCTTATAAGGTCTTGTCATCAGCTACATTAGTGTATAAAACACTAGTGACAGATGATAATACAATATACCATTCCCCCCCCCTTTCCTCATAGTAAAATATCTTATACGTCATTACACATTTATTTTTATATTTAGTAGTAGTCAGGCAAAGAAGGACCAGACAGCAGAACGGATTTATCCGAGTCTGGGTTGCGAATGTATGTCTATACATACTATTTCGACATGTACCTTAATAAACCTCTATAAAAAAAAACTTCAATTTGGTGTCACACTGCGTAGCATTGAATATTCATTATGAAGGGCAGTATATCAAAGAGTCATACACCATATCGCAGGAATACTCTCTACAGCCAAAACTAGGCAATATGTGGCGACAGTATGGTCAGTTAAGTAACAAGTAGTAGTACCGTAAATTATCGCGTATAAGCCTAACTCACGTATAAGCCGCACCCCCAACTTTGACAAATCATATGAGCTGCAGAGGGGGTCTGAATATTGCGATTTTGATACTGTAGTATACTAATAAAAACTCTCGTATAAGCCGCACCCTATATAGGCATGTTTGGTATCAAAAGAAAGCTGAGTCTGACTCGCGTACAAGCTTCTACGCGAGAATTTACGGTAGTAGTTTTTTAGTAGTTTGCAATATCATACAACTCTGTGCCTGAACCACACTATGTCAAATTTATGTTATGGGTTTAAACCTTGGTTTAACCTACATTCGCGTCTGAACTATATAAATCACACCAGGATAGGTAAAGAAGGAGACAGAACCACAAATGATGACCATAATTAGAGTTAACTTAATATGCTTTATTGTATGCATAAACTCCTCCCCTTTGGTTAACTAAGAAGTTTTCTATATCACATATAGATTGAAGGTATGTAAGTCGCTTTATAGTCCGCATTCTTTTTGGAGGAGTTTCAATTGTCTCCATTCCCCTACCCTTAAGCAGGATTGCCCAATCTTTGCCCACATTCCGTGCCACCACTACATCAGTCTGTTACTCCTTTTAACACGTGTACGAGGCTGTGTCATGCACCTCCCGCATCAGTCAGTTCTACACTCTGCAGCCACTCTCAAACCATCCTCATGGGTGCAACAATGAGTAATAGCTCAAGTGCTCTGTTCACATCGGCGCTTAAGCTTGAAGGTGAGCGAGGGGGGGGGGGGCAAAGGTTTTAATACACACCTTACTTTGGTAATATATCAGTAGCCAATTGAGGTCAGAAGTGCATTGATGCATATCATATAAAGGGGTTATATGATGCATGATCACCTTATGACACTAGCTTTGTGGGTATAGGTCCACACAGCTGAGAAATTGTCAGGCTTTTCTTCTCCTATTCCTCTTGGCTTAATAAAATGGGCAATTCACCAGCGATCATATGGGATTTAATCCGGAAAATAACAGGCCTTTCTATGCATTATATATGTATAAATGGTAATAGGCCTGAATGTGTGAAGAGGCTTTAGATGTTGACATTTCTTACACTTTACTCATATATCCCAAGCCAACCCACCCAACATTCTTCCATCTGTCACTCTCAACTAGCTCTCTAATCAGATAGACCCATTTCTATCCACTGTTGGATCATTGAATGATAATTGATGCAGTTGGACTTTAGTTTAGACCAAGTATCAATTTTCAGGATAATGCCTATAATATGTGAACTGTCCCCCTTAAAAGAGGTTTACAGTAATGATTTGTCAATAATGCTATCGGTGGCTCCGGGTACCCTTCAACGTCATAGGATATCCCTTTCCACATTCTGTTGCAAGAAGAAAAATGGCGTCACCAAAACTACGTCTCTACATTGATACAGCCATTTTGATCTCTAGTGTGTAAAATGTATGTTAATTCATGCAGTTGAATTTAAGTTTGGCTAGGAATCAGGTCGCAGAAATATGCCTGTGATCAGTGAATTTAATGAGAGGCTTAATGTAGAGGGCTACCCGTCAACGTCTTCTTAGAAATTTATAAGAGAAAAAAGGAAAGAGAAAGAGGTGATAAATCTCCGTAAGAATCACTCTCCGCCCACCGAGCCGCCCCTATTATACAGATTGCCGCCTAATTCAGCGGCCGAACACGTGAATAATAGATGGTCCATCATTACCGTACAGTCTACACCCTGATAGCCTCGCAGCATGACACCCCAGCCACTGCAGGAGCCTTTAACCCTTTAAGGCTGGCATGTTGCTTAAAATGACATTTGTTGTTGCGAACCAGCATTATAAAACAGCCGGGTTAGTAACTCCCATGGTCTGGTTTAGTACATTATGTACACCCTTCTCAAGTGCCTCTACCAAGTGCTGCATTCATACCTCATACCGACCAAGGGTATGATGTATTAGGGCATCATGCATGCCATCCCTAAAGGGTCGATGACCGCATAGTGCTTTAGTGTGCTTTGCTTATGATCATAATTCATGCACCAGGCATTACTAGTTACTCTAGTGAGCTGTACTGACCCTATGGGGCAACTCTGTGGCAGAATAGTTAGCGTGATGCACCAATACAGTGCCGGTGAGTTACTCACCAGTGCTGCATTGGTGGATCATGACAGCAAAATGCTCCCTTTACTCAGCATGTGGTCTCTACAGGGTTTATAATAGCCCCCACTCCTCCTCCCTCACTGCATGATTACCCACTCAGCTCCATGCATGATACTATATCCACCCCGCTTTAAGAATTAACCGGGTATTGATCCGTTCTGAAAGGCGCTAATTTAAAAGGTCAAGAGTGGGCCGCGTAATTGACGGGGAAACTGGCCTCCTAATTGATGGTTACACGGAGCAGGGTAACTGGCCCTAATTGACAGGTAATAAACATTATTTCTCATGCCATGCTCATGAAGTCCATACCCCGGTCTCCATTCATAAGGAGCAAAGGGTCCTGTGTGATACTTGTAGCACCTCTTAGGCCTCTGGTTTTAATTCTGAAAAGTAGGAATACTATGAATCCGCATAGATAAGCAAAATCTCATAATTTGACTTACTTGAAAAAGAATTTAAAAATAAATGGTGTTATTGCAATATAGTGCTTACAGAAAACCAGGATCACGAGCAGAGGCTGCATAAAGGATGATTTAACGAAAGGTAATAGTCCATTGTCGCCAGATCAGATGAGCGAGACCAGGTCCCAGCACTCCCATTGGTTACGGTTATCCCTTGAAATAACACACCGACCATTGCGATGTTTAAAGCCGATATACTAATACTCTCCAAGCAGTGGAATCAGATCGATTCCTTACAGAATGACTTAACAACATGGTGAAGCCACTCACTAAGACTGCACCGAGGCAGCAAAGACTTAAAGTTATAAGTTTAGCATAGTGCTTACACAACAGCAGGAGCAAGAGCAGAACCTGCGTAAAGGATGATTTAACACAAGGTAACAGTCCGTTGTCGCCAGATCAGATGCGTGAGATGAGGTCCCGGCATTCCCATTGATTCCTTGAAATAACACACCGACTATTGAGATGTTCAAAGCCGATATACTTATACAAACCAAGCAGTGGATTAAGATCTATTTTTAAAGAAAATCATAATAAGATGGTGATGTTACTCGCTAAGGCTGCACCAAGGCAGCAAAGACTTGCACCACCGACAGAACAATACATAAACAAGAGACAGCAGCCTGCTGCTGAGAGATGCGATATGTCCCCATTACCTGGGGGTGAGTGGCTGTGTGTGAGGGGGGCAGAGGGGCGGCCCCATAGGCTGCTGATCTAATTTAATCCCTGCATTATGCAAAGGTAAATAAATCCACATTTCCCCCTGCTGCTTCCTCGCCTCTCTGGCTGCTTGTTGTGTATTTGAGCTGTGCTGTAGGGGTGTATTGCTTCGGTCTATTGTCTATAGAGCCAACAAATAAGGTACAGTGAGGAAAAGTGTTTTATTTCAAAATATTATTCCCTGATGGCAAAACAGGTCGCTATTTATTTATGCTTTGTATTGCAATACAATTGAGATGAAGCAATGTCTGCCAATGCCTTTGTTCGGTTATACAAAGTATGGAGATGCACACACACAATGCATATATATTATAGCACTGTGAAGACTAACTAAATTCTAGATGCTATAATGTTTAGGTAGTATATTTCTATGGCGGCAAACGGACCATACAGTTGGATTTGACTGGGGACTACTGTAAGGCAAACCGAGGGATAGGCAAATATAAAATGACGAGAGGGAAAGAGAGGGGGAGAGAGTAAGAGAGGCCTGGGTGTGGAGAACGAGAGAGAGAATAGGATGATTTACAGGGATGGGAAATCGACAGAAATGCATTGAAAAAAACACTGAAAACGGGATAAATCGAGAGGAACATTGGGCGGTAGAGAAGGATTGCCTAGAAGAATGGAAAAAGGCATATAAATGGGCATGTAACGGTAAGAGCATTTGGATATTGCAATGGTAAAATCATAGACAGAATGAGAGAAATCTATATAAAGAGTGGAAGCAAGCAGTCTGAGAGATGGGATAAATAAAGATAAGTATATTCATTCATAGGAAGACTTTCAATCTCCAAAAGAGCCATGGAAGGATACAGTGAAAGACGCAACAATAATCATAAGCTTTGAATTCTACCCACAAGGTGTAAGCGTTGCCTGTACGTTTCTGCACACAACTTTCAAAATACAAGCACTATTACCCACTTGATTCATTATGCCAATCTTATTTGAGCCAATCATCTGACATCAATGCAGTAATTGCAGAAAGGAGAGAGCCAAATGTGAAACCCAATCGTCTTGCAGATAGAATTTCCCAACCAAGACCTGTTAATATTTGAGTAAAATTAGTCCATTATAATTTGTCTTCATTCAGTCGGCCCCGGTTGGAGTAATCAATGTTATTCAATTGTTACAAATGGCCTCGCTCTGAGTGAGTTATGTTCGCCCACATCGCGTTGCCTTCCACAAAAAGAGGACAGGGTCCTGGTGTTATTGGAATTGGGAATTTGTCGAAACTGATGGACAGAGAACAAGTACAGCCTGGACATTTGTAGCCAACCGAGCGCTCACCGAACACAGAGAAATGAAACAGAGTCAAAAGGCAGACCAGGTTGCCTCCAGAATGACTTCCCTCTTTAGGCGAGTGCAGGCTGCCTAAGGGAGCCTAGATGACTCCCTGGCCGATCTACGGGAGTCACCTGGAGGAGTCTCATAGTCCTTTGACTAAGCTAAGGGAGTCAAATAAGGACCTGGGCTCCCTTAAAGATGGGAGTCATTCAGGAGGCAACCTGGACTCCCTTTTGACGCCGTTTCTTCTCTCTGTGAAGGTGTTCGTTGCACAGCGAAAAAGCATTTGTTGTTTTTCCCTACGCTGAACTCTACATTCATGGGTCCAGGTGGATTTATAAAATTATATTTTTTAATTTTATAATATCTAAAACTGCCCTGTAGTTTAAAACCCGCACGGTACGGGAGACTATCAACTTAAAGTAGTTGTATCTTAACATAACCTGTTTCTTCTTAACACTGTGCTTGTACTTGTGCACAGGATAGGCTGATTGTACAGCATACTTTATGATGACAAAGGAAGGAGACTGTGATAACATTTGCCTTAGCCATAAACACATGTAGATCTGAACATCACTATAATGGAAGCGGTTTGGGATGGGCCCCTGCACACTTAACCGTTACCACTGGAATACAAAATCCCCTTATTTGCTTATTAGTGTTGAATGTCCTGGTAAGGCATACACTGAGTACTGCCTGTCCCATTCTCCATGTAACTGCAGGAGAAGCAATTTGATACAATAATGATTAACATGAGCACATCTGTGCCTCTAAATCTTTAAGTTACCATACACACTACACTGCGCATGACCTTGCCCTTTTAAGCTTTAACAATAAGATCACTCAAATACCCCTATTTAACCTGATTCTATTTAATGCCTACTCTTGTATGAGACACCTTTGGTCATGCAAGTAACTCTAGTGACACGATTTACAAATTTGAATACCATACAACATGGCGGCACTGTCCCCTAGTCCCTATACAGAGAGTCTCCTAGTCTGCAGTACAAGACATTAAGTAACCATGGTAACAGTTAATGCTCATTCAGAGCTGCTCCTGCTGAAAGCCGCCATTTTGAATCCATCATCACTTTTGGCGGCAAAATGGCCAATTGTCATGTGCTGAGAGGTCGCCGCGGTGTCAGGTTGGAGGGTTTTGTGCTGCCTAATGCAAATTAATAAAGAATTCATGGCAGCATTGTCGGGTCGGAAAGCCCAATGGGACCCGAGCGACATCAACTGGTGAACTGCACAATGCAGGGGTGGAAATATGAAAACATTTATTCTGTTTAGGCAGAGAGAGAGAACGGCGGTGGGTGGAGGGTTGACAGACGTTTTAAAATATATGTTGTTATTGTAGGAAATAAGTATTTCAATTTCTACCCACTGGGTATGGAATATTATATCATTGAAAGGGAACTGTCGGAGCTAAATCTGACAGGCGGTGTTTGTTGTTTCCACTTACAACAACAGTACATTCGGCCCTCCTGCAGACTGTATGAACAGTTCGCTGCTTCATATATGGTTCTTTGAGGACAGTGTCATGTATCACTGTGTTATGATGCACTGTTTGCAAGTAACTCTTATTGTAAAGCATTGGTGTATCATGCCAGCCCCTGGAAGGTGGACAGACCCTATATGGTCATCTTGATGACTAAAGAGACCCGTTGCAAGTAGCTCAACAGAGCTATATTCATGCATTATATATATGTTGCATTCAGTATAGTGCATTAGTGTACCAGGACTCTCTTAAAGGCAAGGTCTCCAATATTCATCAACATAGATCAGTTTCTATATAACCAGGCACCCTCCTGGTCTGTGTACCTATTCCTCACCTTCTACCTGTGACACAGCTAGCCCTTTAAGGGTAACAAAGTGCTTCAACCCTTTAAGGATGGATGTCGCTAAAATATGACATTTGTCGTCATGATGCACCAATGTAGCCCTGGCAAGTAACTTTCCTGGGCTGCATTCGTGCATCATGCTGACCCTTCGGGAGTGTCGCAACTCCATAGAGTCGGCATGGTGGTTGAATGTAGCACTGGGAAGTTACTGACCAGGGCTGCATTCATGCATCATGACGACCCTATAGGTTTGATACACTCCCCTAGGGTTGCCATGATGCATCCATACAGCCTCAACAACTAGTCTTGCATCATTATAACAACGGGTAACGCAGGTTAAAGCAGTATGTGGTCCTTAAATGATCAATGCAACCTACACAAAGAACCAGTAGGTAGAACGCTGAGTAAGCAGATATTATACACACAAACACAATATAGTGGATTGGGTTGGTGTTTCTTTTGAGACCATACATGAAACGTGATCTGCAGGTGGATGAGAGGCGGTGGTTCTGTTTGTATTTTTTTGTGAAGGTGCTGTGTGGAAACAGAGTGCACTGTGTTGCTGTTTTGATTGAAGCTATCACCCATGCAGTGTATGATAAATATAAAACAGAAACAAATGTAAGCAGTCTAAACGATGACTGATATCACTTCTAACATATACGTTTGATAGAAATATATTACCGTTACAATAGAGAAAGAATGATGTACATAATTCGCGCATATAAAGAGTACATACTAACATAGTTTTCAGCGTTTCCAACTTACAGGAGAGTCTAAAACTGTTGGGGCCAATCCCGGAAACTGTGCATATTTGCTCACTGTTTTCTCTGAGATTTTGAGAGATGGACAAGTTTGGATGGAATAACTTATTTGCACTGATTGATTGAATCAAATATTATATTGCACAAAGCTTTTCTAATAATATTGGTAGCCTGCTTGTGACTGCCTGCCTGTCCATAACCCTTCAAATTATAATTTTGCTTAAAGAAAATGGTAAAAATAGGCCAATTGGTAATTTTGATCCCAGGTGTAATGGGAGTTATTCACGTTACATGTGTGTGTCTCATTTCACATCTGGGTGCCTTTTAATTAACCAGGCCTCAGTTAAGCTAGTATTTCTGACGGGTACCATTACTGGACAAAGATAAAGTTCTTAATGAATTTTAATTTTTTAGGTAACATGTAATGACTGTGCCAAAGGGATCTGATATGTGTTATAGTTAAATGTCAGGTATAGTTAACTGTAGAAAAATGTAATAGCCATAGGACCAGGTAATGTCTTTTCCAACAGTTCCTTGATTGTACTGTAGTTAAAAGTAGAAAAAAGCAAAGGATTTATAATAGTCTAGAACAAATATGTTCAGGATACGTCTCTAATCCCGGACAATAATATAAAAAGGCCAACTAGTGGAGGGCCAATTGTAATCCCGTAGGAATGTCATGACCATTTTAGTTTCTCAACTGGAATCCATAGTTTGAAAGGTTCTGAAGAAAATAGGATGACCGCTCCCAATTTTCATTTTTCATTTTAAGGTGTTTCTAGGCAAATCAAAAAAAGTAACCATAGCAACCAGTAAATGGGGCTCGAGCTCCAGAATAAATTGATGTATTAAAATTTTAACTATACCTACCCCCCCTAAATTGAGGAATCCCGTGGTACCAACAACTCTCTGACCAATGGTTGCCTAGCAACAGACCGATTTTGTCATTTTTTTGCATAGCAATGGTGAAAAAAGTGGTCAAAGGACATACAACACTAGGATATTTAGGTCATATCTATCAGGCTGCACTATTTGAGGATAGTTTATGTCGATAATACTCTACTATTGCAGCAATAGTTGCCTAGCAACATACATTGTTTGTGTTTTTTTTCCTAGCAAGTGCAGGCTTATGAACTAATAGCCTTCAAGGGGTCGAGAAATGCAACTTGGAATCAGATGCTTTATATTCCTAATGACTAAATCCCGAAATGTTTCTAGGATTTTTAATGAAAAGATGTGTTTATTTTTTAAATATAGTCAAACATGTCTGATTCCTGACAAACGGTTGTCTAGCAACAGGCCAATTTTGCCATTTTTTGCATGGTAACAGTGGAAAAAGTGGTAAAAGAACACACAAAACTAGGAGATTTAGGTCATATCTATTAGGCTGCACTGCTTTAGGATAGTGTATGTTGATAATACTCTACTATAGTCTTGGTGTTTCTTTCCCTAGCAACCTCCTGAAGGCTTTTACACGAATAACTTTGAGTGGTCGAGAAATACAATTTGGAATCAGATGCTTAATATTCTTAATGCTTAAATTCTAAAATGTTCCTACAGCTTTTAAAGAAAAGATATGACTTTTTTTAGTCTGACATCTTTGATTCCAGTTGCCATAGCAACCATTACAATACTATTGATATCAGCCAGAAATGTTAAATGAATCCTCCAGGGGGGTAGGCTTCCAGAGGGAGGACATAGGCTGCATCACTGAGTTATACACATAAAATCTAGTTCACAGACAGTAGCTACCGAGAACAAGTGTACTTTGTGCTTTATTTACCGCTTCATATGCACGCTTTAGGCGTTGATGTAATTTGTGCTGTAGTCTCCACTCGATTTTTTCCACCATGAGCCTCAATTAAACTCTCTTTGCTGCAATGTATTTCATTCTATTGACATTTAATCTGCGTCTTCCCACACTTTTTGTATGTGTTTCATTGCTTGCATGTGAGGGCATCATTATGCAATCAATATCAACAGTGCCTTCCCACACTATATAATGCATTGTAATATATATTCAATGACAGATTAAGACATCCCCTCCCTTATATTTATTTGATCTTGATGCATCATTATTTCCTTTCATGAGTTCTATTGGCACATGTTCTATCACTTCTATAATGGGTATTGCATGGCTGTGGTTTCCCATGAGGAGCTATATAACCCCCATGAGGCTTCCATGTGCATGACACAAAGTGCACTAGGTGGTGGTAACATCTGCCATATAAAGGGAATAAAATACCTTATGGCAGACAATGTGGCGAGACAACATAATAGTTTCCCATTCACCCAACATGCTCTCCTTGCAAAGAATGTTGATAAGTAGGGTCTAGACAGGACCAGTGTCATATTGATAACAACTACTGACTCCCAATCAGATTCCCAGATCTATTCAATTTGATGAAACAGAATGTAATAGGAGGACAAGTGACATACAAACTTCCATGGCTGATTCTATTGCATTGTATCAAAGACAAAACGACTGAGGTTCAGAGTTTTGTAAACTGTCCTAAATGCGCACCATGTGTCGGTGTAGTGATGCTGCGTCCAATTAACCCAGATGTAACACCTGTCATGCAATGATTCCCCTTATGCGCCCACCTTCCCTATAGAGACCCTAGTGCTGGTCCTCACTTAGCTCCCACCATTACTGCAGGGGCAGCAAGAAGACAATATTGCCTTTGGGGTATTGAGGTTAGCCAAGAATGGCATGTTCTGTGTCATTGAAAATAGGCATTAGTTTTGTATTAACCCAAACGGTATAGTGCTCAGATAGCCTATTGAAATTGGTAATTATCTATGACCACACAGGCAAAGAAGAAAACTTGAATAAGTAAGGCTTCGTTGCTCATGCAAAATTATGTAAAAAAGGGTAGATGATTGAAACCATGCATTTCTTTGATTTAACCTGTCTTCCTCTGATGAATATAATATTGAGTGAGATTTTAAATTCCGCTAAAAGCAGTTGATATGAAATGAGAGAAAGTACATAAGAGTTCATCCTGTATACCTGTGTCAATAAAGTCCCATCTCAGGAATGTTATCTTAGTTGTATTGACCTCTGTGTCAGCCCACCTACATTCTACATGACTAGATATATATGGCAGTGTTACAGTAAACAACTTGCTATTAGATAAAGCCACTCAGGGGGGTCAGTTTTCTATGTGTTGTTGACCCTGAGTATAAATGCTATTCAATTGAACAATATTGCAGATTGTGATAAGCAATATGCTACAAATCTCTGCTGAAGGGGTTATTTGGGCAGGTTTGTTTTCTTATAAGCAATTGACGTGACTGTGTGTATATAACCCACACGTTACTTGATATAGAGGTAGGCTCTCAATATCCCTGAAAGGCGGCTCCATCTGAGCCTCCAAGGGTAGGACACATGTCTATTACAGCAGAGTGGCCACAGTGGTGCTGTCAAGCCTCAGACAGCTGTCAATAAGGCAGTGACAGAGGGAGTGACAGCAGGAGTGACGGCTGGTATTTTGAGTGCGACCTGCTGTCAGCATTATTTGATGGATAGAGCAGGGCCAGCCCCAGGGCCCCAGGGCTGTTTGTATCTGGGAGAAAGAGAATGATAGCATTATTTGAGTTTGCTTTGCCTTGAGACTGTCTGACATTGGATTTACTCAATTACCACATTGAAGTTTTCAAGTCCACCCTAGTAGTGCCTGTATAGCACTCTCAGTCTACATCCACGGCTCCTTGTAGGTGTCTTTTGACACTGCTTGTAGATTTCCTTTCACAAGTAACACCAGATAACTCCACTGAAGTACCCTACATAATATCATGACGTTGTACAATTCATATTTATAATTAAAACATCACAAAGGTTGTTTGGATACAGCCTCCAGGCTTGTACAATGCAGCAACTGGTGTATTTGCCCCAATGGTGACGTCATGGGCTGCAGCAGATAAGCCTGCTGTGCTTCCTTTCAATACCTCATCCTTCACTAAATGAGTCAGAATATTGTTAACTAGCACCAAGACCAAAGATTAAATGCACTTTGTCTTTTGTTTTCATGATTGCCTTCAGTCACTGAAGCAAGTAAGGCATCAGTGCCGCATTCAAGCATCATGGCATCCCTACAGTATATAGCATATTTACACTTTAAAGTCGTGACTAAGTACATAAATGTAATCCTGGTGAGTAGACTCACCAGAAAAACATCCATGAAATAACAGAAACACATATTTAAGCACTACACTTAGTTAAGTCATGACTATAAAAGCAACTGCACATTTTACCTTGGGGAAGTTACTGTACACTACACTGATAATCTCTAAGCTCCAGAACTTAGTCAGTACTGGCTAGCAAATCAGTCAACAACTCACATACACCTGTCTGTGAGAGTACAGTAAATATGTAGACTCATCTGAATGTAGCTTTGTGTTGTATCCTGATTCAGATTAATTTCTTGTTTCCATCTAAACTAATACAGACCCTAGGTCCCATACAAAAGCTTCTACTGAAAACTCGCAAATATACAAGTATAATTGCAATATCTCTTTGTCATTAGGAATATGTTCACTTAAACATCAGGTATTAATATTCCGAGTTTGACCTGGACCTAACATACTGTAAACCTTATTGTGTGTCAAACCATATAATACCAGCATACAAGATAGCACCACGCAATGTAGATATGAAAGGCAAACTATATCCATATAGATATGAAGAAATCAATGTGTGTTCTATAACAAGTGGATAGGGCCAGCGGAACAGGAGTGACTAAGAGCTGGCGACTTCACCTTGTGTAACCCTCTACTGTTATTAATTTCTATAACCTGTATTTCTGTCATGTCCCTCCCCCTCAATATCTCTCACTACACAGAACATGAAGTGTCTTAAACGTCTAGCAAATATATAATATGATTTATATCTCATGCTTAGTAATATCATGATGTCTGTACTTGAATATTGTATTAACTGACATTCTTGTTTATTCTTGTACTTGTTATTCTGTGTATTTACTTGATATGGACTAATTGAAAGTCGACACCCAGAAGGATTTGACTAAGATAATATGACCTTGGTTATTACTGAAATTTGTAAACGGATATTTTGACGATTGTCTGTAATCACATTGTAAAATTGTGGAAGACAATAAAACATTTTCAAACCAAAAAATGTGAGGTGGGTCCATGTCATACTAGACCCAAGTGACAAGGTTGAAAAAGGGAGAGGGAAATACTTTAGGGGGTTACCACCTGCCATTGATAAATTCTAGTAGTGAACCAAGGACTGCCAACCATATTTGCAGATGTCTAATGAAGGCTAGAAGAGATGCGGAGGGAAGTCAGTATTACAAGAGTTATAGGGAAGAAGGGGGTGGGGGGTCAGGAGGCAGGGGTTTAGATTGTGCATCATGCGATAAACATATTGCATGTTGGACATTTTGTATGAACTGAACCGTAATTGTCTAATAAAGAGGATGAAGGTATGTACCATTATCTATATACTGTTCTCATACAGAAACATACAACTGCTGCCTATTGTCCTAACAGATGCCTACAGGGCATGGTCTATCCGTTCTCCTAATGAAACTTATTGCTGAGTCAGCACTATTTACATTATAGTCCGGCATTTACTGTAGAAATATATGCAACATAAACTTCTATGTATGAAAAAATGCAGTTTTCTCTTTGTATGAATAAATGCTGAGTGTGCCATACTCTTTACACAGATGTATAATATTGGATTGAGTTCACAGCTGAAAAGAATCTTTCTATTTTAGGTTTAATTTAAAACATTATTAGGGTAAAGGCTTTTTATGGGAAACACATCACAATAGCGGCAGTCAAACCTGATATCGCAAATAGGAACTATTTTGAATTTTTATTAAAGTACGATCCTTCGGTTCATATTACATCAAAGGTTATACTTCTAATCAAACAATAAAAGTTATTTTGCTGCCGTACCTTGCTGTGTGGTTATTTCCAAATTATTTCAGAAACCCACTCTTCTATGCACATTTCCATTATTCAATGTTTTCCCATCTCCCACACCTGTTGTATATTATAAGTTCATTCTTTCTTTCTAATCTACAAGTCAAATGCACACTTTGACATATAGCTAAGCTGCCTCTACACTCTGAAATATAGGCCCTTGGGGAAGTTCTGTCTTCTCTTTAACAACCAGCCCTCACTGAGGGAACCCCACCTCCATGCCGCTCCAGTGGCCCCCACCTTCATATCACCCTGCTGCAGTCGGGTGCAATGCCTAGTTAGGCCTAGGACCTGGCTGCATACCGATAGACAATGACAAAAGGACCCTATTTGTCTGACCAATCAGAAGTGTGAATGGACCCTTAAAAAGGTGCTTGCCTTAATGGGGAATAGAGTACCTGGGGAGTGATAAGTAGTAAGTAGGGCTGCCACTAGACGCTCCACCGCTCACATCTTATGTACGGGTTTTGTCAACTGCTTTACACCACAGCAATGACCTCGAAAATGGCTGTCACTGTAGACATACCTTGTCTCGTCCTTAGTTGAGTGATGTTATTTATTGCTTCATGTGTAGGATAGGATGGGGCTGGTTACTTGGATCCTTTCATTATGGGCATGTTGTACTATGGACAGGAATTACACCCAGAGCAATGCCTGATGGAAATGGCCTGGGTGACGGTACAGGTGTATAGAGACTGAACAGTTTGAAATGTCGCGAAACATTGATGTTTTAAAGTAGGTGTCAAGCATTAGTGTGACACTCACCTTTTTCTCTGGATGTTTGCCATACAAATGAGAACAACATTTCTGCATTGGTTGATTAGGTCACGTATTGAGTTGCTGAGAAGTTTTTAATTCTTGTGCAGTCTGGAGGTGACTGTCTGGTCACAGTCCTCTACAAAAACGACTGAAGTAGTATAGTATGTATCGGAACGGGACTATAGTTAACTACTGTTTATTACTCAATCGACATGCAGCCAATCAGAGGCCTCCATTTGGTCACGTGACCCGTTGCCATGGTAACGTGACCTACTTAGGGCTCTCAGCCAATCAGAAGCCAGCATTCTGGGTGACCTACTGACCTACTTAGAAGCTCTCAGCCAATCAGAGGCCGGCATTCTGGTAACCATGGTAACGGGACCTACTTACGTCACGTGACCTACTTAGGCTCAGCCAATCAGAAGCCGGCATTCTGGTAACTAGGGTAACGTGACCTACTTAGGGTTTGTTTGTAAACAACACCACGTGGCTCTCTTGTTTGTAAACAACACCACGTGACAAGTGACTGTTTGTAAACAAACAAAGTTATATAACTTATATATAGAAATATCACTAGGCGGCAGAGTGGTCAAAAGGCAATCTCGTAGTAGTAGGTCTACTTGGATCTTGAGTAGCCACCCTTGTGGTTATAATTACCTAGACTAGTTGGCTCTGCCAGCCTGGTCAAGTGAAAATTGGTAAGGAGACTATGAACTAGGCTAAGCTTGGATTTTAAAATAGCCTATAAAAGTAGTATAGTATGTATCGGAACGGGACTATAGTTAAGTACTGTTTATTACTCAATCGATATGCAGCCAATCAGAGGCCTCCATTTGGTCACGTGACCCGTTGCCATGGTAACGTGACCTACTTAGGGCTCTCAGCCAATCAGAAGCCAGCATTCTGGGTGACCTACTGACCTACTTAGAAGCTCTCAGCCAATCAGAGGCCGGCATTCTGGTAACCATGGTAACGTGACCTACTTACGTCACGTGACCTACTTCGGCTCAGCCAATCAGAAGCCGGCATTCTGGTAACTAGGGTAACGTGACCTACTTAGGGTTTGTTTATAAACAACACCACGTGGCTCTCTTGTTTGTAAACAACACCACGTGACACGTGACTGTTTGTAAACAAACAAACGAAAAAAAAGTTATGTAGCTTGTATTATAGAAATAAAAACACAACAAGATAATTTCTTTTCTTTTCATTTTATTCTTTATTTTCATTTCAATCAGAAAAAACACACAAGTTTATGCTTTTTTAGCTTGCTTCTTCGATTTGCAGCAACTCAACAGGCCGCAAAGTCTCACGCCGCCGTCACTCGCACCACCACACCCCGGACGAGTTCTCTCCAATACACATTGCACGACTTTGGATAAATCCAACACCATTTCGGCAAGGCAGAGAATCTTTGCTTCCATGAAACGGCCGCCATCGCAACAACCCGTCACAACAGCATCATCGATAGCTTCTGACTCACGACCCGGTCGCTCAGCTTTGGGATTCTGCTCATGCGCATGACGCACTTCTTGGGGTTTCTTGTTCGACATGCTTCAATTAGGAAATGAACGCAATGAGGTCCACAGGTGTCAGCAGAAGTGTCTTGTAGTTGAATGCGGTTTCTTTGCCACTTGAACGGAGCAGAGCGTTCCACGAAGGACAAGAACTCCGCACTCAGCGGCGGTAAGCCGAAAGAATCAAAGTAGTACACTTCACCCGTGCTCGACACGTAAAACGCCACCCAATGCTGACCTGGTAAATGTTGCGGATCTGTGTTGCTCACGAAACAAGTGTCTTTGATAGGGTGCTTCGGAATAGTGTCACAAGAGAAAACGCCCAGGAAACGATGTTTTGTGTGAACGTTTTCCTTCAACACTCTGCTTATTTCAAGCGTGTTCATACGATACGCCAAGTACCGCGGTCTTGTCTTCAGTTCATGTGGTAGTCGGTGATGGGGTGTCGATCTCGGGTCAGCTCGACGACGTTGTCGTACACCAAGTAGAGTAGCACGGTTGTTGTCGCTAGTAGCGCCGAGCGGAAACTGACTTCCACCCTCAGCTGACCCGCTCTTATAAGGTTCACGCGACACCCGTCGTGCGATATGTCTGGGGTTAAGTCGAGGGGGAACACCGTGTAACCGTTCAGGAATTGATCGTATGAAATACCGCAGGAGCGCGCGCCTTCGTACATCCCCGTTTCCGTGTGTAGCGCCAAGTACTCTCTCACGGCCGCTTTGGTCTTAAAGTCGGGCACATACGCGTCGTTCGGCACTTTCTGATCGTTCACTATCACTTGAAGCGAGCTGATGTCGTAATGCTTCATCTCGAACGGGTTCTTGGTGAAGCTACCGTTGAAGGCGTCGTGGTCCAGGAAGCAAATCATCATCGACTTGGGAAGCTGGCCTGTGTTGGAGTGCGTGTAGCTGTGATCTCTGTTACCTTGAGGGATGGCGTACGTCGTCACTTCCACTCTGTTCACCGGGTAGTCGAAGGGTCCGTGTTCTATCACCGCTCTCTCGTGCGTTTCCGCTACAGCGTCCGCCACCAACACGCGTCGCACGTAGAGCTTTGCTTTGTAGATCTTCAAGCTGTAGCCTCCGTCAGCGGCGCACATCAGATAGAAAGAGGGCGCCGCCTGTTTCAGAGTGAGATTGATTTCCGTCTCTCCAACGATGAGCTTCGGTTGATGAGCCAGGTCAAAGTGCAGTCGCGCCATCAGCGAAAAGCGCTTGTTGGAGATTAGCTTCTTGCGCGCTTTGTACCCCGCATTCGCGTCAGTCAACGTGTCAAACTGACCGGGCGTATCTTCATGCCACCCCTGGGCGCTCATGACGCCGTCCTTCACGTCTTTGTTGTAGTTGAGTAACCCTTCCAAGTAAGCTCGGTAAGGGTAGGTCTCGGTGTTGCCAGACACTTTGAAACCGCCGATGGAGACTTGCACGTCTTTGAAGAGCGAGTGAGCCAAGTTGTTCACCGGAGCTACTGCGTCGGTGTCATCGATCGCCGTTCCGTTCGCTTTCAGCACTTGACATTCCAGATGAAGGTAATTCTCGTTGAGGTCTGTGTACTCTTGCGACTTGTTGATGGTGAAATTTATGTTACCTCCATCCTCTAAAGAGTTTTTTGTTTCTATCCCCAGGAAAGACGACTTTAAGATAGTAGTCTGAGTCGGCGCTATGGTGTGCAGGTCGAGCTCAGAGAGCGCGCACTCGTTACTGCTCTCGTGTACGTAAGCCATTGTGTTCTCTCTTCACGCGGCCGACAGACTGACGCCGACCGCCTCCAGTCTTTTTATTTATACCTGAACGCCTAGGCGCTTACCGGTCGAATACATCCCCTCTACGTCTCTTGCAAGAGCCACCACCCGTCTGAGGGGAATGCCCACGACGACGTTTCGACCCTTTCTTAGACGCGACAGTCGTCTTTCCTCCCGAGAACGCCGTACTCGCCAGTCTCTTCAGAGCGCCTGCGCCTCGGTCTTTCACGCTGCTCTTTAAAGTCCGACCCGCCAGCACATCTTTAGCTACGCCCACACCGGCGCGGAGCAGCGTTTTTCCCACCGACTTCAACAGCGGGGTAGCCGAGCGCATCAGACCTAACAGAGCGCCGCCCAAACCGTGCCCGCTCTGGAAAGAGCGCCCGCTGTACACGGTCACGCCGTTGCCCAGCTGCGCGTTGTAGTAATCGCTGTACCCTCTGCCGAAGTCGGTGCGCCTGGGTGGAAAGTACGGAACGCGTTGACGCATCATTTTTCTCTCTTTCAGCGCTCAATAGGTCTCAGATGAAGTGTCACGGTCACCTCGCCTCTACCGAATGGGATGGAATGACCGGATCGGTCTCTTAAATAGATGCCGACCTCGGTGAACCTCTTGGATTTCAAGGGGAAATAATCCAAATGGGGAAAACTGATAGCTTGCACGCCACCTCAACGCTTTCCGCCTCTGTCCACCGCCACGCAGCGCAACAGCGGCACTTGCATGTCGCCCACACGTCTCTCTTGGATCATGTCGGTGTATATGTACACAGAGTGCACGTCTCCGTAAACATCCATCGAGTAGGCGCCGGTAGTCGGCGACGCGAAACGCGTCTTCTCTCCGAAGCCTAGAACGCATGCGAGATGCGGAGTCAGCAGGACAGCGCAGTGTCTCGGCGGTTTGATGGTGACGCGTTTCGTCTTGGCGTCGTACGATAAGATCCGCATCGGTTTGAGCAAGAAGCTCTCGCCCTCTAGTCTGTCATCTCGCATCGTCTCACTCAAGCGCTCGACTAGGGTGTGGTTGCTTCCGGTGAAAATAGGAGGTATCTGGAATATGTTTGGCATGAAACTGCGCACGCCCATGTGTTTCTCCATCTCTTCGATCATATGTCTTGCTTGATCGCTGATCGCCTTCTTCTTCACCGCCGGGGACAAGAACTTCTTGTATACGGCATTCGTCTGTCTCAAGTCGACCTCTCTCTTGAACCTTTTTGTTTCCGGTTTCAATTGCTGCTCTTCCGCCGTGTCTGATATCTCTTCCACCGTTACATAGCTCGCTTCCTTCCAGCTCAGCGGGAAGTCTGAGCTGAACGTTAGCTTGCTCAGACCGTTCGCGTTTCTCATTTCCCGCCAGGCCACCTGTGTTTTTTTTCCTTCGGCGAATTTAGTGTCTTTTAAAACCTGGATCGCCTCCTCTAGCGAACCCTTGGTGCGCAGAGGAACAACGATGATCAAGTCGTCGTCGTGCACGTTAGTCCATTCTGTAGGGAGGATGATCTCAGTCAGAGCCGCTTCGTACGCTTCGGGCAGAAGGAGCGGCGAGTCGAAGTGAGTTCGGAAAGACGTCAAGCTGTTGTCAGGATAATACTCCATAGAGCTGTTGCTAGGTAGAGTGATGTTCATTTTGTTACGTTATTTTTTTGACGGGGATCCACTCGTTGAACTTGTCGTCGTAACCTAACCAACGTACGAAAGCTAACTCTTTACCGTCGACGGTCTTGCGGCGCAACACCTCGTCTATCAGGTAGTTCTTGTCGTAACGACTCTTGTACACCTTCTGAACCTCTTCCGGGTAGAAGACGCCTTTTATCTCCTCGCCCTTGTCGTCTTTCAGCTCGAACCCTCTGCTTCCCAACGTCTTAGCAACGTCGACCACTTCCTCGCGCCAGTTTCCCTCGTACCCTTTGTCGAAGGCGCCTTTGGTTCTCAACATCCTCACTCTGTCACCCGGAGCGATGACGTCGACGGCGGACGTCTTTGTTTTTTTCTTCTTTTTCCATATTTCGTCGATTTGTTTGTTAGTTGGGAGATCTTGTCGGTAGAAAACCGTTTCGCTGTTTTCCGAGCTGACTTGAGCCGGCGCCATTTTCAACGTCTTGTGGTGAGTGCGATTGTAAGAAGACACTACATGGTGCAGTACGTCTACGTAGCGATACGTGCGCTTGTGTGTGAAATAACGCCACAGCTTCTCCTTCAGACTGCGGTTCAAGCGCTCCACTAGACTAGCTTTGATGTCGTCGTTCTCGCCAGTGAAGAACTCTATGCCCTCGCTCTTCAAGTGATCTTGAAAGATCTTGTTCAAAAACTCTTTCCCCTTGTCTGTCTGAACAGTGCGCGGTCGTCTCTCGCCAGTGCCTGTCATCTCTCGGAAGGCCTCGGTGACATCAGCGCCGCTCTTGGATTTAATGGGAACGGCCCACGCGTACCTAGAGAAAACGTCGATCGCCGTCACCACGTACCGGAAGCGGTCGTTGTGAGACGCCAAAGCTTGCATGTCCATAAGATCTATCTGCCACTGCTGATCGATTGCGCCGGTTATAGTCTTGTTCCTTGCGAATTTTCTCCGAATGGGTTTATGTTTAGTGTAGGCGTCCAGCGACACTAAAGCATCTCGGATGACGGCCGGGTTCAGGTGGCGAAAATGCTGTTTCTGGAGTTTAGTCACGCTAGTGAAACTGGAGGGCGCTTTGACGTCGGTATATCTAGCTACTACGCGCTTCTTTTCTTTTTCCTTCTTGGTCAGTCTCTTCACTGGTTTGCCCATCGCGGGTCTGTTGAGGGCGTGAAAGACGAGCTCGCCGCTAGGCGGTTGCGCCCTTTCCTTTTCTTACGTGGCACGCTCCTATAGGAAGTCGGAGTTTGGAAAAGTTCACGGTCGTCCTCGTCGTCGTCAGAGGATTGATCGTCCACCACCTGCAGAGAAGAGTCTGCTGCTGCTACTGCTGCTGCTGCTTCTCCTTCTTCCGATTCGAAGCTCGGTCGTTTCCGACCTCTGTCAGCAAGCCGTGTGTCCAAACTTTGGCCAGGTCCGCTCGCTTTATACAGATGGTTTCCGATCAAAGCGTCTGTGGTGGGAACCGCTTCGCGCAGCGCTTTCGTGAACGGCGAGTAGCCCGCCGGTCTGGGCGCCGTCTTCCTGAACCTGGCGGCGTCGTTCAGTAAGTCCACTATGTTGATGCGATGCTCAGGTGGTATTCTCTGACCCGACATCTCGCGCACCGCCCCGTCCTCGTTCCACTTGATCACTCCGGATTTCTCCAATTGTTTGTACAGCTCCACGGTCCGGCGGCGATTCCTCTTGGGAACTTGGTTCGCCAACCGCTCGAGTAGGGACGCGCTGGCCTCTTCAGCAGACTGACGGAGGTGAGCCGGGGGCGAAGAAGAGTAGGACGAAGAGATGTTGCTGTTGTGGGGATTCGCGAGAAAAAATTGCAATCTATTCAACAACCTTCAGTATTTCAACATTTTCTCGCGCGATTCCAAAGTGGGGTCGTTCAACACTAAATCCAAGTCCCTGTAGATAAACTGTAGCACCTGGTGCAAGGCCGCGTCGGGATGAAGGGACTGCTCTGCCTGCTTGTGGTAATAGGCCATGTCGGCGGGTAGGCGGGCGGCGGTGGCAGGAGCGGAACTCTTGTTCTTTTCAGTGCGCTCATCAGGAAGAGGAGGAAGGTTTGGAGCAGTAGAAGTACTAGCAGCAGCGACTGCAGTAGTAGCAGCGCTAGTAGTAGCAGCAGCAGCGGGCACATGATGAAGTAGACCTGCTCGTGATGATTTGTAGAGCGTCTCAGGATCCACGAGCGCTAAACGTTTGTAGTGTTGTTGCTGCTCTGAGTCCGTCATGGGGACGACGGTGGCAATGACGCTGGTGGTGGCGGTAGTGGTGGTGCTGTCGGCGAGTAGGTGTCGAATGACGTGTCTCATATACGGAGAATGCTCTTTATAAGCGGTAAGGCCATCCCTATGAGAGCCGGAATGAGGAAACCTCCCTCTTGTACCAAGACGCGTCTCTTTTTTTTGATGGGCGTAGATTTTTTGCCGACCTCCCTCAACACGTCAGCCGATTCTCGAAGCTTGTCCAGTTGTTTGTCGCTGAGCGGGATGTTCCCTACCAGTAAATTGTGACAGATCTCACTCAACGCTGCGATCAGCTCGTCGCTTCCAGAGTCTATTAGATGCAAGCAGTCCTTTGGCGAGCACTTAGCTAAGTGCTTGAGAGTACCAAAGTGTCTTTCGAGTAGATGAGAAGACATTTTTCTTTTGCTACTGCTTTCTGTTGTTCTTTTTTTTGTCTAGCGGTACGAACACTAGCTGAGAGTGTATGGCCGTCAAAGAGGAGCGTATTCTCAGATCGTCAGGTGTTGACTGCTTGAAGTCCAGGAGGAGGTATGAGTGAGGTCGCTTGAGTTCATGGGTAAATATACTAGAGAGAGCCGCCGCGTTGGACGGAAACACCTGGCGAGACAGACTAGCTATTTGCCCCATGTCGCGCGGGTTCTTGAAAACGATCATGTAGTGAGCGTTCAGACTCATAGTTCGAAAGTCGGGTGATTTCTGGAAGAGGTTCTGAGTGATGTATATGACGCTCACGTTCCAGTGATGCGAGTATTTAGTAAAGATGTCGGCTACCACTTGCTGATTGGAACTGCTCATCAGATCGTCCAATATCAGTAGAGTGTGGGGTCGTAAAGCGTCTTCTGCTACTTCCACGTCTCCCGCTATAGACTCTTTGCTAGGAAGACCTTCTCTGAATTCCACACCGTACCGATTTTCCATTTTTTCAAACAGAGGTTGCCACTCGCCGTAATGGTAAAAAGTCTTTTCCACCGGCGGCGTGACCAAATTGTTCACGTCGCTCAGAAATTGATCCACCAAGCGCGATTTTCCACAACCCGACGGACCGCTAATGATACAACTAAAGGGTCCTTGTAGTCGAGCGTCGAAATGAATTTCTGTGAAGAGTTTGCTTTTACTACTGGACATTTTTCAGGACGCGTCAGAGAGCGGTTGTGTGTGTGACTGTCTGCTGTGTTTCTCACTCGAACGGTCGGTGGTGAATGGTTGTGGAGAAAAGTCCGCCGACCTTTTTATTGATTCCGGCCGGTGTCACAGTAGCAGCGGCAGAAGTCTTTTTTTTCTTTTTATTTTTTGCGATAAAATTCTATTTTCACTCAATAGTCATAAATGTTTTGTATCAGACTCCAGAGGAGTCTGATACAAATATTCATTTTTTTAAAAAAAAGAAGAGAGAGAGGAGGAGGAGGAGGAGGAGGAGGAGGAGGAGGAGGAGGAGGAGGAGGAGGAGAAAAGCGCAGATTAATTTTATTATTATTTTTTTTTCTTTAGGCAAAGCTCGTCGCTTTGCCGCTTTCTTTTCTATTTCTGTGTTGTGACAGGATCGTCTCGAAAAAGCAATAAGGTGTGTGAGCGCGGCGGTGACAAACACATATCGGTGCGTATGGTATGAAATAGTGCGTCCCTATCTTCTTCCATTCGGCTGCGTTGCAATAAGCGGGATAACAAGTGACGACGTCGAAACTTTTAGTTACCGTGTTCACGTCGGCCACAACGCGCGCCCACCGAGTGGGAGCTGCAGTCACTCCCAAGAATCCGATCGGTTTGCGGAATCGTTTCATAGCGCTTATTCTCACTATATAAGAAGAGGCAGGGTGAGGAGAGTGGCGGCGCTCTTTCTGTTCATGAAACGCCCAACGAGTGGGGGCGCTGAGAGCGGATATTATGCAACGGTAGAGTAAATACGGTTCTGAGAAGACGGCTCTCGGCCATGCCGCTACGTTTTCCTTTTCCGCTCTTGTATAACGACGATGGCGCTCAGCTTTGCATTTCTCGAGAATTTTGTACGCTTCAAAAGAAGCGTGAACCTCAACTACGTGACGCTCTCTCCTTTGAGATAAAAAAATAGCCGGGCAGTTGAGGAGGGCGCTTTGTTCGCGCGATCGTCTTTTAGAAACTCGCGCCCTCTGCAGCGCCATATTTCTTTCCGCCGAAACAAAAAAAAAGACTGAGTGAAAATTAAAAAAAAATTTAAAACAAAAAGCTCAAAGAAAAAAAAATAAGCAATAAGCAGACTCAGCTCGAAATTCCCTGCCGGCGTGATGACGGTGTCTGCAGGCGGTGGCGGCGGTCGGCTGGCGATGGGCGGTGGCGGTGTCGGCGGCGATGGTAGTAGAAGGGCGTGTGGAAAGAGAGAGAGACGCATCTCAGTCTTTTATAGGAGCGGCGAGTGTGACATTTTCAGCTGTCGCATGCTGACCTGCTGCTATCATAAGAGAAACAAAAGCCCTAATCACACTTTTCAGCTGGATCCTTCCACCCCGCCAGACATGGATCCCAGATGGGAAGGCGGTTTAAAATTAAATCCGTGTACCGACTGTCATACAATAGGGTAATTAGTTGAACGCGTGTTACCTGTATAAAGGATTAACGGGTCATGGGCTCAGCGTGTGTATAGAAAAACAACTACAGGTAGCGTGAACAAAGCGACCCCCTCCCTTTCTGTCACTCTGTCTGTGACTAGAGGGTGCGCGTGTGGTAAGCGGCTTATATCTAAAGAAAAAAACAAATCACCCTCGCCTGTCGTCAGCAGACAGCCGGCCGGCGGCTGGAAAATGCGATTAGAGGGATGATGAGCCACGTAGTAAGCGACTTAAGGCTGATCTAAAGACCTGCCGTGAAGGGGCAGCTGGCCGGTGGCTTGAAAAAAGGCGGGGCGTAAGGGTATATAAGGGGAGTGAAACCACATTCAGCATCGTCATCATCGTTCACGCTACTACTACTACTACTACTACTACTACTACTACTACTACCACCACCAGCAGCGCGCCTCAATTTGCAGATCCTCGTGATGGAAAGTTGCTACCGTGACATGAAGCGGAATGACGAAGCGGCGCGCGAATGTGAAGCTGATGCTGTAGCCTCTGCTACTGCTGCTGCTAGTGCTGCTCAGCGTGCTACTGCTGCATTTACTGCGGCTGTTAGTGACGCGGGTCGTGATGACGTTGTTGTTGTTGCCGCTGCGGCTGTGACTGCTGCTGTTGCTGCCGCCGATGCAGCTACTCATGCCACCGATGCCGACGCTGCTGCTGCTGATGCTGTTGCGGCTGCCGATGACGCCGCTGATAACGCTACTAGTGCCCGCTCTGCCGCCCTTGCTACTGTCGCTGCTGCTGTTGTTGCTAATGCTCACGCTACTGCTGCTCACGCTACTGCTGCTGCCGCTGCTGCTGCTGCTGCTACCGCTGCTGCCGAGGCTGCTGCCGCTGCTGCCGATGCTGCTGCCGATGCTGCTGCCAATGCTGCTGATGCTGCTGATGTTAGCAGTCGCGTCGACAAAGAATCGTCATTTGTCACTCTTAAAGCCGCTCCAGTGGAACGCGCGACGGGTAGTAGGGCTACCAACGCGACGGCCGGATGGTGCAAATGGTGTCGTCGCTTCTGCTCGTGCGCTTGCTTTTCTTCCGGTCCTACCTGCTGCTGCTACGGTATGATAGTGTTATAGTGTTTGAATGAGAACGCGCGTAGTTACACATAGACGCTGTTACAGATGTGCTTTTTTATTCGAAAATATAATTTTAACATAAGATGGAACTTGTTGTGTTTTTTTCTATATATACGTTGTTTGTTTACAAACAGTCACGTGTCACGTGGTGTTGTTTACAAACAAGAGAGCCACGTGGTGTTGTTTACAAACAAACCCTAAGTAGGTCACGTTACCCTAGTTACCAGAATGCCGGCTTCTGATTGGCTGAGCCTAAGTAGGTCACGTGACGTAAGTAGGTCACGTTACCATAGTTACCAGAATGCCGGCCTCTCATTGGCTGAGAGCTTCTAAGTAGGTCAGTAGGTCACCCAGAATGCTGGCTTCTGATTGGCTGAGAGCCCTAAGTAGGTCACGTTACCATGGCAACGGGTCACGTGACCAAATGGAGGCCTCTGATTGGCTGCATGTCGATTGAGTAATAAACAGTACTTAACTATAGTCCCGTTCCGATACATACTATACTACTTATAAAAGTATAATAAACTATAGTACCCTCTTAGATTTGATGATTAGACATTGCCTACTAGGTATACACATTTGTACAATGGTATCATTGTGTATAAATGTTCTTTATGTACATCATGCCGACTCTACACGAGCACCATTTGCAACGACAGATAGTGCTAAACCTAAGACCTACCCACTCCGTAGAAAAAAATAGGGGTGACGTTTGTGAACGGTCCCTTAGTCTTTCTATTCTTTGTTTATTGTGTGGCCCCTAAAGTGGGGCCGACTAACATCGGTGTTATTAATTACACCTCATGTTAGGCAGCATAGGATCAAACCTCAAAAGCATCAAAGCTCAAAGTCCTAATGGACAGAGAGCCCTGTGTGGCTTTTGAGGACGAGTGGGAGTGATCCGTTGCAGAATACCAATCCGTGAGAGGTTCTGACTATATATATCTTTTATATCGCTTTAGATATGGTGTAGTATTTTTCATCTCGCTATAGTTTAGTTGATATTTTAAAGAAACTGCCTCATTCTATCAGAAATACACAACATTGACATGTTTTTTATATTCAATATATCAGAAGTGTGCTTTGTTGCTTATATAGTTCATTATGCGTTTAAAATGTTCGCGAGTATCCTAGAAATGTACAAAAATCCTATTGTGGCGCCATCTGACGAAAAGAGCGGAGAACTATACTAGGGTATGGCGAGCTAGACTAGAGCATGTAATCACCAGGCGGCAGAGTGGTCAAAAGACAATCTCGTAGTAGTGGGTCTACTTGGATCTTGAGTAGCCACCCTTGTGGTTGCAATTACCTAGACTAGTTGACCCTGCCAGCCTGGTCAAGTGAAATTAGTAAGGAGACCGCACATTAGAGCGCTCCACAGTCTTTAGACAGTTAAGCCTATAGTACCGTAGATTCTACTGTGTACTCACACTAACTATTTACAGTGCTACATATTCATACCCGAGTTCTAAGTGTTTTTTTTAGAAAAAAGCGATCTACTCACCCATTTTTTTTAGACAAACTCCTATTAGCAGGTAACCCCTGTATAAACCATACTGCAAAGATCTGCTACTTCGAGCGTCTGCCTCGTGACTGATAGTGTACAACAAGACGAAGTGGGCAGAGGTGAAGTACTGTTCCAAGAAAAATTGAGGCTCTTTATATAGCTGAGAGAGCGGCTAATCCGGATGTTCTAAGCTTGTTTTCACCTAGAGCCTCTTCCAGAGAGGAATCAAATTGCTTTTCACCTGGACCCTTCCACCCCTAATCCATCAGCATGAAAAAAGGGATAACAAGTGTAAGGTGCGCTACATGTATATGGGATTATAGCTGGTGAAGAGATAAAGCCAGGTCAACTGTGTATACAAAGACTACAGGAGGTGATTAACGACAGGTGTGACGCGCCAGCCCGTGGACGGATTATCTTCTAAGCTGACGCTTATTCAACTAGCCAGCTGCCGTCCGCTCCACTCACCAAGGCAAGAGGAGGTGCTTTTGTTTTACACTTAAGTCGCTTACCACATGTACTCGTCTCTACCTCACAGACAGACACCCTCTCGCTTGCTTCACGACCCCTGTAGCTTTTTTTGTATACACACTCTAATCTCATAACCCCCTGATCCGTTATACAGGTAACGGGTATTCTCTTTTAAATAGCTGCCAGTCAGCCTGCGGCAGCTGAAAACGACGGAAAGTAGCTTAGCTCTAGAAGCAAGAAGGCGTATATAAGGAGGCTGACACATGTATAGGCGCCTTATAAGTCGGCAGGGGGTAAATACTAGTGAAAAAGGAAGGCAGGTGTGCAGGTAGCTTTCTAACAGACACGTGTGTGCACTAAGCTGCTTAAGTCTAAACCAACCTGCAGTAGTCAGGTAGCATGTGAAAACTTACTTAACAGATCTCTTAATTGAGTAGAGACTCTGTACTGAGAGAGTCTCTTCAGCCGTTTAAGAGGATTATCTAGGACAGGGTACATAAGGAGTGAAACGACGCTCTCACCCATCACACTTTCTCTACCCGCCCTTCATCATCGTAGCATCGTCCACTCTACGCTCGCTCAGAATGTTATGATGGTTAGTCCTGCTTTTTTCAGCTACTTTTCTTATCGAAGTGTTGACGCTACAGAGCATCGAAACTCTCTCCAAATGAGTCCAAGAAAGAAAAAGCAACTTCCACTTGAAGCAGGAAGAGAAACAGTGCCCTATGATGCATGTGAGGTAAAGAAACATTGGAAGGACGTCACCAAGACAGTGGGAGTGACAGCAGGAGTGACGGCTGGTATTTTGGACTCGACCTACTGTCAGCAACATTTGATGGAAAGAGTAGGGCCTGCCCTAGAGTAGGGCTGTCTGTCACGAGGAGGAGGATCATGTTAGCATTATTTGAGTACTGCTGTGCACAGGACAGTAGGCAGACTAATACTAATGCAGCATTGTATCTTATTCTGGTTGCTTTCCACATATATGTTTTTTAACAAAGTTTTATTTGGGCTAAATCAGTACAATAAGACTTATTTATACACCAGGTTCTGCATGCAGATGTATAAAATTGTCTGCAGTTGATGGAATCTAATTATCTTTTAGATATTTTATGAAATAGTATCTTAATGAAAGCATTGTGTGAAGGTCTATGAACAATACAACAGCTGCTGCTGCACCTGATATCACAAATAGGAACTGTTTTTATATTTCATTAAATTGGGATGCATAGGATCATTTTACTTCAACATTAATATTTCTATTTAGACCAAAGAGAATATGCCATCCCTGATCTATCTCATGGGGAACATGAATGAATGAAGAATGTAATCTTGTTTCACATTTTAATAATTTCATGCAAGTATCAGGGACAAGCCATTCTCAATTTCCATTCTTCCATTTGGCACATCATTGGCTATGAACATTCAATTATCAGCAAAGTGGGCAAAAGGCAAAAGTAACAGCTATTCCTCCTTGTTCTCTTTTTACGACAGTCTATATCTCTATCCATGGACTGTCACAGGCATTTATCCACTTGGAGAACCACACCCAATGACGTCAGCACTTAAAAAGATAAGTGAAATGGTTATATGGACAGAGTCTGAGCTGCAAGCCCATAACCAAGGCTCACCACCATTTATGCAATATTTCAGTTATCCCATATACATTTTCATTATTCACTATTTATCCCCAAGGAGAGTTGTCTTCATACCTGCCTTTAAGGTTTAGGCACACTTTGACTTATACCTCAACTGCCTCTACACTAAGATCTATAGGTCCTTTAGGATGTTTCTTTATACTTCATAGGAACTAGGCCTTCACTAATGGAAAGCCACCTTTCACTCTGCCCCTCCAGTGGCTCCACCTTCATATCACACTGCTGCAGTTGGGTGGACTGCCTGGATAGACCGGGGACCTGGTTGCATACCGATAGGCTCTGACACAACGCCCCTGTTTTTCCACCTAATCAAAAGTGAGAAGGCACCTTTGAAAAAGTGCTAGCTTGAACGGTGGCTGGAGTAGGTGTGGAGTGATAAGTAGTAAGTAGGGCTGCCACTAGAGGCGCCAGCAGTCACACCTTATGTATTGGTGCTGTCAATGCCTTTAGACTGTGGCAATGACCGGGAAAATGGTTGCCACAGTGGACAGTCTTTTCTCTAGTCATTAGTTGAGTACTAGTGATGTGATTGGTCCTTTGCTCTCCTGTGTGTAGGGCAGGATGGGGCTGGTTACTTGGGTCCTTTCATGGCAGAGATGTTTGACTGAGATAAGGCTGGGTGCCTGGACGGGAAGTACAGGAGAGCACTCAGTGCAGTGCCTGATGGGAAGGCAGGGGTGGGGGTATGGTTGTATAGAGACTGAACAGGTTGGACACCAGGGGAGGGACGCGGTGGGCATATGGGTGGCAGGTACATCGTACCTTATTAGGGGATGGTGACAGGTACAGAACAGCACCTTAGTCATCATTGAACACTCACACTGGTAAATGACGGAAAGACAAATTGAGCGAGCAATGGTAGATAATGTTAGAGAGACATTCTAGATGGATTGATAGATTCATATTTTGCAGGAAAACTGGAGGAAAGGCATTTGTTCATTGTTTTATTTGTGAGTTTGCCGTCATCAAAGTTCTCATGAGTTTTCATAACTGTCCACATGACAAATACTATAAGTTTGACATTCAGAAAACATGGATCCACTGTTCTAAAACATTCTAAAACTATGTCTGTATCCAATATTCTGTAATTCTTTAGCTGGCCTTTTAATGTGAGGAATCCTGATGCTACTTTCTGAAATGAGGACTTTGATCACAGAGATACACCAGCTTATTCATATCTGTAATTTTGTATGACCGCAGAGGCAAGGAAGTTAACTCGAATAACAAAGGCTTCATGGCTCATGCATATTTCTGTAAATATGGGTAGATGTTCATGCATCTCTCAAACTTGTTGTGTCTTCTTAAAGATATATTCAGTTAAATTAAACTAAAGGCAGGTCAACATGAAATGGAAGCAAGTACATAGGAGTTCATCCTGGTGCACCTGTGTCAAAAATGTTCTATCTTAGTTGTATTTACCTCTACTATTCACGATTCCGCATTTAGGATTACAATCTATTTACAAATGATTATAGGTACAGTGCAGGGAAACAATAATACATACTAGATATGTAAATCCCTATATCCACCCTCTACTATCTGTCCTTTCACTATTGTAAGTAACCATACCACCTCTACTGTTTTTGTTATCAAGGATTTTAAGATCAACATGATTAGACATATGGTGGCAATGTTACAGTTAATAACTTGATATTAGATAAAGCCACTCAGGGTGGTCAGGTTTATTTATTTCTATGTGCTGTTGACCCTTAGTACAAGTGCTGTACAACTGAAGAATATTGGGGATGTTAATAAACAATATGCTACAAATATCTGCCTTAGGTTTTTTTTGGGCAAGTTTGTTTTGTGTGGTGAATGTGTGTAAATATAGCCCACACATTACTTGGTACTGAGATTGGCTCCTAATCGCCCTGAAAGGTGGCTCAATCTATACCTCCAAGGGTAGGACACATGTCAATTACAGCAGAGTGGCCACAGTGGTGCTGTCAAGCCTCAGACAGCTGTCAATAAGGCAGTGAGAGAGGGAGTGACAGCAGGAGTGACAGCAGGAGTGACAGCTGGTATTTTGAGCGTGACCTGCTGTCAGCATTATTTGATAGATAGAGAAGGGCTTGCCCTAGAGTTTGGCTGATAGCATTATTTTAGTTTGCTTTCCCTGGAGATATTGGGTTACTTTTGGATCAATGACAAACTGCCTGGAACAGGTGGTTTGTCACAACTAAAACACATACAGAAGTTCAGGCCCGCATTTTTGTGATTGCAGATTGAAAAGTGATGAACTCAAAGACAAAACAAACTCTTTTCAAAAGACTTTTCACCTGAGGAAACTTGTGTCTAAGATATTGGCTGCAGCGGCAGCGTTATTCTGTCATGTACTTTTCGTATTGTACCGTCGCACTAAAGAGCTTGTTTTAGAAAAAAAAAGAGCCGGTCTTCGAAAAGCACTTTGGGTAGAAAGGTCTTGAAATGTTCCTTAAGCACTCACATAGGATCTTGAATAAGCGCCTGTCTTGGAGATAAAAGTCCTCCAAATTAAATTAGCGCCGGGCCTGCGCTAATTCCTGACAGTATTTGGAGCTCGACCTAACAGGCCTCAAAGCTTACAGTGTGTTAAACTCTACAATACCAGTTTACAAGATAGGACCATACAGTGTAGATATGAATGGCCAATTATATCCATATTGATATGAAAAAATCAATATGTCAGAGTGTAATTTTGCAATTTCTTTTACTTTTAATCAAACGAAAGAAAATGTTGTATTGCTGATCTGGATAAATGCAATCAAAGGATGTAGCGTATCCAACAAAATTGTCTCCAAGATTGTGAATATATAACCCTTTGTTCTAGTCTAAAAATGCCATAAAAAGGGGTGCACTTATTAGGGTGAGGGCGCTTATTAGGTTGAACATGGTAGATATGCCCTGCAATGAAACTTTAATTTTAGTTCAACTCTGACCACTCTTCTACACACATTTTCATTATTCAATGTTTTCGACACCCCCCACACATGTTGCTTACCAGAGCTTCATTCTTTCTGTTTAATCTGCAAGTAAAATGCACACTTTGACTTATAGCTCAAGGCCTCTGAGTAAGTTCTGTCTGCTCTATAACAACCAGGCTCTTACTGAGGGAAACCAACCTCCTTACCCCTCCAGTGTCCCCCACCTTCATATCACCCCACTACAGCTGGGTGGACTACCCGTGCAGGTCGGGGACCTGGCCGCATACTGATAGGCTTCAACAAAAGGCCCTATTTGTCTGACCAATCAGAAGTGTGAATGAACCTTTAAAATGGAGCCTGCCTAAATGGGGAATGGAGTACCTGGGGAGTGATAAGTAGTAAGTAGGGCTGCCACTAGAGGTTCCAGCTGTGACACCTTATGTTTAGTCTGGAATATTTCATTAGATATGTCAGTCTTAATATCCCTAGGGGCAAATCATTCTAAAACTTTGCAAGCGGTGTTTCTAAGGTAATATGGAAGTGCTGATCGGGATTTGACCACTTGCATAGCTGAAAAATGGACGTTTCCATGGAAACGAGTCTAAAAACAAAATGGCCGCCCACAATATCAGACAGAGCAAAAATTCATTGTGCAAATGCACACAATTACCAATGGATGGTTATGAAAATCATGGTGAGTACCATAAATGCACAGAGTTTTGTATATGAAATACACCTGTCTACATCAGTAGCCCTTGTGACTAGCTTCGATTTGCACCCTTTCCCAGGTCTCTAGGGGTAACGGTTCACGAGATAGAATTTAACGTATTCTCATCCAATCAGAAGTGAGAAGAAAATTCACCTCCTGCCCGAAATCTTCAAAACGTGATAAGTCAGCAACCGCTGGTGAGATTGACTCCATATTTGAAGCGTTTAATAGCCAATGACAAGGCCTTCCTGACTGAAGTCATGCCATTTTTTAGTGTTTGTCGGCATAGTATTAGGGACTGGGGGAGGGGGGGTTAGTATGGGAAGATGTTTGCCTATTGTGTCAAATTGGGGAATTTCTTCTCTTTAATTTTCTTAGTTCACTTACAAGTCATTTGGATATCACTATTCTCTCATTTAAATGTAGGAACAGAAGCTAGTAAATAGCGATTATAGGTAGTTTTATGCCAACTTTCTTGTAAAATGTAGTGGGTGGAAGGGTTAAAGGTAAAATAAGCCTATCTTATCAACGCACCTCATGTGAATAGATTCTCAACCAACATAGTATGTCCAAAAGCATGGTAGCTTGCCTGCTAAAGTGGCGGCTATTTTGTATTTAAACTCGTGACTAGACCCCCTGAAAATTCAAAGTTGCAAGTGTCATTTCCAGATTCTATACCATTGAGTATAGAAAAACATTTCCTAACTTTTAGAATAAAATGCTCCTTGGGTCATGATATTCGGAAATTCAGTCCCCACTAGTATGGGTTTTGTCAACTGCTTTACACCTCAACAATAACCTTAAAAAAGGCTCCGACTGTAGATATACATTTTCTAAACCTTAGTTCCACATATTCTGCATGCAGATGTATGGAATCTAATTATCTTTTAGATATTTCATGAAATAGTATCTTAATGAAAGCATTGTATGAAGGTCTATGAACAATACAAAAGCTGCTGATGCACCTGATGTCACACATAGGAACTGTTTTTATATTTCATCAAATTACGATGCATAGGATTATTTTACTTCAACGTTAATATCTCTTTTCAGACAAAAGAGAATTTGCCATCCCTGATCTAGCTCATGAGGAACATGAATGAATGAAGAATGTAATTTTGTTTCACATTTTATTTATTTCATGCAAATATCAGGGACAAGCCATGCTCAATTTCCATTCTTCCGTTTGGCACATCATTGGCTATGAACATTTAATTATCAGCAAAAGGGCCAAAGGCAAAAGTTACCAAAAGCTATTCCTCGTTGTTCTCTTAATGGCAGTCTATATCTCTATCCATGGACTGTCACGGGGATTTATTCACCTGGAGAACCACACCCAATGACGTCAGCATTTAAAAAGATAAGTGACATGGTTATATGGACAGAGTCTGAGCTGCAAGTCCATAACCAAGGCTCACCAATTATGCAATATTTCACCCCCATTGGTGCAATATTTTGGTTATCCTATATACATTTTCATTATTCACTATTTATCCCCAAGGAAAGTGGTCTTTATACCTGCCTTTAAGGTTAAGGCACACTTTGACTCATAGCTCAACTGCCTCTACACTCTGATCTATAGGCCCTTTAGGATGTTTCTTTATACTTCATAGGAACTAGGCCTTCATTAATAAAAAGCCACCTTTCACTCTGCCCCTCCAGTGGCTCCACCTTCATATCACACTGCTGCAGTTGGGTGGACTGGCTGGATAGACCGGGGATCTGGTTGCATACGGATAGGCTCTGACACAACGCCCCTGTTTTTCCTTCCACTCAGAAGTGAGAAGGCACCTTTGAAAAAGTGCTAGCTTAAACAGTGGCTTGAGTAGGTGTGGAGTAATAAGTAGTAAGTGGGGCTGCCACTAGAGGCTCCAGCAGTCACACCTTGATGTCACGGTGTTTGATTTTCTGATTGCCTTCATTCACTATTAACTCTCTATTGCCTTTAATGGCACTGAATGCAGTTGTGGCAAGTAAGGCATCAGTGGTGCATTTAAACATCATCCAATTCCTTTAGTATTCATATACTCTTGAAGGCTTGGCTAAGTACACATATGTAATCTAGCGAGTAGACTCACCAGGGCAGCATCCGTGAGAAAAAAGCACATTTAAGTGTTATGCTGCCCTGTTGCACGTATAACCTTGGGGAAGTTACTGTACACTACACTGGTAATATTTAAGCTCCAGAACATAGTCAGTATTGCCTCGCAAATTGGCAAATAGTACCTAACCTAGTTAGTGATTTTCTAGCTTCCTAGACGACCAGCCTAGATAAGGGTGGTAATATCAGACTGGTCATTACCAACTCACCTTAGTCTTTTCCATTCTAATGAGTATAAGGTAAAGTTCTTTTGAGTAAAGCATTAGTCATATGACCAAATGTCATGGATCATCGGGATTTGAGCTGGCAGGGGGCTCAAAAGTAAATTTTTGAGTAAGGTTAAAACTTTTTTTGTACGTATGGTATAGGTGTTGGGGATTAGAGGTCATATATTTGGCTAGGTTAAATATCATTATTAAATCCACAGTACAGGGTCATAGGGAGGGCTCAGTCGTGTCTACGTGATAGCTGGTGTATGGCAAAGCATTCTGATCTATGAGGCCATAATTAGCAGCAATTTTCTTTTTAAATATGCATTATATATGCTAAGCTATGATAGAAATAACTTGATATATACATAATATCTCATCTTAGCATCTTTATACCAAAGGGCTCAGTCGTGTCTACATGGGCTCAGTCGTGTCTACATGTAGACTACCCCTAAAATAGGACTGAGATTCACTGGGCTCTACAGGAAAGGCTATTACAGCTAGACTTACAATTTTTTTCCTGTGTATAGGTACATAATCAATGCTAATTATGCCATAGTTAATTTATCTTTTTTCTATTTTTTTTCTATGGTTTGGGCCATGTTCTCTGTGGGATCAGTCGTGTCTTTGCTAAACTACCCCAGTACTTTCAACCATACACTATATTTATCAAACATACAATATAGACCTAGGTGGTGCTAGAATGTTCCCTACCATACAGTGGACCTGACAAGAAAAAGAAATGTGCGAATAGTTCTAATTATTGAGCAGTACATGCAGTTAAATGTCTATTTTTTCAATTTTATTGTTATTAAATGTCCATTTCGGGGTGTTTTGGCCCCCTGGCTCCATAAATTAGGGTCTGACATAGTTAAAACCATGGTTCCCCAAGTAGGTCTAACCAAGCTGGATCATCCTAGACAAAAAGGAAACAAATATATAAGTCACCTAGCATATTTTATTGAGTGGAGAAGAAAAAAAAATTCAAATCAGGACAATCTGTGACATTTGGTCATATGCTTTGCCTCAGTCAATTTTAAAAAGCTCTTGGTCATGCCTTACCAATATCCCTATGACTTACCTGGAATAACCACTAAGGCCTAAGGGCTGGGGCAATTAGAATATCAGCGTAGTGTCTCAGAGTTGGCAGTGTACAGTGTGCTTTTATGCAAGAAGGAAGCTATGAGACCGTGTGCCAGTTCTGCACATATCAAAATACTTCAGAGCATACAGGTAAATCTGTCTCGCATGTCAGGTTATTGCCATAAACATACGTACACACATACACCTGTCTGTGAGAGTACAGTAAAAATGTAGGCACACTAACACAAATGTAGCTTTGTGCTGTATCCTGATTAAGATCCATTTCTTGTTTTCTATCTTAATTAATACCGACCCTAGTCCAATAAAAAGCTTCTTCTAATTGCTCATGAATATTGCAATATCTATTTGTCAGTAGGAATATGTTCACTTAAACATCAGGTATTAGTATTTGGAGCTCGACCTAACAGGCCTCAAAGCTTACAGTGTGTTAAACCCTACAATACCAGTATACACAGTGAAGATATGAATGGCCAACTATATCCATATTGATATGAAAATATCAATATGTCACAGTGCAGGTTTACAATTTCTTTTACTTTTAATTAAACGAAAGAAAATGTTGTATTGCTGATCTTGATTGCTGTGCAACATAGATAAATGCAATCAAAGGATGTACCGTAACCAACATTATTGTCTCCAAGATTGTGAATATTTAACCCTTTGGTCTAGTCTGCAAATGCCACAAAAAGGGGGTGCACTTATTTAGGGGAGGGCGCTTATTAGGTCAAATATGGTAGATATGCCATGCAATGAAACTTAAGATTTAGTTCAGCTGTGCCACTCTTCAACACACATTTTCATTATCCAATGTTTTTGACACCCCCCACACATTTTGCTCACCAGAGCTTTATTCTTTCTTTTTAATCTGCAAGTAAAATGCACACTTTGACTTATAGCTAAGTGCCTCTACACTCTGAAATATAGGCCTCTGAGGAGGTTCTGTCTGCTCTATAACAACCAGGCTCTTACTGAGGGAAACCAACCTCCTTACCCCTCCAGTGTCCCCCACCTTCATATCACCCCACTACAGCTGGGTGGACTACCCGTACAGGTCGGGGACCTGGCCGCATACTGATAGGCTTCAACAAAAGGCCCTATTTGTCTGACCAATCAGAAGTGTGAATGAACCTTTAAAATGGAGCCTGTCTAAATGGGGAATGGACTACCTGGGGAGCGATAAGTAGTGAGTAGGGCTGCCACCAGAGGCTCCAACAGTGACACCTTATGTATAGTCTGGAATATTTCATTAGATATGTCCGTTATAATGGCCCAAGGGGCAAATCATTCTAAAACTTTGCAAGCAGTGTTTCTAAGGTAATATGAAAGTGCTGATTGGGATTTGCCCACTGGCATAGCTGAAAAATGGATGTTTCCATGGAAACGAGTCTAAAAACAAAATGGCCACCCACAATACCAGACAGAGCAAAATTTCATTGTCCAAATGTACACAATTACTAAGCGATGGCTAGAAAAATGATGGTGAGTACCATAAATGCACAGAGTTTTGTATATGAAATACACCTGTCTACAACAGGCAAATAGCCCTTGTGACTAGCTTTGATTTGCACCCACTCCCAGGTCTCTAGGGGTAACTGTTCAGGAGATAGAATTTAACGAATTCTCCTCCAATCAGAAGTGGGAATAAAATTCACCTCCTGCCCGAAATCTTCAAAACGCGATAAGTCAGCAACCACTGGTGCAATTGACTCCATATTCAAAGTGTTTGATAGCCAATGACAAGGCCTTCCTGACTGCAGTCATGCCATTTTTTAGTGTTTGTCGGCATAGTATTAGGGTCTGGGGGAGGGGGGGAGTAGTATAGGACGATGTTTGCATATTGTGTCAAGTTGGGGATTTTTTTTTTTTAATTTAAATTTTCTTAGTTCACTCACAAGTCATTTGGATATCACTATTCTCTCATTTAAATGTAGGAATAGAAGCTAGCTAATAGCAAAAATAGGTTGTTTTATGCCAACTTCCTTCAGAAATGTAGTGGGTGGAAGGGTTAAAGGTAAAAGAAGCCTATCGTATCAAAGACCCTCATGTGAATAGATTCTCAACCAGTATAGTATGTCCAAAAGCATGGTAGCTTGCCTGCTAAAGTGGCAGCCATTTTGTATTTGAACTCATGACTAGACGCTTTGAAAATTCAATGTTGGGAGTGTCATTTCCAGACTCTATACCATTGAATTAAGTATAGAAAACCTTTTCCCAACTTTTAGAATAAAATGCTCCTTGAGTCATGATATTCGGAAATTCAGTACCCACTAGTATGAGTTTTGTCTACTGCTTTACACCTCAACAATAACCTTAAAAATGGTTCTCACTGTAGATTTACGTTTTCTAAACCTTAGTCGAGTGATGTTATTGGCCCTTTGCTGCCCCGTGTGTAGGAAAGGATGGGGCTGGTTACTTGGATCCTGTCATGATGGCGATTTTGAACTGAAGTCTGGGAGTAGGGACATGAAGTACACTCAGAGCATTGCCTGATGGGAAGGCTGAGCTGGGGGGTATAGGTGTATAGAGGCTGGATAGGTTGAAATGTCTGGAGACATTGTTGTTTTGAAGAGGTTGTGCAGCATCAGGATAATACTGACCTTTTTCTCTGGATGTTTGCCAGAGAGATCAGAACAACATGTCTGCATAGGATGATTAGGTCACATATTGAGTTGCTGAGACTTTTTTGAATTGTTTGTCTGTCTGGAGGTGACTGACCGTCTGTTCATAGCCTTCTCAAATAATGACTGATTTAAACATCGGGAAAACTGAGAGGATCTCTTCAGTTGGTCCCAGCTTAAATAGGTGTACTTCATGTTACATGTGTTTGTCTCATTTCACATCTGAGTATGTTTTAATTAACCAGGCCTCAGTGAAGTTGGTATTTCTGACCAGTAACATAAATGAATGAAAATGACTCGTAATAAATCTCTTTTTGCCATGCAAAGTCTAATCCAGAGTGATCCGACATTCCTTCCAATACCATGTAGTCACATAACTCAAGGATACCTGAACATATAGATGGGGTCATTATCCAACCATTGTGCTGGGTGGCTCCAGCTAAACCTCCAGGGGTGGGAGACTACTGCCTGTTACATAGTGGTGGCTGCACTGCTGCTGGTAACCCTCAGACAGCTGTCAATAAGGCACTGACAGAGGGAGTGACAGCAGGAGTGGCGGCTGGTAGTTTGGCCTCAACCTGCTGTCAGAAACATTTGATGGATAGAGTAGGGCCTCCCCGAGAGTAGGGCTGTCTGTCATTAGGAGGAGGATCATGTTAGCATTATTTGAGTACTGCTGTGCACAGGCCAGTAGGCAGACTAATACTAATGCAGCATTGTAATCATTTTTCTGATTGATTTAGTGAATAACACATAGTCTGCAAGCAAATGTATAAAATTGGATTGGGTCTGCAGTTGAAAGAAATCTAATTATATTTTGGGTATTCTTGAGACCTTATCTTAATAAAAGCATTATGTTTAGGTGTATTTACAATCCAACAGGTACTGCTGCACCTGATATCACACATAGGAAGTGCAGTCATATTTGATCAAATCACAATGCATCGGATCATTTTACTTCAACGTTAATCTTTCTAATTGTACCAAAGAGAATATGCCATGCCTGATCTAGCTCACTGGGCAACATGAATGAATGCAAACGAAGAATGTATGTATACACAGAGATAATCTTGTTCTATCCTTTTGATTGAACATGCTGATCAGCCAAGTGGGCATCTCTAAGAAGGCAAAAGTAACCAAAGGCTGATCCTCATTGTTCTCTTAATGACTGTCTATATCTCTATCCATGGACTCTCACAGGCATTTGTCTGCCAGGAGAACCCCATTCAATGATGTAAGCACTTAGAAAGATAAGTGACATGGTTATATTGACAGAGTCTGAGCTGCAAGCTCATAACGTAGACTACCTGCTGAGCCTACCACCATTTTTGCAATATTTCTTCTGTTTTTTATTGGAGATTTAATTAATTTTCATCTTCATATGTAATACTGTCTGTCATTACTTAGCTTTCCCGTTAAGAAAGACTCAATGATTTAGCGAAGCACATTATCCTACAAACATTTTCTTTATTCACTGTTTATCGCCCACCAATTTTGCCTTTAAGGTAAAGGCACACTTTGACTCATACCTTAACTGCTCTTTACTCTGATCTATAGGCCCCTGAGGAAGTGTATTTGTATCTCATAAGAACTAGGCCTTCACTGAGGGAAACCCAACATTAACTCTGCCCCTCCAGTGGCCCCAACTTTCATATCACCCTGCTGCAGTTGAGTGAACTGCCTGGACAGGCCGGGGACCTGGTTAAATACTGATAGGCATGACAAAATGACCCTGTTTTTCCACCCAATCAGAAGTGAGAAGGCTCCTTTAAAAGAGTGCCAGCTTAAACAGTGGCTGGAGTAGGTTTGGAGTGATTAGTAGTAAGTGGGGCTGCCACTAGAGGCTCCACCAGTCACACCTTATGTATGGGTGCTGTCAACTCCTTTAGACTGCCGCAATGACCGGGAAAATGGCTGCCACGGTGGGCAGACTTTTTTTTTGTCATTAGTTGAGTGATGTGATTGGTCCTTTGCTGTCCGATGTGTAGGAGGGATAGGGCTGGTTACTAAGGTCCTTTCATGGTGGGATGTTGGACTAAGATGAGGCAGGAAACCAGGACAGGAAGTACACTCAGAGCAGTGCCTGGTTTGGAAGGTAGGGGTAGGTGTATAGGTGTATAGAGGCTGGACAGGTTGGACACCAGGAGGAGGGACGCAGTGAGCAGATGGGTGGCAGGTAGAGCGTACCTTATTAGGGACTGCAGGCAAGTACAGGACAGCATGTTAGTCATCATTGAACACTAACACTGGTAAATGACTGAAAGACAAATTGAGCAAGCAATGGAAGTGACATTCTAGATGGACTGATAGATTAATTTTTTGGAGTTTGCCGGCTCTTAGCGACCTGCTTGGCAAGCCTTTAAACATTTTCGTTTTCAACCAGCGCTGCCAGAGGGCACCTGTGACCGCACAGGGCGGATTATAACAATAGAAATAATGGCCATATGGCGCCGTTAACTAATAACCCATTTGTGTTCAGTACTAAAGATTTATCATGGAGTTTACTATGAATAGGCTTTTGGATCTAAGTACTGATTCATCCCGACTCATTTAGCATCATGGCCGCACCCACGGCACTATTATCATTTTCACAATCGGCCCTGTGATGTTAGAGGGTCAGTGACGTCATGACGTCACAGCGCACGCCTCTAAGAAACATGGTAGGCCTAGCAATGATTCACGTCACTAGGCACCAATAATGTCATGGCGACGTGATCATGTGATGTCTCTGGTCAAGATGGCGGAGTACAAAACACTACAATTCAGCGTGGACTATCTGCTCTTTATTGGTTGTTTCAATGCTTCATAATCAACAGCATGTAAGTAGTACAAATTGTAGCATTTGAAGATCGGGGGAGATCGGCTGTGTATCATTTCCCTATCGTGTTTTAAAGTTTTTAAACCACCAAGGATGCAGAGTTTTAACAACCCAGGTTCTAGATTTGGGACTCCGGGACTGATTGGCAAAGGGGGGGGGGTAGATTTTTGCCCAAACATTTTGCACGCCCATCTGCACTGTCTACGACTACAGGAGTGATCGGAGGCAGGCCGGGGGTTGCTGAAATTTACATTTAGGCGATAGAATCTTTTACAGCCCCCCCCCCTTCAGGAGGGGTCGAAAATTTTTGCCGGGTAGGCCTACGGTATGTCCCTATGTAATATCTAGACCTAGGCCTACTTTTGCCTGGTAGGCCTACTGTATGTCCCTATGTAATATCTAGGCCTAGGCCTACTTTTTTTATAAACGTTTTTATTTGGTCCTTGGCCACTCCCATACCCCTTGTATTAGGGATGAAAGTTTTCCCCTGATTTCAAGTTTCATTTCATGTCACAAAGACCTGCACTTAACTATAGAGGACCTTTATTTGGGCCTAGATTCAATCGTTCATTATGATGTAAGGAAGATACAAATTACGTCAGGACATCATGTTACGACGTGGCAGATGCAAGAAAAATGTGGCTTTGACCACGGTCGGGATTGCTGGCAACCCCGACCGTGGTCAAAGCCACATTTTTTTTGTTTGCAGGAAAAGTCAAGGAAGGGAAAGAAATATATTAGTTAGTTTATGTTGGGTAGATAGTGTGCACCCAGAGGTTAACATTCTGAACCCATGTCTATATCCAATATTTAGTTAGTCTTGAGCGGGCTTTTTAATGTGAGCAATCCTCATGCAACTGTCTGAAATGAAGACTTGGAGGATGGGGTTACACCAGCTTTATTTCTACCCAAATAAGCTACTGATGTATGTGAAGCTATTGGGTCTGTATTGGGAATGACAATACCCTTTCTTCATTGCACACCCTTCAGAGCATGATGCGTGAATTCAGAGTTGTCAACGTTTTTGGAAAGCCACGCCTAGGCATTGTTAACAGTTAAGCAATTACTTATAGGACCTGTCATGCCTGCCGTCCAACTGCAGGTACCACTTATGCTATGCCTTTAACTTCCGGGTTATGGGTAGGGGCCACAAAAACTTTAAGGCGGCACCATATATGATACAGATATTGATCTGTGTTATATGAAGCTAATATGTTATTTATGTGTTATTACATCAGTCAAGGAAAGTATTTGGATTCAGCTCTTTTTGACAGCCCTTATAAGTATACACAGTTTAGATTGTACTATATGACACTTTGATGATGGTAGGCCTTTGATCTTAAGGAAGAAATCAAAGGTACATATTGCTTTCTTTAATCTCAAAATAAAGGTTGACAACTGTATCATCTTAGCTGTGCATGGTTACCCTTTGCCATCTGTAATAATAACTAAGAAGCATGCGCACCTGTATGTCTGCAGCTTAAAAGGTTTCTGGTCTCCCTTCTTAGATCTTTATGTTTCCATTTATGTGCCATTGAAGTAGGCTATTATATATATACATATACATATGTACATACACACATATATTTATTTATATATATGTGTAGAGGTCACGGAAAACAGTCATTGGATCGACCGGGAATCGAACCACAGACCTATTGCAACGGTGACTAGCGTACTAACCATTACACTACCAACCCTTGTCTGACTGTTCTCTGCTCCCTACGTAGGGGGAGGATTACCCAGGTGTTTCACTCCTTCAGGCTCTCCAAGAGTGTAAAGGGAATCCGACCCCTACAATACCATTAGATCCACCATTGCTGTACACCCTCAGGTTTCGGCCCATATCATTGCTCCTAGCCTCTTTGGCTGGAACAGCCTCAATTCCCATACTTGCCAACACTACAGATCAATAGTCAATAGTAGTACCTGAAGTAGACAAGGAGGGAATTGGGAGTAATTTTTCTTCTTTGAGGGGAACATCTTTGCATACCACAAGGTCTCATGAAGGTAACAACTCATCCAAGTGTCACTCAAGGGTAATTTGAGAGGTGCGTCCCTTTTGAACAGCCTCTGGTAAATCACAGTATAACCCAGTCAGTCCAGTAGAGTTATCACATGTAACCACATCACCTTGTGCAATAGCTCTCTACATTGAGTAGTATATTTTATTTTGTTTTTAGTAAGTCTGACACTTTTGTTAGCTTTGCATTGGTTGTTTGGGTCCCATATTGCGTTGCAGAGATCTGTATTAATAACATTTGCAGCCTGGAGATGACTGTCATTCTGTCAACTGCACTCTAAGACGATGAGTGACACCAATATTTTGAAAACTCTGATTATTCGTAAAGTTTGCTGCAGCTTTAATGGGATTTATCTTTGTTATAATGGTTTACATCACTCCATATCTGATTACCTTTGATTGTGGTTAACAGGGTCTCAGTGAAGGTATCATATATGGTGCATCCTTTTGTATGCCTACCTTGTAACAATGGACATATAGGATGTTGAATCTCTAACATTTTACAATATCACACGAATTTCTAAATATCCTAAAAGATCAACACAGATTTCCCTGAGCACATTTGTAGTCTCACAGCATTGAACACACAAACACACTGCTGCCTGTGTCTGCAAGGACCTCCATAATTATCATCTATTTATAGCAGACATAATAATCTTCCCCAGTCAATACCTGGTCAATATCCCAAGTTTAGACTTGTCTGGAGGAGGCAGCGCACCAGTTTGTAATCCACTTCTAATTACATCACACACTAATTTTTTAGGTTTTAACCAAGTGTTGTCTTACAGGGGTGCCTTTCACGAGAACATTGTTTATTCATGGATGTTGTGATCAACTGGAGAATGACAGATTAATTACAAGGTTTTTCTCTGCTTTCAACTCATAGAACGCATAATGCCAAAATGATGGTCCGTTTAGCCTAAAAAGATAGTTAGTTTCCTCACCACTGTGCTTCCTTTAAAAGTGATGTTTTCTAGATTAAACTACTAAATATTATTTACTTTGCATCACACGAAACAGTTCATCCTATCCGATTATCCGGAACCTGAAATAGAGACACACAAAGTGCTCTAGATATGTATATACTATCTATTGTACACACTTAGTAAAAGATTAGATGTATATTATTCTGTGGCAGTAATGATTTATCTCTTTATTTCCATTTGATCAGTTATTATTATTATGTGGCATGACTCACACATGCATGCTTGATGGGGTCCCTATCTCAAGCAGGTCACTCTGGTCAGTCCTTGAGCAGAAGTAGACAACCATTCTTATTACAGCAGAGTTGCTACAGTGGTGCTGTCCTCCCTCAGACAGCTGTCAATAAGGCACTGACAGAGGGAGTGACAGCAGGAGTGACGGCAGGTATCTTGGCCTCGACCTGCTGTCAGCATTAATTGATGGATAGAGTATGGCCTACTTCTGCTTAGTAGCAGGATAACAGTATTTGAGTAGTACTGTGCCTCAGGTCTGACAATGGATTAACCAAATCCGAAAAATCGATTTTTGATATCCTCGCATTTTATTTGAAGAAAAAAATGGTGACCTAGTTTTATTTTTCGGTTTTATTTTTTGCAAAACACAATAAATCAAGAAAATCCCTTTTCCTGTCAATATCCATGAAATCAGTATTACAGCATATTTGTATCTTTATATTTTATTTTCTATAATAAGCAGCACATGAATGGAACACAAAGAAGTAATTTTTTTAAATGCTTGTGTAGGGGCAAGAATAATACGTGTACATATAGGTCTGTGGAGTCAGAACGGGAAGTGCCTCCGTCGGACACTAGGTGGCAACACCTACGCCATGTCCTTTCAATTATCCGGTAGCGGAGCCAGGCAGGGCACTCCAGACGGCGCTACGGTGGAGTGCCACGTCGACACTGCTTGGTCCGCTCTCAGG